>JAJOZX010003468.1:0-42500 GCA_023014485.1 Bathynomus jamesi | reverse complement strand
AGATGTTTATACCTGAATCCATCACTATGAACCAGAAAGCAAACGACAGAGCATGCAATGGAAGCGTCCAACATCTCCCGTTGCAAGGAAGTTCAAAGCGCAGCCGTCAGCAGGTAAAGTAATGCTAACACTGTTTTGGGATACACGAGGCCCTATCCTTGAACATTGTCTAGAGCGTGGAACTACAGTAACAAGTGCATCGTATTTTGACATGCTTTGGAATGAGTTAAAGCAAGCAATTCGCACAAAACGGAGAGGGAAATTGTCGGAAGGTTAACGTTATTCTGTTACACTACAATCTGCGCCCTCATACCGCTGCACAGACTAGAAATTGCCTTCAAGAACTTAAATTTGAAGTTCTCGGCCATCCAGCTTACAGTCCAGACCTGGCACCTTCGGATTTTTACCTGTTTGGACCACTGAAAGACGCTTTGAGAGGTCAGCGATTCCAAGGCGATGATGACCTGTAGGAGGCGGTGAATGACTGGCTACGCACACAACCAAAAACATTCTTTTGTGATGGCATTAGGAAGCTTGTAGATCGCTGGACTAAGTGTATTGAGAAACAGGGAGACTATGTTGAGGAGTGATGTGTTTATAATCTATCAGATGTGAAAATAAAATTGTGGAAATAAAAAGTGCGGATACTTATTGAATTACCCTCGTATGATAATAAAAACCCACTCTAATAGACAGAGTTTATTTCTCTAATAGACAGAGTTTATTAATAATGGCATACTAACAAAAACCTAGGATTAATGTCCACTAATAAACTCACACAGGCCTTTAGCCATAACCTCACTGCAAACCTCGTCATGATATATATAAATGTAATAATAAAAATATTTCAGATTGTCCATTATAACAAGATTTACATTCGCAGTCGCAGGGTACGAGTACTCGGTATGATGCAGCATGACATAATACCGCTTGTCACACTACTCATCAACAAGACTCACTAACCATACCCGTTGCTTCTCTTGTGTACGTGCTGTTTCTTATGCACACCCGAAGAGGATGCCAGTGGGCATCGAAACTGTTGTGAAAATAAGCTCTGTCTATTAGAGTCAGTTTTTATTATCATAATATAGAAAATAAATATACTGCAAAACAATATACAAACCCGAAGAGGATGCCAGTGGGCATCGAAACTGTAGTGGAAATAAACTCTGTCTATTAGAGTCGGTTTTTATTATCATAATATAGAAAATAAATATACTGCAAAACAATATACATCAAAATACATACACTTTATGTTCTATTGCACTTAACTAAAATCCTAAACTCGCACGTGATCGAGTCTACACTTACATCATTGTTGCTTTGTACTATAGAAAAAATACGATTTAACATTATTTAACCGCTCCAGGTGTGCGGAAGCCTATATTAGATGTAAAGGGCCTTCAATTCGTTCAATACTTTTTTTGTGCTCACTTTACATTCGGTTGGCAAGTTATCACTCTCTTTAAACACAGACAAAATACAATCAAAAGCACGCACAAAGAGGGCATCGTTACCCATAACATCATTATTAAATTCAAATTTATAAACACTCCTTTCCAGTCGAGAGTTTATTCTTAGCGATCCGCGCTTTTCAAACGTGAACTCATCTTCACAATGCATATCGGCAGTTGAAATAATAATCTAAGTCGTAGTGACAACTGCTCACTATAGAAAGAAACAGTTCTTCAGGGTGAACGGTATAGGTGAACTCTGCCCTGTACCGCTCAAATCCTTTGTACCAAAGTTCATGATATTTTGAAGAGTCTATACCTTTTAAACAAGCATCCAGTTTTAGGCCATTCTCGTAATGTTCATTCCTACAATCGGTAAACCCGTCCAGCAGAGTGGTGTATACGTATTCAAGAACCGTATCAAAATAAAGCATATCCGTAACACGTGCGTCTAATATAGGATTTAGCTTGCGGAAACCGACGATGTCAAACATTCTGTCGAGGATGAAACGGTTTCGCGTGGGGACAAGGACGTTATTATCAGACACATTCTTCCACATCAGCCGTATATCAATATATGGCTGGTCGCGATTTATACACAACGTACAAACAATGGCATATGAGGGAGCTTCACTAATCTGTTCTTTTCTTGTACCTACACTTGTGCATATTTTATAACGATCCTCACTCCACTTCTCAACTATCACGAAATCACGAAGTCGCTATTCATCTCCTCAACACTTAAATAAATAACATTCCGTTTACCAGAGTTTATCTACAAGTCGTTTCCAGTACATAGTTAACAGCACTGGTTTTACGCCTGAACAAACGCAATGACTTCGTCACGAACACATCGTATACGGCGTTCAGAATTGTGCTCAACGGAAGCTCCATCGTATTCTATTGTGAGGAGTGCACGTCCGGTCGGTTCAAGCTCTGAGATGACTATGAGCAGCCGGTGCGCTGTTTGGCACGAAGACAGGTGTGGGAAACAAATTACACCATAAGTTAATGAATCTTGTACAGTGTTGTTCCAACGTGAAAGAGTCGTGTGAATACCTGTACCCCATTATACTAGGCAATCGGTTAGAGAATTTTTCCATCTGCGACAGACGAAGTAATATCTGCTTTAATGTTTTATCACTCCCACTGCCCAGAATGCGCACCACAAATTTTTGTTCAGGGGGTATTTTCACGAACTAAATACATTTTATTAACACTCCGGTGCACTATTTGAGAAAAACATGTGCCCATATTTATCCTTTTTGCTTAGCAAGCGATAATCCTCTCTAAATTATATTAAAAACTCACACAGGCCTTTAGCCATAACCTCACTGCAAACCTCGTCATGATATATATGAATGTAATAATAAAAATATTTCAGATTGTCCATTATAACAAGATTTACATTCGCAGTCGCAGGGTACGAGTACTCGGTATGATGCAGCATGACATAATATCGCTTGTCATACCACTCATCAACAAGACTCACTGACCATACCCGTTGCTTCTCTTATGCACGTGTTGTTTCTTTCACTTCACGGTATATTTAAGCTTTTACGCAGTTTAGTCCTACAACTAGTCCATTACATCGTGTTTGCCACGAAATCCTGCATTGCTCTCGCCAGAATAGCCGTAGAGTATTTGAACCTCTTGTTTCTCAAGCTTCGCACGGTTAAATGTAGCCTTAAAAGTCTCAAAGAAGGGAGGACAAGGGAGTTTTTCAGTATCCACCTCATCTGTACACTTTAACGAGTACCAGTTCATAAACGTCGAGCACGCAATATCAAAGGTTGCCATCACTATTTTTAGTCTAAGTGAGAATTCCTGAAACACACTTCTGAAATCCAGGGCTTGCAGCGGTCAACTGAGCACGCATGGGTAAAGATATGCCCAGGTAGTAGCAGGATTCACGTGAACTTTGATCGGTCATAGAGGAAGCGGAGCTTAGGAATTTCCCTGTACATACGCACACAAACACAAACACAAAGGAGAAAATGAAAGGCTAATTGAAATACGTTTTATTTAAGAAACATATCATCGGATTATTCAAGGTGTGTGTATATATTCCAAAACGTGTAATAAATAAAATAAACATATCGTTAACAAGTAAATTGAAACATATATAACAATCAAGGGTTATTGTAGCAAAAGGGTACGGTATCATAGGTACCAAGCACCTGGTAACGTTTCCTGTAGGTGTTACGACACACTTTCGTACCCCTAAGTTCCTTCACACACCCCAACTTCTGGGCCCTAAAATTGTTGGTCCCTAGAGTCAGTTGGGGCAGTTGGTCGCTCTCATCTTCCTAGCACACTAGATCCTTCAACGAATCAAAGTTAACGATCCGTCGGTTCGCCTGGTTAAGTGTGATACCCTTCGCCTTCACGATATATTTCATCTCCTTCCCCACCATCACCCGTACCCCATATGTTTTTGGAGCTGCTAAGACAAAAGAGTCGGCGTATGCGATGTCTCTATACTCATCCTTGATCTCATCAGTCAACTCTCCGAGGAATTCACCAATAGGCGGCATGTATTGACCCTCCCTTGCTGTGAATATCACACTATCTGTGTCGGCGTACAGAACCCTCTACCCAAGAGAATATAATAGACCCCAAAGTTTGATGCGAGCGAATGTGGTTGTGAATGTGGCTACAGGTATGTTTATAACACGTGAGGTATCTGTAGCCAATTCGGTAATGTTGTACTTTATTATGCACGTATTACCTACATTCACGATCATCATGACTTCTATCGGAAGCATCGGCATAATCCCACACCTAGTTATAACTTTGGATCTGCTAGATGAACGTTCCCCTTGCCCGTATTCTGTGCAAATTTTCTCCAAAGACTATTTAGGCTTAAATTTGCACTAACGTGCTTGCCTGGATTCTCTACAATTTAGGACTGGTCAAGCTGTATCCCTTCACGGTCATGGTAACGCTGAATATACGCCGATTTTTCAGCTTCGGTATCAACTACTCGCGGAAACCCTGGTGCTTCTACCTTATCCTTCAAAAAAGTGTATATATTCGGCGTGAAAAGGTTGGGTAACTTCTAGAAACTCCACACCTCATATATTTTCAATATTCTGTAGCCATGGCGAAAGGCTAGGGACAGCTCAGGGCTTGTATATACGCCTCTGATCTTCCGCTGGTTGGTTGTGAGATTACAAGCCCCATTCTTCTCCTCTGCGCACTTCACGGACAAGGGAAACATGAGCTTGTGGTCTATAACGACGGGTAAGATCGGCATCCATAAATCGCGAGGGGGGAGCACATCTACGAAAGAAAGATCGAGATAGTTCTTGTTCAAAATTGTTGAGAACTCTTCGATGGTGGGCAAGGCTGGTCCCACCATTTTTTCAGGTGCACCTACGGGGTATGGATTGTTCTTCATCGCGTAGTAGTATAAAGAGCTGAAGTCGTAGTAATGGAGTTTCACACCCTCCGTACGCGGAAAGTATAGCTTCGAGGGATTTGTACGCCCTCCGAACAAGTTATCACCGCATTTGAGAGGATCCATCACCATTGAACGCTTGATCGTGTTATTTCTTCTCGGTAATGTTCATCTGTTTCCATCCGTGCATCATAGTCATGCTCCCACAAGACCTTCTGAGTGAACTGGGAGCCTATAAACTGATCGCGGCTGCGGGTCCGTGCAAGACTGTCGGCAGGAGATCTACCACGGATATCTCCTACGATTTCACACTCAGGACGTGGGCATCCATGCCACTAGCAACAGTTAAAGGAGTACACAGTCTTCTCACCAATGGCACGGTTTTCGCTTAGACCATCAACCCCAAAAAAACTCGACCATTCACCTTAATGGGTACTTCCCCCGTGTTGCTAGCGTGTTTTTTGCATACATCGGTCTGTTGCTGTAGGTGTATGAGCCAGTAAATAGCCTTGTGTCCATAACTGCGAGGGTTGTTTCTGTGAATGAAGGCTAAGGTGTCTTTAGGCATGAAATTGTTTTTGAACTTCGTAAAGCAAAATGAGGCGATCGTGGTTGCGACTTGCAGCGGATCCCAGTTGAATCGGTCATGTACATCCTTCTAAAGGCATGGAAACATATTCTAAGCACGCGCACATCATTCACACACTAACACTCACACTCATCAGCTATATTGTAAGGATTATCTTCATTAAAACTGTTGTAGTAGCGGTCAAAATCTTCACCCTTACTATCAATCATGTTGTCGGAGTTAAAGTAATGTTTGGGGGAAGGTAGCCCTCCGTAATTTAAAGTGTCGCTAGTGAGGAAAGTGTAAGGGAAATACCCTTTTGAAACTTCGGCGGATACGCCCATTATCTTGGGTAGCATGGCTAATTTACAAGGTGTAAATAATAGTAGTCATTTTTTTGAACTTGTCCGCTAACTTGACAAAATTGGACACAGAGTTTCACAGGGCTGTTGTGTGCAATCGTTTTAAAAACGCTTGTCCGTTTACCACATTTGTGACATTCATCACACTCAACCTTCATGCACTCATCGCAGATAGTCTGACTTACAACTAGATGTGGGATAACGTCTTTGGTTTCAGCAGCCGTATATGTTTCTATATCGTAGTACTCAGTTATACAAGGTCTATTTTTAGGCTCAGCATCTTTCATATAACATCGATGCTTTATACCATCTGCCTTATATTTCTCATGGCATGTAGGACAGTGAATTTCATCACATTTATGCTTGAATTTCTCCATCATATGAAAAATACGACATTCACAGATTCTCATTTTCATGCACGGGCCAATTAATTATGGAGCTCAAAGGAGTTATTATCGAAAAATGTACGTCTACACATATTACAGTCCCTCTTCTCAGCTTCAACTACATGGCTTTCACATTTCGAGCTTTTACACTGCTCAAATACCATGTGGCAATCGTTACAATGTTTCACTATGTCATCCGCAAATTCTACACACCCCTTACACAAATCATGATGCCTTCCATATTTTTGACTTTTATCTTAACTCGCGTAAAGGCCCCTTATATTACGGATGGGGAGATACGTTGACCCTGACAGCCCTATAAGAAGTAGAGGTCTTGTACGATCTCTTACACTGCTTTTAAAAACATACACAGTCCCACGACGATCATCTCTTCCAAATACAGCTTCAGGACCCATATTACAGTCAAACTCAAGCTTGTGATCTGAAGCCAGTTTACGGGTACGCTGCACAACCGTAGGCAGCCAAATTTTTTGCGTCCGTGTATTTAGTGCAGTAAACATACGGGCCAAGACAATGCTATAAGCCCGCAACCACGATCGGCGTTTATATGCCGTCTGTAAATAGCATGAGAATTGAAGTTAAGAGTATAAGGTGTGGCACTATGACCCGCAAACCGGAATTCTCTCTCAATATCTACTGTGAAGTTGTCGTTATTGAAGGTTGTACTACTTTGAGAGGCCTGCATTATACGGTCAAATATAGATTCTATATCTACAGCTGCCAAGCTTCTGAATGGTATTACTACCCAAAAATCATCTACATCCCCGTCATCTGACCCGAACCCGAAGAGCAGCCTCGTCTTGACTTCACGTTCATCGTGGTTCTGAAGAGCAAACACTACAATACGTTCAACTACGCACCGTAGTCCGTGTTCAACACCATTGATATACATGTACACAGGGTCATCCCTTACTATGTACCGATTTCTAGTCAGGGCCGGGGTGGGAGGAGCGGTGCGCACCAACTCGAATAGTATGCCATCCTCTACAGCACGAGAAGCAGCTGCTGCTGTGGAGGATGCGACTGGAATTGAACAGGAATAAGGGGGGTACATCTTTATTTGAGGAAGGAGGTATTGTGGGGGTTGTATCGTCAGATGTAGGGGGTTGGGGCTCTATTACTGGGGTCTAACAACCGGTGCACTCCTGGCACGCTTTATACTTGAAATGGAAGGCTCTTCATCATGCCTCCGCTTTGAATTGTCGCGTGGGGGCACTACAGGTGTCGCTAGTGCATGTTCGTCAGCGGGTATGGAGTCTGTAACCACAACTACACTGTCATCGGGATCGTCTGTAATATCGATGATGGGCACATGATGCTGTATCTCGTCGTTATTCACGGTTCTGTGGAAGAAGAGGAAAAACAAGACTGTAGAATATAAGGAACACCACTTAAATTTTTATTATATTTTATAAATGATCACTTAGGAGTGTGACGTGTTAGAGATGGATTCTGTAGAAAAATTCAGGTCCACGAGCCCGTCCACGTGTATTATATATGTCCCTACAGGATGTGGTAAAACTGCTTACCCTTAAAATCATAAAAGTTAAGGGAGGGATGTTGTCAAAAATTTGTGCAAAAAAGTTATATGGTGCTATTCGACGTACCAATCAGTGTTGAACGAGTACCAAGATGATATTTTGTTCCACAAAGGTGTATATGACGTTAATTCGTTAAAGAGAAATGAACATACAGTCATTGTAATTGACGATCTCATGTTGAAAATGGATAAAAAGTTTGCCGAGACATTTACAGTGTTCTCCCACCATCTTATCATAAGCGTGTTCTTCATTAATCAGAATCTATTTTTCAAAAATAGATGCATGCGCGATGTGTCTTTAAATACACAATGTCTAGTCTTATTCGCGCAACGTAGAGATGTGCCACAAATTGGGGTATTCGCCAGTCAAATGTTCCCGAATCAGCGTAAGGAGTTTTTGGAAGTTTATAAAGAAGCTACCAGTCAAGGTTACGGATATTTGCTTTGTGACCTTCACCCGCGAAACACGTTTAGAGTGCTTCTAAGAACGAATATATTCCCAAACGAGTCTGCAATGGTGTATATTCCAGAATGACAAAGAGGTTAAAGAAATACAATGAATTAATAAAAATCTACCATCGATTGCCCCGGGCAATGAAACAGATTTTTATTAAAAATATCGACTCGGACCTTTTAAAATGTATCTGAGAAATCTGTCTTAACGTTATAAAATGTAATGTACCAATGAAACCCACTCAAAAGGCTCGCCTACGCTTTACAAGAACATAATACGTACACTCGCTGGTAAAAGTCAAACTGTAGGGAAGAAAAAATGGAATTATTTTACAAAGAGGGGCTCATTCTTACCCATCTTATTTTCAGTTTTTGGACCTTTACTAACTAGATTAATATAATGAAGAAAGTGGTAGTGGTTCCACTCGAGGTGCAAAGTTCAAAGACTCCAGATACAGTTTTAGAACCCCGTAAAAGCAGGCTTAAAAGAATGGAAAGCGAATTATTAGACCTATTAAACAGTGAAAAGTCACCTGATGAGAAAAGAATCTTATACCAAGAAGCTCTGCAGAAATTTCTTCATGAGTACGAAAATTATAAGAATCCGACAGAGATCCCCGTGGTTATGATGTACAGCACGTCCAACAATGAGCATGGAGGCATAGGACCTTGGGCCGACGTTATAACTGACCAGTCAAAAATTGCGGGTCGACCACACAACATATCGAACATGTGTTAAAAAGCAGTCTCCCACATACATTGAGGATTAAAGGCTTAAGTCTTTATAATCTATTGAGTGAGGAACCTATTATAGAGTGGACCTATACAGGCGAGATCATTGTGGAAGGAACAAAGGTACAGGTTTCGAATATCGTCGACATCGTCCATGATCTGGTGAGAAAGTGGGATAGGCCCTCACCATCAGGATGGAATTATATTAAAGCATGACTACAACAAATAAATGTCCCCAAAACATTGATAGGAAATCTGAACAGGTTAAAAAACTTGGAACAAGCCTCACATTTGCCACAACTAAGCACGCCATCACCCCCAACGGTAGCGTCTCTAAAGAGGAGAAAGAAGAGACCAAACAACAAAGGAAAACCCTCTCCACGTGCCTCTAAAATACGCAAATGGCTAACATATTAAGAAAACGTGATTATGGCATTTCTAGCCCAGCCTCCTACGGCGGTGTTGATAGACTGTACAGCGGTGTTTATAATGATGGAGTAGGGGAAAAAGATGTTAAGAGGTTTTTGCTGGAGTAGGATGCTTATACACTTCATAAACAGGTGAGAAAAAGGTTTAAAACAGCCAAGACAACAGTGGCTTCGATTGACTCTATTTGGCAAGCGGAATTAACAGACATGTTAAGATATTCAGTGTATAATGATGACTACCGCTACATCCTATTCATAATAGATGTATTCTCTAGATATCTGTGGTTAATTCCTCTCAAAACTAAATCGCCTGAAACAGTTGCTAAAGCTACCAAAACGTTGATGGTGAAAGAAAACAGGATTCCAGGTTATTTTTGTACGGATATGGGGAAGAAATTTACAGGCCGAGCTTTTCAGAACATGTTGACAGAGTTTAACATCAGGTATTACACTAGCAATTCTATACATAAGGCCTCTTTAGCTGAAAGAATTCAACGTACCATAAAGGAACGCATGCATCGATATTTTACACATAAAAACACATACAGATATATAGGCATTCTGGAGTCAGTCCTCATCACACAATCGTTCACACCATCGCACGATTGGGACAATACCTAATGAAGTTTTAGAAAGAGGTACGCGCACAGAGCGTGAGGTGAGAAGAGATATTCGTAGAACCATACCACACTCTACACGTTTCAAAATCAATGATTATGTAAGGCTGGCTGTCGCATTCGGTTAATAAATTCGCGAAGGGATTTGAACATGGTTGGACACGTGAGATTTTTAAAGTTAGTGCTACGAGACCTAAAGGTGAGATAATGCTGTATTACGTTGAAGATTTGATTGGGAAAGAAATCGCAGGAGGCTTTTACCGCGAGGAGTTGCAGAAAGTGACATTTAACTTAGGAAAAAACGTGTTTAAAATTGAACAAATTTTAGGCAGCAAGGGATCAGGAAAGAGAAAAATGTATCTGGTGAAATGACTAGGATACTCAGAAAGCTTCAACACCTATATAAAAGCTGGTGCAATACTGAAGCTTAAATAGTGTGCAACATTGCGCCTAACCGTTTCTACGTCACACTACCGTCCTCTTCTTCTCTCTCTGTACATCCTGACAACACTCTGTCCAACTTTGTAACAGAACTCCATGGGCCCGTTGAACTGGATCGTGATCCGTATGAGGTGGGGATATGCGAAATTCAACTGGACACCCTCTTTTTAAGTATTGATTATAAATAACCTTGTATAACTGTGTACTACGATATAGAAACATACGGTTGCTGAAACCAAAGAGGTAATCCCACATCTACTTGTAAGTCCGACTATCTGCGATGAGTGCATGAAAGTCGAGTGTGATGAGTGTCACAAATGTGAAAAACAAACAAACGTTTTTAAAACGATCGCACTCGACATCCCTGTGAAACACTTTGTCTCCTGTATTGTCAATTTAGTTAAAAAAAATGACTGTGTATATTCTTGCCCATAAAGGGGCAAAATTTGACACACAGTTACTTTATAAGGAACCGCTTGAGCACGAATCATCGGAGATATTTACAGGCGATGTTTTGAAAAGAGGAAACAAATTTATACAGACGCAAATAAGATGTAATGTTCAGTTTAAAGACACTTTATTATTCACACCTTGTAAATTAGCCAAGGTACCCAAGGTGATGGGCGTAGCAGCTGAAGTTTCAAAAGGGTATTTCTCTTACACTTTCCTCACTAGCGACACTTTAAATTACCTACGCCTACCTCCCCTCAAACATTACCTTAACTATGTTAACATTAGTGATAGTGAGCGTGAAGATTTTGATCGCTACT
This sequence comes from Bathynomus jamesi, assembly GCA_023014485.1. NCBI lineage: Eukaryota > Metazoa > Arthropoda > Malacostraca > Isopoda > Cirolanidae > Bathynomus > Bathynomus jamesi. The sequence continues at coordinate 31,325 of JAJOZX010003468.1, read as the reverse complement.
GCAACAGTTTTATTGAAGATAATCCTTACAATATAGCTGATGAATTTGAAAGTTATTGCGTGAATGATGTGCACGAGCTTAGAGTATGCTTCCATGCCTTTAGAAGCAAGTACATTAGGGTGGTCCAAAATAAAATATTATAGTAAAAAACTCTGTTGGTCGAATCGTTTCTCCACATGCCTTGTTTTTGTCCACTAGGGTCGACGTACTTGCGTGTGGAATTTGAGCTTGATTGGTGGATATTTAGGAGTTGCCCCATACTAAACATTTCGTTTTTTTCTTTTTAGAAGTGATTATGACGTCGTCTAGTAGGAGATCTGCGCCTGAAAACTGGCGCCTTGAGAGGCCGAACTCTCGGTTATCGACAGCAAGACTACCCCGTGTACTGGACGTACTCCGACTGGTCCAGTACAACCACCTTGACGAAGGAAGAACCCTGCCCACAAGTTACAAGTTGGCCTGTGAAGCAGTTGTCGCTGTATGGCAGCGCGCCAGAATTCCTTCCCAACGGATAGATTCGTGTGTCCGGAAACTGCCAAAGCTGTACGAGAAGTATCTAGCCGTCAAGAAGCACCGAGCTCGACAACGAGAAAGTGACAGAATGAACGAGGAAGTGTTCAAAGGTGATCTGGAAGAGCTGTTTGATATATCTACAAAAGATGCAATGTCGGTAATCAAGAACGAGGAAGACCGGGAATTCCTTCGGAAGCAAAGAGAAGACGTCTTTTCCTGTAGCATGAGTGGGGCTGACCAAAAGACGCCTGCAAAAGAAAGCAGAAAGAGACAACGAGAAGAAAAAGAAAGGATGGCAAAAGCGAGATACGAAGGAAGGGAAACCAAATCCAGGACGGGGGCAACAGCAGAACTTTCTTCCACATCATCTTCTCGGGAATCTGAAAGCGAAGACGAATATAGACTTTCTGCTTCAACATCTGCGGCAGCTGCTGCTTCCCCAACGCCAAAGAGACTTAAGAATATCTTCAACTCGCCCGAAGTCGTCGGCGCCTTGGATCGCGTCAATCTTCCAGATCGCGGAGCTGTGTTTGTGGCTGGAGCCGTTGCTGAGGCGCTTGGACATAATCTTTCAGAGCTCACACTCTCCCGAAGTTCAATCAGGCGGTCTAGAAGAAAAGGAAGACTGGAAACGGCAGCAGCAGAAGACCAGGAATCTTCTTTGGAGGGACCTCTTCTTTTACACTGGGATGGCAAACTATTGCCAGATATCGACGGATCCAAGGCAAGCGTTGATAGAATTGCTGTCCTTGTCAATGGAAACGGCCACGAGAAGCTTTTGGGAATTCCGAAGATGGACAAAAGTACTGGGGAGTCTCAGGCGAATGCTTGTGTTGAAGCAATTGAGAAATGGAATCTCGGGTCTCAAATCAAAGGACTCGTATTTGATACGACAGCCAGCAACATAGGGCTTCACAAAGGAGCTTGCATCAGAATCGAAGAAGCTCTAGGAACCGAACTGGTCTGGATTGCTTGCCGTCACCATGTCATGGAAATCATGCTGTCCGACGTCTTCTCCTGTATCTTCGGTCCATCTGGAGGTCCAGAATCTGGACTCTTCAAGCGATTTCAGAAACAATGGCCATCGATAAATCAAGATGCGTGTGTTGCAGCAACCGACGAACTCTTCCAGGATCCGGTATTGAGCAGATTGCGGAAAGAGATGCTGGATTATTTGCCACATGCACTCGAAGCGCAGCAACCAAGGGACGATTATCAAGAACTCTTGCGCTTATCTCTCTTGTTCCTTGGCGGAGGAAGTGGGAACGAGTCATTTCGAGCTCCCAGCCCAACACACCACGCTCGTTGGATGGGGAAAGGAATTTATGTGTTGAAGATATTCCTTTTCCAAGCTCAATTCAAGCTGACACCACGAGAAGCCAGGAACATAACTGACTTCGCTCTGTTTGCGAGTCTCGTTTACATCAGACAATGGAACGAAGCGTCCCTTGGAATTCGAGCCCCCTACAACGACATCGAACTTCTGTCTCTGCTCAAGACTTACCCAAATCAGACTGTGGCCAGTAAAGCGTCCAGGCATCTTTGGTTTCTCTCCGAGCACCTGGTTGCCCTAGACTTTTTCGACGAACGAGTGACCACGGCGACAAAGGAAAGGATGCTCCGGAACCTACAGCGTCCGCGGTTACCCGGCCCTCCTCGACGTCTAGATATCAAGGATGAAGTGGAAGACATGAAGTTGGAGGACCTTGTGACTAAAAGGACCAGTTCCTTCTTTGATGTTTTGATGGAAAGAGAAAAAGCGAAATCTCAATCCTTTCTGGAGAAACCCCCCGGACAGTGGACGGACGATCCTTTTTTCAACGAACTTCGGGATCGGTCCTCTCGGATGGAAGTAGTAAACGACACGGCGGAACGGGGTATCAGCCTGATCCAAAAATACAACAACACGCTGACGAAGGACGAAGAGCAGAAACAGTTCCTTCTTCGACTGGTGGCAAACCACCGAAAGAAGCTCCCCACTCCATCAAAGGCGGCTCTAATGTCATAGTTTTTCAAGTGCATAACTGTTTTCTGCTGCGTGGGACCCCTGATTTACTGATTTATGGATTCCACATGGGGCGACCCCTAAATACTGTTTCTTTGGGAAAATATTTTGTGTGATTTTCAGTTACGTATAAAGGAATACAAATACCCTTGTGGAGAAAGGAAATTTGTTCTTTTGTTTTTTTGGACCACCCTAATGTACATAGACCGTTTCAAATGCGATCCGTTGCAAGTCGCAATCACGATCGCCTCATTGTGCTTTACGGTGTTCAAGAACAGTTTCATGCCTAGTGACACCTTAGCCGTCATTCACAGAAACATCCCTCGCAGTTATGTGCATAAGGCTATTTACTGGCTCATACACCTACAGCAGTAGACCGGTGTATACATAAAACACGCCCGCAACACGGGGGAGGTATCCATTAAGGTCAATGGTCGTGTTTTTTTCGTTGATGGTCTAAGCGAAGACCGTGCTACTGGTGAGAAGACTGTGTACTCCTTTAACGGTTGCTGGTGGCACGGATGCCAACGTCCTAAGTGTGGAATCGTAGGAGATATCTACGGTAGATCTCCTGTCGACAGTTTTGCATGGACCCGCACTCGCGATCAACTTATAGGCTCCCAGTTCACTCACAAGATCTTGTGGGAGCACGAATATGATGCACGGATGGAGACAGATGGACAGTACCGTGAAGAAACAAACCATCAAGCGTTCAATGATGTTGGATCCTCTCAGATGCGGTGATAGCTTGTCCGGACAAATCCCTTCAAGCTACACTTTCCGCGTACAGAGGGAGTGAAAATCCATTGCTACGACTTCCGTTCTTTATACCCCTACGTGATGAAAAACAACCCGTACCTCGTAGGTACACTTGAAAAACTGGTGGGACCAGGCCTACCCTTCATTGAAGAGTTCTCAACAAATTTGAACAAGAACTACTTCGGTCTTTCGTAGACGTGCTCCCCCCTCGCGACTTATGGATGCCGATCTTACCCGTCATTATAGACCATAAACTCATGTTTCCCCTGTGCATGAAGAGCGCAGAGGAGAACAATGGGGCCTCTAATCACAAAACCAACCAGCGGAAGATCAGAGGCGTATATACAAGCCCTGAGCTGTCCCTAGCCATTCTTCCCGGCTACAGGATATTGAAGATATATGAGGTGTGGAGGTTCCAGAAGCTACCTTACCTTTTCACTCCATATATAAACACTTTTTTGAAGGGTAAGGTAGAAGCATCAGGATATCCGGGAGGAGTTGATACCAAAGATGAAAAATAGGCGTATATTCAACGCTACTGCGACCATGAAGGGATACAACTTGACCGGGCCCAAATTGTTAAGAACCCGGGCAAGCGCGTCAGTGCAAAGTTGTGTCTAACTAGGCTTTGGGGAAAATTTGCACAGAATACGGGCAAGGGGAACGTTCATCTAGCACAAAGTTATAACGAGGTGTGGGATTATGCCAATGCTCCCGATAAAGAGGTCATGGAGATCGTGAATGTAGGTAATACGTACATAATAAAGTACAACATTACCGAATTGGCTACAGATACCTCACATTTTACAAACATACCTGTAGCCACATTCACAACCGCATACGCTGGCATCAAATTTTGGGGTCTATTGCATTCGTTTGGGCAGAAGATTCTGTACGCCGACACAGTTAGTGTGATATCACAGCGAGGGAGGGTAAATACATGCTGCCTATTGGTGAATTCCTCGGAGAGTTGACTGATGCGATCAAAGATGAGTATAGAGACATCGCATACGCCGGCTCTTTTGTCTCAACAGGTCCAACAACTTATGAGGTACGGGTGAGGGTTGGGGAGGAGCTGAAATATATCGTTAAGGCTAAGGGCATTACGCTTAAATAGGCGAACCGACGGATAGTCAACTTTGATTCGTTGAAGGAGCTAGTGTGCTTGGAAGATGAGGGCGACCAACCGCCCCAAATGATTGTAGGGACCCACAATTTTCGGGCCCCGAAGTTGGTGTGTGTGAAGGAAGTTAGCGGTACGAAAGTGTGTCGTAACACCTATAGGAAACGTTACCAGGTGCCTGGTACCTATGATACTACCCTTTCGCTACCATACCCTTGATTATTATTATATATATATATATATATATATATGTGTGTGTGTGTGTGTGTATATTTACTTGTTAACGATATGTTTATTTTATTTATTACTCGTATGTGAATATATATACACCTTGAGTAATTCGATATGTTTATTAAAAAAAACTTGTTTCAATTAGCGTTTCATTTTCTCCTTTGTGTGTGTGTGTATAGGAGAATTCCTAAGTCACGTGACTCCTGCTGTTACCTGGGCATATCTCTATCCATGCGTGCTCAGTTGACCTCTGGAGGTCCTGGATCTCAGACATGTATTTGAAGAATCCTCTAGACGAAAAATAGTGATGGCTACCTTTGATATTGCGTGCTCGACGTTTATGAAGTGGTATTCGGTAAAGTATACAGATGCGGTGGTTACTGAAAAACTCCCTTGTCCTCCCTCCTTTGAGACTTTTAAAGCTAAATTGAACCGTGCGAAGCTTGAGGAACAAGAGGTTCAAGTACTCTACGGCTATTCTTGCGTGAGCAATGCAGGATTTCGTGGCACAAACGATGTAATGGAATATGTTGGTGTTGTTGTTGTTGTTGGTTAGCTCATCAGCCCACCCTGATCGAGGAAGCCGGCGGCACGCAGGTAACCGATCGCACTCTCCGGAGTGGACCAGAGGTTCAGCGCACTAGTGATGTTGTATTGTGTTCTATGTTGTGCTAGAGCGGTACAGTCTGTCATAATGTGTTCAATTGTTTGTGGTGTGTCCTGGCACAGGCGGCAGGTGTCGTCTGTGAAGTTGTCTAGTCTGTATTTATATGTCTGTAAGTTGGGGTGATGTCCACATCGAAATCGTGCTAAGTTAACTTGATCCGATCTGTTCAGGCTGGTCTCTGACCTGTCAGTAGGTGGCAGCTTCGCACGTAGGACCGCACTTGGACCGAGTCGTGTCAATGCTTTGTGGGTTAAGTGTGTGTGTATGTGTTTTCTGTACTGTGTGTTGTCTGTGGGGCGTGGTATGGAATGGAGTATTTGGTTATAATGTCCCTCTGGTGTTACCTTAATGGTGCGAGGTGTTGGTGCATGATTGTACATGTAGTGGCAAGGATGTTGTGGGTTAGTTGTCGCTGCTGCCATGAATTGTGTTCCCCTCATGTTTAAATGTTCCCTAATTTTCAGTATTTTTGTTACTGTCTGCAGGTGCTCTATTGGTGTTGTTTGAGTACATCCTGTAATGATACGAAGTGCGTTGTTTTTTATTGTCTGTAAGGTGTTTATGTGTGTGTTTGAGATAATGGGTGCCTAGCATGGGCTAGCATAGTCCATAACTGAGCGAATATATTGTTTGTATATGAGTGATGTTGTTTCGTGCTGGTGTCCAAAGTTTGTGTCTGTTAGTACCCTAAGCGTGTTAAGTCTTGACGTACATTTGTTTTTAATGTCCTGGATGTGGTTTGGAAAAGGTAATAACGTGTTGTCAAGTATTTTGGTCCTGTGAGTGTGTGGAATGTTGGTGTTGTTTAGTGTAAGCTGTGTAGTTATCTGGTGTTCTTTTGTGTTCCTTGTCAGCAAGGTGATGGTTGATTTTGTGGGCGCTACTTTGTGTCTATTGTGTGTGAGCCAGTTTTGTATACTGTTTATATATGTTTGTAAGTTATTTGTAGCGGTGTCGATGTTGTTATGTACATGTTAGAGTGATGTCATCTACATATGATGATAAGGTAAGCTTGATATCTATGGGTGTTGGAATGTCATGCACGTATAAGTTAAGAAGTGTTGGTGAGAGAACACAGGCTTGAGGGATCCCGTTCGGAAAAAGCTTGTTTTTGGATGTCTTGCCATTGGACTATATTGTTGGACTAAACTGCGTAAACGCTTACATATACCGTAAAGTGAAAGAAACAAGACGTGCAGAAGAGATTATGGCTAAAGGCGTGTGTGAGTTTTTAATAGAATTTAGAGAGGAGTATCGCTTGCTAAGGAAAACGGATAAATATGGGTACATGTTCCCCTCAAATAGTGCGCCGGAGTGTTAATAAAATGTGCTTAGTTCGTGAAAATACCCCTGAACAAAAATGTCTGGTGCGCATTCTGGGGAGTGGGAGTAATAAAACATTAAAGCCGATATTACTTCGTGTGTCGCAGATGGAAAAATTCTCTAAACGATTGCCCAGTATAATGGGGTGGAGGTATTCACATGACTCTTTCACGTTGGAACAACACCATACACGATTCATTAACTTATGGTGTAACTCGTTTCCCACACGTGTCTCCGTGCCAAATAGCGTACCGGCTGCTTGAACCGATCTGACGTGCACTCCTCACAACAGAATACGATGGAACTTCCGTTGAGCACCATTCTCAACCCCTTATACGATGCGTCCGTGACGAAGTCATTGCGTATGCTGAGGCGTAAAGCCGGTGCCCTTAACTATGTACTTGAAACGACTTGTAGACAAACAAACTCTGGTAAACGGAATGTTATTTATTTAAGTGTTGAGAAGATGAATAGAGTCTTTGTGATATTTGAGAAGTGGAGTGAGGATCGTTTTAAAATACCCACAGGTGTAGGTACAAGAAGAGAAAAGATTAGTGAAGCCCCCTCATATGCCATTGTTTGTACGTTGTGTATAAATCGCGACCGGCCATGCATTGATATACGGTTGATGTGGAAGAATGTGTCTGATAATAACGTCCTTGTCCCCACGCGACACCGTTTCATCCTTGACACAATGTTTGAAATCGTCGGTTTCCGCAAGCTAAATCCTATATTAGACGCACGTGTTACGGATATGCTTTATTTTGATACGGTTCTTGAATACGCATACACCACTCTGCTGGACTGGTTTACCGAGTGTAGGAATGAACATTACGAGAATGGCCTAAAACTGGATGCTTATTTAAAAGTTTTAGACTCTTCGAAATATCATGAACTTTGGTACAAAGGACTTGAGCGGTACAGGGCAGAGCTCACCTACACCGTTCACCCTGAAGAACTATTTCTTTATACAATGAGCAGTTGTTGCTACGACTTAGAAGATTATTTCAACTATCGATATGCATTGTGAAGAGTTCACAGTTGAAAAGAGCGGATCGCTAAGAATAAACCGTCGATTGGAAAGGAGTGTTTATAAATTTGAATTTAATAATGATGTTGTGGCTAACGATGCCCTCTTTGTGCGTGCTTTTGATTGTATTTTGTCCGTGTTTAAAGAGAGTGATAACTTGCCAACCGAATGTAAAGTGAGCACAAAAATAGTATTGAACGAGTTGAAGGCCCTTTACATTGAATATATGCATCCGCATACCTTGAGCGGTGAAATAATGTTAAATCGCATTTTTTGTATAGTACAAAGCAACAATGATGTAACTGTAGACTGGATTACATGCGAGTTTACTATTTTAGTTAAGCGCAATAGAACATAAAGTGTATGTATTTTGATGTATATTATTTTGCCTTATATTTATTTTCTATATATCTGTCAAAATTTTATTGTTTAATACAAATATGTATATACATTTCTCTTCTACTATAATGATGTTTGTATATTAATTTTTGAATGTATATTTATTTTCTATATATTTGTTAAAATTTTATTATTTAAAATAAATGTGTATATAGATTTCTCCTTTTCTATTTTTCATGTTTATATAGTAATTTAAGAATATATATATAGTCTATATATTCATAACGTTTAAAGTGTCTATAGATTTCTTCTGATCTATTTTGATTGTATATTTATTTTCTATATATGTCATGAAATTATTTTCAATAACACTGGTCAACAAAGATTTTTCATCAGAGTAAAATTTGTGGTGGCTGGATAGCATTTTTCACGCTGATTCCAAAACTGCATTCAGATTGTTTCTAGCACGTATAGTTTTCAAGATGAAGGCATATATATAACTACACAGATTTAACCATTTTAAATAGGCAAAATACTAATATTTCAACATTTGATTGTGTTTATTTTATTGTGTTTTTTTAGTTTATTCATCTTATTTATTTCAATTATCTTAATTATACATCTTATGTATTTCAGGTGTGAGCTTTTACGTCTAGCGGCATTGTGATTCAGGCAACAACGCCGTGCTTTGTGTGTCAAAAGATCAGTCCAGTCCAAGAACTTGTTGTGTCAAGTTGGTGTACATTTTTTTTTAATTTATAGTTTGCTCAGGTCAGTCAACATGCCTCGACAATGTAAGAATGACCCCGACAAGTTCTGTTTCGTATGCGGCCAGTTCACAACTAAAACACAGCGACGAAGTATTACAACCGACATTAAGAAAATATACAAGCTATACTTTGGTTGCCATCTAGGTGACCAAGATAAACCATGGGCGCCACATCAAATCTGTTCTGGCTGTTCAAATGGATTACGTGATTGGCTTAACAAAAAGAAAGCTTCAATGCCATTTGCCATACCCATGATATGGAGGGAGCCGAGAGATCATCATGAAGACTGTTATTTTTGTAGTGTGAACTTAATGGGGTTTTCTGCCAAGAACAAACACCAGATTGTATATCCAAACTTGGATTCAGCACGTAGACCAGTAAAACATGATGAAACATTGCCCATTCCAATTCCCCCAAGTGATAGGCTAGATTCTATCATAGATGACATGGAAAGTGATGAAGGTGCAACTGGCGTTTCCGGACCATCTACAGAACCAGAGTACACTTTTGAAGGTAGACATTTAGAGCCTAAAAAGTTAACCCAAGGACAGTTGAATGATCTTGTTAGAGACTTATCGCTGTCTAAAGAGAAATCAGAGCTTCTCGCCTCAAGACTAAAGGAAAACAATTTACTTGAGAACAATGTTCGTATTAGTTACTACCGAAAGCGGAATTTTGAATTAACAGCATTCTTTTCAGTAGACGGTCGTCTCTGTTATTGCCATGACATCAATGGACTATTTACAGCCATATCTCAGACGTATGTGGCATCTGAGTGGCGCCTCTTTATTGATTCGTCGCAGAGAAGCCTGAAAACAGTTCTTTTGCATAATGGTAATATAATGCCATCCATCCCCATTGCCCATTCCGTCCATCTAAAAGAGACATATGACAATATGGATATACTACTTAAGGCAATCAAATACGACAGTCATCAATGGAATGTTTGTGGAGATCTAAAAGTTATAGGAATGCTTATGGGTATGCAGTCAGGATTCACAAAATTTTGTTGTTTCCTTTGCCTGTGGGACAGTCGCGCCACTATAGAACATTACACCAAAAGTGACTGGCCACATAGGTATACATATGTCCCAGGGATAAGCAATGTCCAGTCTGTCCCTTTAGTGGATCCCCAAAAGATCTATCTGCCACCTCTTCACATTAAACTTGGTTTAATGAAGAATTTTGTTAAAGCAATGGGTAAAGTCAATTCTGAAGGGTTCCAATACCTTTCAAGGAAATTTCCGAAGGTTACTGCAGCAAAATTGAAGGAAGGAATTTTTGTTGGGCCACAAATAAGGGAGGTTTTGAATGACACTGAATTTGAAAAAGTCCTAAGTCCGCTGGAATTGAAGGCTTGGCTGGCGTTCAAATGGATATGTGAAAACTTTCTTGGAAGCAACAAGTCACCTGCGTATAAGGATGGAGTCAAGAACCTCCTTGATGCCTTCAAAGAAATGGAGTGTCGAATGTCGTTAAAAATTCACTTCCTGCATTCCCACTTAGATTTCTTTCCTGAAAACCTTGGTGCAGTGAGTGACGAGCAAGGAGAGCGCTTCCATCAAGATATTCAGATGATGGAGAAGCGCTACCAAGGATATTGGAATGAAAGCATGATGGCGGACCATTGTTGGATGCTGTATCGTGAAAATCCAGGCCAAATTTACAAAAGGAAATCACACTCACAGCGCTTTTAATAAAATAATGTATATATTCTTTATTTATAAGTACATTGAATAAGGTATATGATGTATTTGTTGTTTAGCATTCCTAAGTGTGATCTATACATCCATAAATTTTCTTATAGCAATATCAAAAACTTAAAAATATCAAAACCAGTGTATCTATATAACTATACGTGCTAGAAACAAAATAAAACCAGATTCGGAATCAGCTCGAAAGATGCATTAAGAAAAGTGTGATCATGTTTGTGATGAGAAAAAAGTTTCATTTTGTTGGCCAGTGTAATTCGTCTAAATAAACAGAATGATGTTATTGTGTTTTATTATTCAATAAATGTTCTCCTGGACATATATATATATATATATATATATATATATATATATATATATATATATATATAAATATATATATATATATATAAAATATATATATATATATATATATATATAATATTATATATATATATATATAAACGATATTAAGGAATAACTGGGGTGATGGGAATATATTTAAACAATGCACCTTCATTAAATATATATATATATATGGATGCTTACGACTTCTAAGCCAACTGTCAACAACATCTCCTTTAATTAAATAAATAGCGCAATCTGGCAACTCAAAAGTTAACAATATATATATACAGGGTGGGCGGAAAGTAGCTCCCTATTTTTGATTGGTAAAAAAATACGTATATTATCCATTTATTTCAGAAGAAATAATATGAAAAGGTAGGCATACATGGTAGGTTTTCTGTAAAATTCAATGTGGGCTCCAACTCTTTCCACCAGCTTCTGGAGCCGCCCAGGAATGGCGTCCACTGACTTTAGCAGGAACTCCGGCGGGATGGAGGACATGACTTCCCGAATTCGGTCCTCCAGTTCTTCCAATGTCCTCGGTTTGGTGCGGTAGACTTCTTCCTTTACCCACCCCCAAAGAAAGAAGTCGCACGGTGTCAAGTCGGGGCTCCTGGCTGGCCATTGATGTGGACCACGACGACCCATCCAACGCCCAGGGAAGTGGGCATCCAGCCACTCACGGACAACAAGAGCGAATGGCCAGCCAGGAGCCCCGACTTAACACCGTGCGACTTCTTTCTTTGGGGGTGGGTAAAGGAAGAAGTCTACCGCACCAAACCGAGGACATTGGAAGAACTGGAGGACCGAATTCGGGAAGTCATGTCCTCCATCCCGCCGGAGTTCCTGCTAAATTCAGTGGACGCCATTCCTGGGCGGCTCCAGAAGCTGGTGGAAAGAGTTGGAGCCCACATTGAATTTTACAGAAAACCTACCATGTATGCCTACCTTTTCATATTATTTCTTCTGAAATAAATGGATAATATACGTATTTTTTTACCAATCCAAAATAGGGAGCTACTTTCCGCCCACCCTGTATACACACACATACACTTAAGCAAGCCATTTAAGCCGTCTAAGCCAGATTAAGCCGTCTAAGCCCACTGGCTGATTAAGCCAACTGGCTGATTAAGCCCTTCTAAGCCAAGTGCAAAGACCAAGAGTTTTATTATGCGTCTGGAGGTCCAGGCGAAAGGATGTTTTCTCTCTCTCTTCTTTTAGGTTAAGGTTTACCCTCTTAGGCTAGGGATACCCCTTTGGGTGGGAGGCCCTCCTCACTTCTCCCCCAAAGTTAGGGTTTACCTTCTTAGGTTAGGAACATCCCCTTTGGGATAAGGTTATCCTCCCTCTCCCCCCAAAGCTCCCCTTCATGTAATTTGGGGGTTACTCCCCACCTTTTGTTGCATAACCCCCTCCCCCATCATCCCCACCCCTCTTTGCAACATTACCCCCACCCCCATTTCAAACATCAACCCTATCCCCTTTGTAACGTTACCCCCAGTTTGCAACATTTCTCAACATTGCAATTGCACTCTCCCATTTTGCAGCCGTGCTACTTATTCTTTAAATTCTATTCCGTATGAGTTGACAAATACAATGTTTTTCCATGTTGAGTTTACACACACACACAAACACACACACACACACATATATATATATATATATATATATATATATATATATATAGATAGATAGATAGATAGATAGTAAACTGCTGTACATACAGCCCTGTGCACGAACGGTTTGCGATTGTGGATACTTGTGGTTTTTTGTCCACTTTGTTTAGAGCAAGCCTGAGGTAGTACGAGTATGAGTGTCTTAAGGAGGTAACACAGACTTGCAGTACATCTTGCTTTTGAAGAATCATGCACCAGGACTGATAATAGCTGGGGGTGTCTGCAATACAGTATAACGAAAATTTAAATAAGTTGAAATATGGATATGGATGTTCTTTTGACTAGAACTGACAGAAAGTTGTTGCTTTCACTGGCGATGAACCACGTGCGGAAGCCCCGTTAGTACTTTGACCATTTACTTGCTTGACAATGCTGCTGCGAGCTGCTCTTACCTTGAGATGGGCGGAATGATGCTCTATATATGAAAAGATGTTTAACTTCATATTTCCACTTAAACTGTGAATGCATAGATGAATAATATATATAGAGTATATATATATATATATATATATATATATATATATATATATGTGTGTGTGTGTGTGTGGTGTGTGTGTGGTGTGTGTGTGTGTGTGTGTGTGTGTGCGTGCATATAATGTTAAAGTTTATATATTTTTATATAATCTTTACGAATTTTTTAATGAATGAAAAAACAAGAAAGCATAAATATATTTAGAGTTATTTAAACCTTCGAATTAAATTCCAGTAGCAGTTTTTATAGATTTTGGAGGAAGGATTTCTACGTTGGGTGATTTAGTTTCACAGGTCGTAAATCCGGATTAATAGATCATAAATCTGTTTCCAAAGCGTTGCTCTTAACAAAGAGATAAAAGCTGTTTCGAGCAGAATTCCGACTTTTATTGGCATCCAAATGCATTGTAAATAAATACATATATATATATAGAAATTAAATCATAATATGGATGCTAACACGAAGTTTCTTTGTCATTCAATACAATTAGACAGGTATATAAATTATGTATGTGTAACTCGCAACATTGTATTGAGTTCGTCCGAAGAAGCCTTTTTAATCGTTCATCAGCTCATGGACCTAGCGTTGAATATTTTGTTTACTGATAGAGATGGATTTTTTCATAGAGCTTTTCATCTCACACGACCATGGAAGCACAACCGATTTATCTGATATTGTCTTAAACCAGGTGTCTAGTTTCCTCCTGAAGGTATTCACAACATATTAACACTATTAATATTCTTTATTTGTTTTGGTAACTGATTAAATACTTTTGGTCCTTCAACTGCAAAACTATTCTCGCTCGAGGTTGAGATTTCTTTGTTTATAGTTTTGATTTTAGAGAAGTTGTACAATCTGCCTTCCTTGTTTCCCAATGTCGTCTGAATAGTTAGGCCTATAGGTTTTGTCATGAGATGAGGCAAATTTCTTACTTATTTTCTATGTATAGGTCACTGATGGGCAACCTAGGTTAGTGAGTGGGCTGCATGAGTGGCCTTCCTTCATCTCAGTGGGCCCCACGAATATGCTTAAAAACATTCAATACAGCCCGAAAGTTTCATAAAGAGCTAGAGAAAATTATTAGTTATATATTAATTGAATTGTGATCAACTTCAAATAATAAAGCAAAAGAAACATTTTTTATGCTTACCTTTTATGTTTTATGCTTATGTTTTTATGCTTATTAATATAAAGAAATTTTGTTAAATCAAACAAAATTATCAGTAGATTATGGAAATATTAATATAAACTCCAAAATTTTTATTCATGTGGACAATGGTTAGTTAAATGTCTCTTGGGCCGCACTCAGAAAACTGATGGGCCGCAGGTTGCCCACCACTGGTGTAGATGATTATTTATTTGTTTCTTTCCCAAGGAGGTTTAACTCACGTACACTCTTTCCGTAATTTAATTCTATTAGCCAACTTACTTTGGTTGTAAAGTTTCTCTATACTACTTTTAATTAACTGATTTCTTCGGTTTTTATTTATGATGCATGGGGACATTCGAACTGATCAATATTCCAGTTTTGGACAGATCATTGTTTTCAGCAGAGAAATCTTTTCGTCTCCTATTTTAAAGGCTTCTAACTTTCTTATTTGTCTTTGGCAATTTATATTTTGGTATCTTATTGTTTGTCTCAGATATTATCTTAAACCAGGTGTCTAGTTTCCTCCTGAAGGTGTTCACAACATATTGTCATGAGTACTCAATTTTTTTCGGTGATAGAACCTTTTGGAAGACAAAACTTTTGACCGACGGAACAAATTCTCGAGAAATTTTTCAGTAATGCAAAATTTCTCGACGAAAATGTTAAAATGTTTGGACGTGCACAAACAAAGAGGACGAAACCAAAAATTTGTAATCTAACCTTGATAAATTTTATCTAATCTAACCTAATTTTACCTAACTTAACCTTCACTAACCTTAAGCTAGCTTAACTAACATAACTAAGTATACTTAACGTACATTTACAAAGCCAACTATAAAAAATTAAGTGGACTGTAAAAATTTACTAAACTATTTCTCTACATCATATCGAGGAAAATTTTGGATCAAGTAAAGATAAGCACCCCCAGCCTTCTTTAATTAGCCTTATAAGGCTAACTAACGAAAATATCACGACCTAACCTAACCAGTCGTCAAGGGCGTACAGTTGACTTAACGATTGGTTAGGTTAGGTCGTGATATTTTCGTTAGTTAGCCTTATAAGGCTAATTAAAGAAGGCTGGGGGTGCTTATCTTTAATTGATCAAAAAAAAATTTCATTTCTCTCTCTCTCTCTCTCTCTCTCTCTCTCTCTCTCTCTCTCTCTATCTCTCTCTCTCGTTTCTTCGTATTCCTTTTTATATGGGTCATAAAAGTTCAGAAATTTCGGTGATAAATTTAATGTTGCTGTCTTTCGGCAATTGTACATTCTATTGTGTCTATTTGTAAAGATCATGTTCCGTATATCGCTCAGTTTTAATCTAGTCTTCAAATTATGAACTGCAACATTTCCAGTGTTGTTTGTATAGTTGTAGGGTTTAGTTTGACATTAGGAACTATCATAGTTCTTAAATTATTTCCATGTGTGAATAATGATGTACGAGTATCTTTTTCAGGGTTGCCAATTTTTCTCATTGAAATGGAGGACAACCTGCAATGAGAAGTACCATAAAAGGACGCAACGCCTACATGAATAAAACGCAGAACAGTTAACTTATTTTTATTATTTATCTGACATGAGGAATACACAGTAGTATAATCTCTCACAAATTTCTGATTAAAACTACTTTTTCTTACTCCTTCCTGCTTTTAACATACTTTCATCAACATAAGCAAGATCATAACATTCACACGACACTTTGAAACAGTGTAATCCCATTAGTTCACTTTCTATCAACTCAACAAATTGTCTAAGCTCAGTAAGTCTTGTATTCTAAAGTTTTTGTGCTATAATCCCATGATCACATTTATTGAAGGCTTTAGCAAAATCAATATACTGTATATTATATCTATAATTTGACTTCGACACAACGTTGCCATTATTTTTACTTGTTGGTATATTTATATATATACATACATATATATATATATGTGTGTGTTTGTGTGTGTGTGTGTGTGTGTGTGTGTGTATGTGTGTGTGTGTGTGTTCGAAGCCATTTTATATATACTGTATATAGTGAAAAAAGAATCGAAGACATTTTTCTGTTGCTAAGGGGTGACAAAGGAAGTTCTTATATAATGGTTTTAAGAGCAAAGCGATCCTGCACCCTTTCATCCTCTTTTGTTATTTGCATCGTTTAAAGCTTTCTTTCCCTAGGTGAAAGTGGAGCAGAGGAAAGGGGTGGGAAACTTTCTTTTATGATATAGTGTTAAGAGAGGATGAAAAAGAACACACACTACCCAACAATAATGGTCATCACCATTATTTTGGGTATATATACAGGGTGTTTCAGAACATGTGGGACGCACTTTCAGGATGGATTCAGGAGCTGAAAACAATGAAAAACGTTTATATAAACATATATTCATCGATTTGTTGTACCTGGTTTTCCATACATTAAAACGAAGCTCACCCTTTCGTCTATTGTTAATTTCGCAGCCATTCCCTACCTAAAAGAAAAAAAATAATATATTATAGTCAACACTAAAAAAGTCCTATGATGCGCGACTTTTGCACCACCCTGTATATTACAAACCTTAAAAACGAAAGATTGAGAAGTTGTAATGACCGACGATGCGAGATTTGAAATAAAAGGAAAAATCGCAATGAATAGAAAAAATAATAACAGGACAGAAGTTAAAAAGAAAGGTCAAGAATGTTATGTTTTCCTAACGGTAAACACTGATCATATCAAAGCTAGAATAATGATCAGTCTTGACGTCCCTTTAAAAAAGAAGTTAGTTACAGTAATTAGAAGGAATTCAGAGGAACTTCGCAGCCAAAATTAATTGATTCAAACAACTAAATTACAGGGCACGATTACATAAATTAAACTACAGTATGCAAATTAAATCTGTACTCGTCAGAAAGAAGAAAAGAGAGATTAGGGTTGCCAAACATACTGTGCGTGGGTGTCATTTCATATGATGAAACTGTTCCCAGTCCTGAAAATTGTGCATATGTGCCCCTTTTTAACAATCTTTTTTTATGCAGGAAGGACGGGACAAGGGCGAATACCCACAAAAGCGGTCCCCCCCTCCCCCGGGTTGAGTAAATGAAAGGTTGAAAATACGATTAACCCTTGCGTTAGAGAGTTGGACAGAAAAGGAATGCGAAAGTATAGAAAAAGTCTGGTGCTGCGTGCTCTCCTTAAAGGAGGAGGCATGCAGTTAGAGAGTTCAGAAGTGCAATGTCTGTTATAATAGCGATAGTAAAGAGAGAGTGAGGCAACATTCCAGCGAAGAGAGAGAGATTGAAGACAGTCAGTAAGAGCTGGGACTGATGAGACGAAAAACCTTTGATTCCACGCGGTCATGTACGGTTGTGTGGGTTGAGCCACCCCACACATGAGAAGCATACTCCATACAGGGGCGGACTAGACTCCTGTACAGAGACAGCAACTGAGTAGGGGTGAAGAAACCATGGATGCGGTACAGCACACCTAACTTCTTAGAAACTGTTTTAGAAAGAGAGTATATGTCATCTTTAGAGGAAAGATCACGAGAAAAGGAAACGCCAAGAATGTTAAGAGAAGAGGAAGGATTGAGCTGTGTGTTGTTGAAGGTAAGGGGATAGTCGTGTGGAAGGTTGTGACGAGTAGACAGATGGAGGAACTGAGTTTTTGAGGCATTGAAATCCACAAGGTTTTCTCTGCCCCAATCAGAGATAGCAGAAATATCAGAGGTCAGGTGTCCCATATCCTTCCTACAAGAGACATGGAGTGACTGTTGTGAGGGACGCTTTGTGAAGCGGGTGGAGAAGTGAAGAGTGGAATCATCGGCATGGGATTGAATAGAATAGGAAGTACGAATTAAAAGATCATTGATAAATGAAAGGAAAAGAGTGGGTGACAGGACAGAACCCTGAGGAACACCACTGTTGATAGCTCTCGGAGAAGAACAGTGGCCATCTACAACTGCAGTTATAGATCGGGGGGAAAGGAAATTAGAGATAAAGGGACTGATAGAAGGGTAGAAACCGTAGGACGGCAGTTTGGAAATTAAAGATTTGTGCCAGACTCTATCAAAAGCTTTTGATATGTCAAGCGCAATAGCAAAGGTTTCACCGAAATCCCGAAAGGAGGATGACCAAGAGTGAGAGAGATATGCAAGGAGATCCCCAGTAGAGCGTCCCTTGTGGAACCCACACTGACGATCTAAAAGAAGATTGTGAGAAGAGGTGTTTAATTAAGAATCTTCCGATTAATGATAGATTCAAAACTCTGGAAAGACAAGAAATCAAAGCAACTGGACGATAGTTGGAGGGTTGAGAGCGGTCACCCTTCTTTGGGACAGGTTGAATGAAAGCGAACTTCCAGCAGGAAGAAAAAGTACCAGATGAAAGACAAAGACGAAAGAGTTTGCGTAGGCAGGGTATCAGCATAGAAGCACAGTTCTTAAGAACAACAGGAGGAACACCGTCAGGACCGTACGCCTTCCTAGAGTTGAGCCCAAATAGGGTAGAAAAAATATCTTTAGAGGAGATTCTAATTTCAGACATAATAAGGTCAAAGGGTGGAGGAGATGGAACAGCCCCGGAATCATCCAGGGTTGAGTTGTAAGCGAAAGTTTGACTGAAGAGTTCAGCTTTGTCAGGAGAAGAGACGGCGACTGAGCCGCCGGAGTGGAAAAGAGGAGGGAAAGAAGAGGAAGTAAAGATGTTGAAGAGGTCCTTAGCTAGATGCAGGAAAGAGCGAGAAAATTTAGAATTGGATAGGTTTTCATATTTTTGTCTGATGAAGGAATTTTTGGCGAGTCGAAGAACAGAATTTGCATGATTCCGGGCAGAAATATAAGCTGAGTGAGACTCAGGAGTTGGATGGCGACGGTACCTTCTGAAAGACTCCTCTTTGTTGCGGATAGCATTAGAACAAGTAAAGTTAAACCAAGGTTTTTTGCATTAGTAGTACGAATATAATACGGAATGTACGCCTCCATGCCCGAGAGACTCACCTCCGTGATGCGCGGAGCACACTCGGAAGGGCCCTGGCCACGGACACAGTAATCATTCCATGGGAAATCACAGGCCTAAGGGCCTCCCAATAAGCGGCGCCGAAGTGCCAAAGGGGGCTCCTCTTGGGAGGATCTAAAGGGTGAAATGGAGCGATAGGACAAGAAACAGACGAGGAAATCTCAGTGATTTAAACATTTAAAATATATTTTTCTTTACCAACTTTTGTTTTGCCAAATGGTTCATTCTTATAGAGTTGTTGTTGGAAGTGTGGTCGAAGCCAACTCTGATATCGCATGATTGGCTACCAGTCACTGACGTGACGTCATGGCAAGTGCTGAGTGGAGTGTTTTTCGAGGTTTCGGCTTGATAGACGCTGAGGGCATTATAGAAAATTCTGGAACAACAGAATTGTTATATAAATACCACTGCCGGCAAATACTTCAGTTAGTTTATGGTCAGTGAGTTATTTTCTTTATTCTGCTCGCCTGGAGCTTGGACACAGATATGGCATCAACTTCGTCTGAGGTATTACACTCGCCAGTGAAGAAAAATGATAAAAGGAAATGTGTATAGAGCGTGGATTCGGAAAAAAGTTACGAGTGGATAAAGAGTTGTCCCAAAGATAAAGGTCGGTTATTCTGTAAGAGTTGTAATTCATCCTTTTCCGGGAATATGGTGGAGGATACGAGGTGACCAAATGACAAGTCTCAGGGAAAGACGAAAAGTTGCAAAGACCACTGTCACCGTGTCAGCCTTCTTCACCTTTTTTGGTAGATCGGATTCTGTGGACGATAAAATGAGGTGATGACTTCAACCTGTCTGTTGATACTTCGGTTCCTACTTACTACCTCCTTATTCATGAACAATATTGCATAATTCTTTGCTGATGACGTGTCCCAAAATAACAACAAAGATGAAAGAGGAACAGGTTTGAGAGACAAAAGAGGTCAATGTTCCGCAAGAGAAAGAGAGTGACTGAAAAATTAAGAAACAGCAAAAACAACAACGTCAGAAAAGTAATAAATGACAAACTGAAGAGCATAGGGTTTAATTAAGAACCATACAGAGAAAGAAGAAGATGACACTATAGAAGCGACGAAAGTTAACTCGAAATACTGCCATCATTTTGCAAAATGGAAGACAAAAAATCACGCGACTATCGGACCATTGAAGAATGTAAACAATGCGTTAGCAGATGATCAAAAAGAAGTATTTGATATATTAAGAGCTAAGTACGAATCAAATTCAAATTCAAATTAAAAAATGTTTATTCGGAAAAAAATGCAAGTGACAGTTTTACAATTTTTAGATATTTGTTATGACATTAATATGCAGTATTCACGGTACTCTAATCTGAATATGCCGTTGGAAGCATGGGGGCTTTTTAGGCATAATTAATGTCATTTAGTTTATTTATTACATAAAAAAGTGAAAGTCGCAAGTAATAGTAATAATGATAATAATAATAATAATAATAATAATAATAATAATAATACCTAATAATAATAATAATAGAAAGTTTACAAAATGTTACATAATTTTAAATTAAATGATTGATTGCGCCTCGGTGGTTTAGTGGTTAGCGTCGCTGACTACGAATCCATTGGCACCAGGATCGACACTTGGTGACGGCAGGCGGCGCGCAGCAAACCCCAGTTGTTCATCCTTCTATACAATAAAAGAAAGTGGTTGGTAGATAAATGAGTACCCTAGGTAGCCTCGTGGTTAAAAAGCTAGGGTGCTGGTGGTGCGTGGTTCGGATTCCACGTTAAACTGTAGGTCTAAGGTGGAGTGAAAAGCTTGACCTTCGTCAGAATGTACAATTCGGGCGGAAGCAAACCAAAGATTACCAAAAGTAAATAAATAATAAATGAAAATAAATGATGCTCAATAAAAATATCAAAAATAATAAATTATGAAATTAAAAGAGCTTAATGAAATTAGCATATTTTAAATACTGTAGTTCATTATAAAATGGGAACTTCATACGATGGTAAAAATGGCACGAGTGAACTTATACATCAGTAGACGCTAATGAAGTGCTTCTTTAGTGATTTGCGAAATACATTTAGTGATGAAGCCTGCCTGATATGCAGGGGAACTGCATTCCATACATCTGCTCCTTTGAAAGAGTGCATTTCCTGTATTGTTAGGTTTGTGTAATCCCTGGGCAGTCTTGTGTTATAACGATGGTGTATTTGGTCGGGGGGACGGGGGTTGCTGTTTGAATGGATGATGTATTTTGATTTTTCTTCATAACTTTCAACATAGTGACAGCAAAATTGAATTTGTATAAGTCATTTAGTTTTAATTAAAATATTTAGCTCTTTAAACATTGGGAAGTGTGACTTTGTTGTCATTATTCGAGAGAGTTTGCAGACATTTTTTATGAATTACTCCCAAACGATGTTTTATATATTTCAGTGAGTTACCCCATGTTGTAATGCAATATAATAAATGTGGATGGATGGATGAAGGAATAATATCGAGTAAGGAGTGCGTTTTGAGGAAGGATCTTTCTTATTTTAAATAATATGAAGAGAAATCTTAATATTTTGGATTTGATATGTTATACATGACTTTTGAAATTTAGTTTTTCGTCTAAATTAGTGCCAAGTCCTTTTATCTCATTCACCCTTGCAAGAGTAGTATTCCCAATTTTTATTTGACATTCTGTATTCATATGTTTTGTATAAGATGACTTTGTCACGTTCAATAAGGGTTCATAAGCACATATTTTCTAATTTCCTGTTCGTTTCATTAATCAGAACGTTTGAGTTATGATAGAAAGGAGTAAGTGTGGTATCATCGGCGTATTGTACGCAGTTTAATGTGGTTGGGAGATGAAAATCGTTGACGTGAATTAGAAATAGTAATGGCCCAAGAATAGATCCTTGTGGGACTCCACTAGTTAGCATCGCCTTGTCGGATAAATTATCTTTTAATCTGACAATCAATGGCGATTTGACAGATGTGATTTAAACCATTCGAGGATATTTCCTCTTATTCTGTATTTGTGAATTTTATTCAATAAGATTTCATGCGAAAGTGCATCAAATGCTTTTTACAAATCGAGAAAGATCAAGACAGTGTGTTTTTTGCTGTTTAAGTTCTGATACACATTTTCTAATAGCATGTTTATGGCATCTTCAATTGTATGTCCACCGCTAGACCCAGATTGTGTTTTAGTTAAAATATCGTATTTAATTGAGAATTTAGTAAGTTTATTGTACATATTTTTTTTCAAATACTTTAAGTTGGCAATGCGGAAATGAGGCGATAATTGGATGGAGTGTTTGGGTTTCCAGACTTAAATACAGGGCATACTCTGGCTTCCTTTAGACTGTCAGGGAATATACCTAGTGTTACTAATTCACTCATTAGCTTACTGAGTTGTATTGCAATTTCATCGGATACTAATTTGAATATTTTTACTGAGATTGTATTGATGTCAGAATATTTATTTTTTTAGATTTTTATTGCTAGAGAGATATCATATGGTAGGATCGGATCACAGAAAAATGAGTTTGGATTTGGTTGTGGCATGTATTGTCAGTAGTGAATGTCTGTAATTGGGATTAAGGCTGCAGTATTGGAGCTGATATGTGCAAAAAAGTTATTTAATAAAGTGGCTATGTCTCGGGTCACTAAGAATTTTCGCCTTGTGTGAGGGAGGACAAGGGATTCGTTTGAACCTTCTTCGTGTGAATTAACTCTTTCAGAGTGTTCCATAGCCTTTTTGCATTGAATTTTTTTGCTCAATTTTTGAACAATAATGACCTACTTTTGCTTTTTCAATGACTGCGCTAATCTGTTACAGTAATTTTTTTTGTCTTTTCGGTAATAATATCAGTTTTCCATAATTTAAGAGTATATGCTTGTGTTTAATAGTTATAATGAGTGCTGGTGTGAGCTAGTGGTTGTTGTATTTAGTTTTAGATATTACTTTTGACTTAAGGGGAAAGGTTATGATGAAAATATCCATTAGGGTACTTGAGAATGCTTAAAATTTTGTTCCAATGTCATGGTTACTTTCGGTTATTATTGTGCAGTTAAAAGCTCTTATTTCTCTCAGGAACTTTAATTTTTTATTATAGCTGTAAGATCTATAGTCAACTTTTATAGCTTACTTTGCTGAAAAATGGGTGAATAGCATGGTGTATAAGTGATCTGTGATCTGTGAGGACTGCACCCAGATCTGATCTAGCAGAGTAGAATTTCTAATGTTATTGTGAAATCTAGTTGGCTTTGTAATAGCTAATTTAAAACCACTTGCAGTCATGATGTGAAAAAAGCTTGCGTTATTATTTGAATGTTCTTTTTTAAGACCAATATTTAAATCTCTTGCAATAACACAGTTGTTACCAGTATAATTAGAGATAAGAATTCCAACGATGTTTGTAATAAAAGTTGGTACGTTACCAGATGGTGGTCGGTAAATGCCTAGAATTGAATACTGGGTGTTATGAATAAACATTTGTGTGTTTCTGAGGTGTTGTTTATGCTTGTCAGTTCTTCAATAATTTTACTCTTGTAGTTTGAATCTACAAATATACTTACACCTCCTTTCAGTATCTCCAAAGTGATGAACTAATATGCGATAGAAATGCGTTCTTTGAAGACGAATTACATATAACATACTTTGACTTCACAACAGATAATGTTGTGGCGGGAGCCGTCACTCTCAATCACAAAATTTGTGAGCCTCCCGCTCAATAGAAGATCCTTACCAAATTTAGTCCGTTGGAGGGATAAAAATTGATTTGGCAAATAAAATTTACAAATGATTTATTACAAACTAAATAAAAACCACGAAAAACATATTAACGTAACCAGGAATCAGAGAAAAAAAAAAATCAATATACAATAAGAGGGGTCGGAGTTCTAGGAACAGTTAACTCCACAAAAGATCACTGCAGGCTATGTCCTGGGTGGTGCTTTGGTCCAAAAACAATAAGAGATTTGTATTTTTTTAACTGAAATAAAAGTATGAAATTTTAACTGTACTTTCTCTAAACATGGGGAATTAGTCCTCTAGTACAAAACATGCTCTATGTGATGTCCTCTCGCATAAAACAAAAAATTTTGCAGTACTCTGGGCGTGGACAGTCTGTTGAAATTTGCGAAATTTCTTATTCATTTGATGCTTTCAATTCTTCTATTGTGAGTGGATTCTGTTTAAACACTGTCTTTTAAGTAACCCCACACATAAAAGTCACAGGGGTTTAGATCTGGTGATGTTGGTGCCCATAATATTCCTTTATCACAAACCGCGGGAAATCTGTTAAACAGAATTCTTTCGTCGAAAATATCGTGTCAGTATCGTGAGCTGAGAGGACATCACATGGAGCATACTTTGCACTAGGAACTAATTCTGCATGGATAGAGAAGGTACAATAAAAGTGCCATGCTTTTATTTCAGTTAATAAAAAAAAATACAAACCTTTTAAAATGTCAGATGTTTAAAAAAAATCACCATATATATTATATATATATATATATATGTTCCTAAATTATCTTTGATTTACACTAAAACAGGAAGATAATTTAGGAACACCCAATATATATATATATATATATATATATATATATATATATATATAAAGAACGACGCTTGTGTAGAAGAGCGTTCCGCACAAGATGAGGTGGAAGAACGAACAAATAAAAAATGAGGTACCACCCGGGAATCGAACCCGGGATCATCCGATTGCCGGTCAAATATGCTATCCACTACACCATGGACCTCGATCAATCAGAAGTCGTAATTCTCCTACATACGAGCAGAAACCAATGCCCTGAGGGGGCACCTTTGCATGCCGTACATATATACATTTTAACTGCAAACAACACACAGTATAATTAATGTAAAGAACGACGCTTGTGAAGAAGAGCGTTCCGCACAAGATGAGGAGGGAGAACGAACAAATGAAAAATGAAGTACCACCCTGTAATCGAACCCTGGATCATCCGATTGCCGGTCAGATATGCTATCCACTACACCATGACCTCGATCAATCAAAAGTCGTAATTCTCCTACATACGAGCAGAAACCCGGGTTCGATTCCCGGGTGGTACCTCATTTTTCATTTGTTCGTTCTCCCTCCTCATCTTGTGCGGAACGCTCTTCTACACAAGCGTCGGTCTTTACATTAATTATACTGTGTTGTTTGCAGTTAAAATGTATATATGTACGGCATGCGAATGTGCCCCCTCAGGGCATTAGTTTCTGCTCGTATGTAGGAGAATTACGACTTCTGATTAATCGAGGTCCATGGTGTAGTGGATAGCATATCTGACCGGCAATCGGATGATCCCGGGTTCGATTCTAGGGTGGTACCTCATTTTTCATTTGTTCGTTCTCCCTCCTCATCTTGTGCGGAACCCTCTTCTACACAAGCGTCGTTCTTTACATTAATTATACTGTGTGTTGTTTGCAGTTAATTAATATATATGTATATATGTATATATATATATATATATATATATACACCTTGATTGAAAGGTTTGTTCTTAGGGAAACGTAGCTTAGCGAGGAATAAGAGGACAAAGAGATGGTACATGTTTATTTACAAACGTTTATGAAATTTTCATTTTCCATCACCAGTGCTAAATTTATAAAAACAGATAAAACATTAATAAATATAATGAACGGAAACTTATACAATATATTTAAATTAACGTGATATTAATGGTGTCTAGGTAATTAAAATTAAAAATAAAATATGAAAAATAGGCAAGTGATCAGTCGTGAAGGTGGCAGTGATCTCTTATTGCTGATTTAGAGAGCTTATTTAAGGGTTGCAATGTTCTGGTAGAAATACCAATATAGTTCGCTTTGCAGCTAACACAGTTGAAAACGTAGATGATGGACGAAGCAAGGGGCTGGGGTGTTTTTTCTTTGTGGTTGAAGTATGATTTGATGCTATTATTGTTGGTGAAAACGAATTGAAAGTTGATTCGGGGGTAAAGAGGGGTGATTACTGTAGGGTGACAATAAAAATCGAAATTTGGAGTTTTTTATTGGCCATTTGTTCAATGCTGCTACTACATGAGAAAACAATGTACTGTAAATATTAGGTCATTCAGATAATATTTAAGGGGGTCTCAAGTGAGGTAAATAATTCTCCTTATTCATTAATATTTTTTTTAATTACGTATTACGATTGGAGTACGCCTGCACTTAAACTTTATGAACTAAAACTAACGTTTATTTACATTAATTAAAAAAAATATTAATTTATTTTTACTAGGTAATGAATAATTAATGTTTGTTATAAGGAGAATTATTTACCTCACTTGAGACACCCTTAAATATTATCTGAATGACCTAATATTTACAGTACATTGTTTTCTCATGTAGTAACAGCATTGAACAAATGGCCAATAAAAAACTCCAACTTTCGATGTTTATTGTCACCCTAGACTGAGTAGTCGCTGTAAAGCGAACTATATTGGCAGCACCATTCGCCAGTATCAAACCAGAGTGGACGAGCATCGCGGTATTTTTACCAGAACATCGCAACCCTTAAATAAACCTTCCAAATCAGCAATAAAAGATCACTGCTACCTTCACAACCACCCACTACTTCCCTCCAATTTCAAAATTATCAATACAACCAACCATCTAACCGACCTCCACATTCTGGAGTCCCTACACATCCTCAGTATTAAACGAACTCTCAACGACTACAGTTCTGCCTTCAACTTAAATATAACCAAATAAACTGCCATATCCTACTACTGAGAAGAAATTCATCATCGCTCCGTCTGGCCCCCAACTTTTCTAATATGGACCCCTTCCAACAACCATTCATTCCCAATCCTTTGCTCAATTAGTCCCCTTACCCTGACAATAACAACCTGGTAAGACTCTCCTCAATTTTGTTAGCTTTTCACTTTATATTTGACGACTGATCACTTTTCTATTTTTCATATTATTTTATTTTTAATTTTAATTACCTAAACACCATTAATATCACGTTTATTTAAATACGTATATTGTATAAGTTTCCGTTCATTATATTTATTAATGCTTTATCTGTTCTTATAATTTTAGCACTGATGATGGAAAATGAAAATTTCGAAACGTTTCTAAATAACATGTACCATCTCTTCGTCTTATTCCTCGCTATCCTCTCTCTCCTCCTCTCTCTCTCTCTCTCTCTCATATATATATATATATATATATATATATATATATATATATATATATATATATATGAGAGAAAAAATGTGTAAATTAGGAAAATTTAAAAGTCCATTTTAAGAGCAATATCCATTTCAAAATGGAACGGAAAATGAGGAAAGTTTTTTCTTTCGAAACTCATTTCAAATTAGGAAAAGGATTCAAAAAGTTACAAAACGATAAAAACTGATTCAGTTTATCTCTTATTTCTAATCCTGAAACATATCTGTTTAAAACACTTTCTAATTTCCTACCTTTGAAATTTTATATATAATATATATATATATACTGGGTGATCCAGATAAATGGGACCCATAAAAAAAAGCCAAATATTCTTAATATTTAATTCCTTTCATAAAAACTATATATCATTCGAAAGAGTAGAGTTACAAGTTTATTATGAAATATTTATTTTTTAAAAATGACTCCTTTCAAATGTGCTCCATTAGTTGCCAAGCATTCCAGTGTTCTCGCTTGTAAGTTCTGCATCACTTTTGCAAGTGTGCGCGGTGGTATGGCCTGTATCTCATTTGTGATGGCGGCCTTCAATTCTTGTAAGGTCGTTGGTTATTTCTGTAGACCCTACTCTTTAAATATCCCCAGAGATAATAATCTAAGGGAGAAAAAATCCGGAGACCTTGCGGGCCATTCAACGTCTCCAAATCTTGAGTAACTCGCCTGGAAACGTTTGACGCAAAACTGCCATGCAGTTCCTCGTGGTATGGCAGGTAGCTCCGTCTTGTTGGAACCAGGGTTTTCTAGACAAAGATCTCTTAATTTAGGAATAAGGAAATCGGTCAACATTTTTTCGTAGCGATCACCATTTACAGTGACCTTCTGTTGGATCCATTGACAGAATTGTCGTCTTCGTGCGAAATCTCCATCGTTTAGTTGTTGCACTGTTTGAATTTTATATGGAAAGAGCATTAAATTTTGCTTGAATATACGGTGTGTTGTTCCATATCCAACTCCTCAGCTGAGAAGCACGTCTGATGCTTATGTTAGGATATCCTGTACAATTTTATGAGTTCTGTTAATGATCTCGTCTATCCTTGCTGTGCGCACTTCCAGTTGGTTTTCTTTTTCCAATGCTGCCAGTTAGGGAAAAATTTCTGACACACCGACGGATTACTTTCTTAGAAGGTGATTTTGACATCTGAAAATTTGTCTTGAAAGATCTTTGAGCTGAAACTACACTTCTTCCATGCTCATAATATTGCTCAGTTATGAAACGCAGCTGTTCCACAGTCCATGCAGTCATCTTGAAGGGTTAGTTTTAACTAACACTTTTATTTTGTTTTGTATCTTATCTTGTCTTGTATTGTCTTGTATTGTATTGTCAAAACCTATACAATCCTGTACAAACTTGTAACTACCTCTCTTTCGAATGATGCGTATGATTTTATAAAAGGACTTATACTTTAAGAGTTACAGGGGTTTCTTTTGGGTCCCATTTCTCTGGATCACCCTTTATATATATATATACCCGCAAGGGGGTTCTAAGCTCGTGCTTTTGAGTGCTCTTTGTGCTCGTTTGTACGTGCTTGTTCCTGGAGGTTTCACGTGCGCCCTCCCGGCCCTAGCACCCAAGGATGATGGGGCTCGACCCTGCAGTCTTTCTCATCCTTGGTCTTTTTCCACTTCGACTGTCCCCTCCACCTTTCTTTTTCCTCTGTCTTTCCTCTCACTTTTTCTTTGTTTTTTCCGCTGAGATATGCCCTTTTAATAGAGGCGAATCGGTTCTTCCCGAACTTAAAAAAAAAATATATATATATATATATATATATATATATATATATATATATATATATATATATATATATATATATATATATACATATATATACATATGTATACACATATATATATATATATATATATATATATATGCTGCAAACCCACAAGGAAAAAGAAAAACGATTCCAAGGCCTTTCGTGTATTCAAAGCTACACCTCGTTAGGGAATGAAGATAAAAGGCGAGATGCCCATAAATATATACAATGTACAGGAAAAAAAACAATTAGCACATACTTAACAAGGGTTAATGAGAGGCAAAATAAATTTTAACATGATATCGTCAATTTTATACGTCCCCGCACTGTTATTGAAATTGCTTTTAAAATGAATAAATGCACATTCTAGAATATTTCGTTCTATTATATCTCCGTTTTTAACAAGCGCTTTAGAACTACCCCACTTGATGCTATGGTTACATCTATACATATCGTTAAATAAAGCATTGGAAGATTAGCTGTTCTATAAGCATATTTATGCTGTTTTACCCTAATATCTAACGTTTTACCGGTTTGGCCTATATATACTGAGTTACATTGTGTACATCCGATCGAATACACAACCAACAAAACATTATCAGGGCTATTCTTTATTAGGCGTGATTTAACAGTATTATTATACTTAAGATTACATTAATGCCAATTGCTTTAAGTACAGTTGGAAGGTATTGAAAATTAACATGGTAAGGTAGGCTAAGGATATTTTTACGCTGAAATTCCTTTACAATTACATTATTATAATACCTATTCTTGGCTTTCTTAAGACAGTTATCTAAAAATGAAATAGGATAACATAATTTAGTACCAATATTCATGATATTGCATAACTCGGAATCTAAAAATTCAGGACTGACAACTCAATGCTCGAAGAAACATAGCAGAGAAAATAGAGGATTTAATCGAAGGATGATGGTCAGAATAAAAATGCACGTAAGAGTTATTATAGTAGGCTTACGGTAGACTTCATATTTGAACTGATTAGAGGATCTCCAAATTTTTAGATCAGAAAAGATAGGCTTCCATCATTTTCTTTTTCAACTGTAAACTTAATAGATGGGACTAAATTGTTGAGCCTACCAAGAAATAAGTCCACATCCAAATTATTAGGCCAAAGGCATAGAAATCATCTATATACCTGTACCAAACCAGGTTAAAATTAAACAATCGTAGGCAAATTTACTTTCAAAAAATTCCATATAAAAATTAGCTAGTACAGGTGAAAGGGGATTTCCCATAGCTAATCCAAAACGACATAACATAAAACTTATTTTCAAACTGAAATTTACAATCTTTGACACAGCTTAATTAACTCCATAGAGTGTTGTGTTCAACAGGGAAAGAATATTCAGAATCTTATTTTATATATATATATATACATATATATATATAATATATATAATATATATATATATATATATATATATATATACATATTATAATATATTATATACACAACATATATATATATATACATATATTTATGTATATATATATATATATATATATATATAGATATATATAAATATAGATATATATATAAACATATATATACATATATATACATATATATATAATATATATACATATATACCTATATATATAATAATACATATGTAAAAAGTGAACAATGAACAATTCCTACACCATCATTATATGGATTCATGTCTTCATGCAATACTTATGTTCGTATAGTTTATGTTCGAATGTCCATTTTTACAAGAAAACCAAAAATCGCATAAGCGAGTTTTGGATAGAATTTTCGATTGTACGTCTTTATTCATTCCTGTATTTTTCTAATTCATCTTTCTAAATAATGACTTTACACCATGACCATAAAATAACTTTATTCTCTTTACGTTTCCCACTCTGTGTCTCTAATTTGTTCTTGTAAATCTTCCTAATAATGATTTGTACTATACGTAAAAATTCAATAACTATGACGTCCACATTTTCCCTTCATCATATATCTAGTATCCAATGTATGAAAAATTCTTTAACATCATGCTAAGGACGAAACACTCTATAGAAGTCATTATTTATATGTTATGTAGTATAACATTATATTCAACCATATCATTCTTACATTCATGTTCTTTCTTGACCGCTATCCTTTATTAATTTTATTACTTATTGATTCATCTACCTATTGTCTACTTATGCCCTATCAACTTATCAGTCTATGTTACTCGTGTCAATTTGTGACGCGCGAAACTTTGGGCGTTCGTTTCGAGAACGCGAAAAAAAAACGTTTCTCGTATTATTTTTTTCATTTTATTTTTATTACATGACCTCCCGAGGTG
>JAJOZX010003467.1:120000-503599 GCA_023014485.1 Bathynomus jamesi | reverse complement strand
TGTTGGTAGAACTGTAATGGATGGCTGGTGAGCAATTCCCTCTCTTCACCAAATTTTTCCTTCTGCACATATTCCACCCAGTATTTCCTGGCTTGCTGAATCTCATTACTGTTCAGAATTTCTTCCCTTCTTGTTTCTCCCTTAATATTGTTGGTAAATCTATATACCATGCTGTCACTCTTAACAATCTTTTCAGACTGCTAATGTCCTCAAGCCTCATATGGGTCCTGCTGCATAAACTTGACAACTGTTCACAGCGCATTTTTCTCACCTCACTCACCCATGCTTCTTCAACTTGGCATTCTCCTACAATAGGCTGATTAGAAGGCCAGTTTTCACTTCCAAGTTTAGCCACTCTGGCCCATTCCACCACAAACTTGACTGTGCAAGATTTTCACCGAAATTCCTCGTGTTGGTAAATCAGGCGGGGTTTTGGGTGCCTGGACAATGCTTCCATTGTTTGGGATCTTGTGCGCTTGAATTTCCTCCACCTATTGCAACAAATGGTTTCCATTTCCTTGCCTGACTTCTTAACCAGTGCCAAACTATATAGTGGGAGGTCTGTCCAAATATAGCTTGGAATTTCATAGAGGGCCAAAGACTTTTGCACTGTAACTGCAGCCGACTAGCAATAACGGCACCCATCATTCCAACCTTGGAACAGAAAGCCTTTTCAAAGGTGCTACTCTGCTCTTGCAGCAACCAACTTGCAACTTACTTCCTCTGGCAATGCGCCTCTTATATAAATACAAGTTGCATAGGCTTCCTCACTTGCATCACAAAAGATGTGCAGCTCCAATTGCCTGACTATGTTCAACTCCCCAAAGTACATCTTGGATTTCATCTCCAAGCTGTGCCAATTCTTTGAACCAATATTTCCACCTTACCACCATATGATCAGGTAACTCTTGGTCCCAACCAAGTCCAATTTCCCAGAGGCTCTGAACCAATTTTTTGACTTTATCACAAATGGAGCCAGGAATCCAAGGATCAAAGACTTTGAAGCCAAACTAAGCGCTGTACGTTTTGTCCACCTTGTCTCATTCGCAGCCAGCTCTACTAAAGATTTCCCATTGAAGGTAAACAAATCATCTCCTTGCTGCCAAACAATGCCTAGCACTTTGCATCTATTGCCCACAACTCCTTAATACCAGAATCCTCAATACTTTCTGCTGCATCAGTTACTACACAGGACTGACTCATAAACTCTTGTATTGAGAATGATTGGCTGCCATTTTCTAAGTTCCATGCCAGCCTCCCTCATTATACCTCTAGCCTCCATGAATATCTGTTTTGCCATTTCTGTATTATCCACGGAACACAGCAAATCATCAACATAAAAATTTTTCCTTGTGTTCAATAGTATTAGGATAGACTTCAGAATATTTTTTAAAATTGTACTGCATAGTAGCTGCCAACAGAAATGGACTAGAGCTGAGGCCAAACAACACTGATTTCATTCTATAGGCTTGAACCTTAGGTTCATTTTCCAACAAGTCTTTCGTATCCACCCACAGATACCTTACTGCATCTCTGTCCTCTGGTTTTAACTTTATCCGCAAAAAGGCTTGCTTCACATCTGCAGTCAATGCTACTCTACCAAACCTGAATCTCAGTAACAAGGAAAACAAATCTGCATTTAAATTTGGCCCAGCATCCAAACAGTCATTCAAGGACACACCACCTTTGTCCTTGGCTGAGCCATCAAAAACTACCCTCAGTTTGGTGGTAGTTTTGTCTCGCCGTACCACTGCATGGTGTGGCAGATAATGTGCCTTCTGGTTCACCAGCTCACCTTGCACCCTTTCAGCATAGCCCTCCCTTACATAGCTTAGGATGGCTTCATTGTATTCAATTAACAACTCCTCATTCTTTCTTAGCCTGTACAATGAAGTCTCCAACCTCCGATTAGCTAGCTGAAGGTTTGAACCGGGTTTGCGCGAATCCTTCCACGGGAGGCCAACTTCATAGCAACCATCTCTAAACCCAATCCCTTTTTCAAATTGCTGTAAAACATCATTGTTCACTGTACTTGCCTGTTTGTCCTTTATGCCAATGGATTCAAGTTCCCAAAAACGCTTTCAAATGCCTTTCCAAACCATGGCTGTTCTCCTCAATACTTAACAAAAAGAGCCTTAATTTCCATTTCATTGCAATAGCTACCATGTAGCATCCGCCTAGCTTACTTTCAATAGCTACCGGGCCTTGAGATGTACGGACAATATTACCAGTGATGAAGTCCCAATAATAGTCAGCTCCAATCAAAAGACTAATATCTTCTGTTCCTTCAAACTTATTATTGCCCAAATTAATTCCTTTAACTTGCAATTCTTGACACATGCCATATCTAAACAAGTAGTGACTGGAGCACAAAGTTCCTCAATCTCTACAGCTTGGACCTTGATAGTGGGACTTTGTGGTAACAACACTTAACCAGAACTTCCACCTTCTTAAATTTGGTTCGGTTTTGAATGGAACCCCCAAACCCAGAAATTCTTAAATTTCCCTCTTAAGTTCTTTAAACTTCAATTTTCTGGAAATTCTGGTCTTAACAAAGCTACACTGGCTACCACTATCAAACAACACTCTTACCGTAGCTTCTCCACCATTCCCAATTAATAAGGCTGCAGTTGTTTGCAATAATCCCCCTTACTTTTACTCCCTTTCATAGCAGTGGCATGTGCCACTGATGTCTCTACTGCTGGTAGGTAGTGTACTAGGAGTGTTTTCACACAATAATGGCTGATGCCTACCATGACATTTTTTGCACAAAATTTTAAACTTACAAAACCTTGCTCTATGACCTTTCAAAAAACATTTAAACATGCTGTGGACTTAGTTACCCTGTCCTTTCTCTCCTCAAAAGGTAAAGCCTCGGCCACCTCACATTTATATGACTTGTGGTTGCCTTCGCAAAATATGCATCCTTGATTCCCTTTAATTTATTCTCAGAGGATGCATGTAGAGCTGACACTGTACCTGGGCTATTCCTTTTTGTAGAAACCCGTGGTGTGCGTGCCTGCCTTTGTCCCCGTTTAACATCCCACTGTGCAAACTCAATTCCCTCCCGGCTTGCTAATTCTGTGCCTAAAAGACTTAACATCTGCTGAAGGGGATGTACACATGTTCTGTAGAGTGTCCCCTACTTAATTCAAGCAAAATTGAGCTAGCAATTTAGACTCCAGTATAGTAACCAACATTATACCATACCTTTCCATTCCTACACCCAAGTTGTCCAGGGACCTAGTTCTAACTTCAAATTCATCATATAACTGCCGTAACTCCTTAACACTATTAGGATTGTTAACAGGAGGTATAGCTAAAAGTTCACGGAGGTGGCTTTTAATTAAGATCTCTGGCTTACCAAACCGTTTCTTTAATATATCCCAAGCCACATTATAATTAGCCTTGTAATGCTAATCCTGCTATTGTCTTGCTGCCTCCCCTTCCAAGAGGGACTGCAAATAATTAAACTTCTCCACCGCACTTAACACTTGACTAGAATGAACTGCTGATTGAAACAACTGTCTGCCCATCCTTGCCATTCCTGAATACTCCCAGAAAATGTTTTGAGTACAAGCCTCGGTAATTGAACTACAGATCTGTTAACCTTAACTTCACAAACATCATTGTTGAGTGTTGTGTTTCATTATTAGACCTGGTCTCTAACTGTACTGAGCTGCTAAACTCTTTTGCTCGGTGGCCTACTTTAATATATATCATCAATAATCTCTTCAAAGTAAATTATGTTATTTTCTATTTCATCCTCTTCTATAAGAGCCTCAATTTTAACATTTACTTCGCTTAGAGCAACCTTTTAGTTTCTAATATGGAAAGCTGCGCAGTCACTAAGCGTAAATCCTCTGCTCTATGGCAGAATCTATAGTGGGAATGACCTTTGTAATTAGACCTTTGTAGGTGCTTCTCCTTTTTTTAAACTTGTTCAATTCAGATGCACTGATCTTCAATGCAAACAACAATTAGGCTCAATGCCAAATGAGCTGAATTGGCGGAAATACTTAACCAAACTGATCAAAACGTAAATTTTGCTTTTTTGAAATAAACTGAATTGCCTGGATGGGTACTAACCAACCACCAGTATGGAATACCAATTTTTCCACCCAAGTAACTGGCGCACTGAAGTCTGCAACCTTCGCCTACGAATAATAAACCAAATTTAACCAAACAGGTAAAATGTAGGTCAAAAACAACGACAGACGAGTGGCCAAGTTTCGCAATTGGGCGACCAAACTTTCTACCCTGGGACCTTAACTCAATAATGCTCAACCCGTCTAGGCCTAACTTGGGCTACAATTTGCACAATCAGAACTTTGCCGAAAAAAAGTCACTGACTCAGTCTTGGGCTAGAATCTGGTTCTGAAGGACCATGTTATTTTATTTATTTATTGGGTTCAAAATCCCAGCTGAGCCGTGAACGGCCAAATTCTAAAGGGCCAATTCAACCTACAGCCCAAGTTAGGCTAAAATTAAAACTTACGGACTTGAGATTCTATTAGGTCCTACCTCAGGGTTGCTGACTCGATGTGGGTCTACCTTAGGCCTTAGTTGTATGAATTTAAGATAAAAACAAAAGGGGTACTATTTATGGTCTTCTTTCTCAACCTTGCAACAACAACGCAACCTGGACTATTGCACGATGCAACAATCTTATATCTAAACAACCAAACTGAATTGCAAGAGAGCTCTCTATCAGACCACACCCTGCACGTACGACATCCCACAAACGAGTAGAAAGGACGCGCAGCGCCCCAAAATGATGCCACCTGAGAGCTCAAACAATGCTAGCTCTAAATTAAGTGAATTTTTCACTAACCTTACAATTATGAGATGGATATATATACACCTTAACTTAATATATACAAGCAATGCTGCATCAATCAGCTTAGTCATCATATCGCCTTGGGACAACAATGGTTCTTCCTCTTCTAGATTTTCTAACAACCTCCACATGGCTGCTCCTGTTCCTATATCTATCAAACATCTCCATGCCAAATTTCAGCCTAATTGAATGATATTTACTGGTCGCTATGAATTTCATTTTACTACTTAGTTTCTAGTAGATTGATTTTCTGGGTTAAAAAATGAAAAAACATGGGCAAATACTAGTTTATTTGTTTGAAAACAGATTAACGCTTCATCACTGACTCCTTTGAAGACGATGAGTAGTCTTGGCGATGTTTTGCTACTAATCGGAGGATGAATTGTTTTTGCTCTTCATCCTTCGTCAAAGATGTATTATATGCCTTGATAAGGTGGATACCCTTCTCCGCCGAATCCTTGACAACTTTTAGGTTGATCGCTATGCGTCGAAACTCTTGAAAGCAATCATCCTCCGTCCAGGATTTGGGATCGGTCC
The DNA here is from genome assembly GCA_023014485.1 of Bathynomus jamesi. Taxonomy (NCBI): domain Eukaryota; kingdom Metazoa; phylum Arthropoda; class Malacostraca; order Isopoda; family Cirolanidae; genus Bathynomus; species Bathynomus jamesi. Next base: position 498,222 of record JAJOZX010003467.1, on the reverse strand, counting down.
TCAGGAAGGTATCCTCCGCTGCCTTCCTTCCTTCTTTCTTTAACAGATTGAAGATTCCTAGGGTCCGTTTGGTGACCATTTCATGCAAACTCAAATCTTCAATGTTTCCTTCAAGCTTCAACCGACGAGTAACAGTGGTATTCTCGTTACGATGGAGGTTTACGACCATCTTCCGTTTGGTCTCGGCATTGACTCTAGGATCGAAGAATGCAAGGCCGATGACATGCTCTCCAAAACACCACAGGTGCCGTTGAAGAGCTGTGGATGCTGCTTTGGAAATGGTCTGATTTGGGTACTTTTGCAAGATTTTAAGAAGCAGAATATCGTTGAAAGGGGCTTTGATTTCGATGGGGGCCTCGTTCCAAAAATGTGCGTAGACCAAGGCGATAAACAGAGAGAGCTTGGTGATATTCTCCGTCTCACGTGCTGTCAGCTGTAGCTGATGCTTGAACAGATAAATTTTGAGGACGTAGATGGCCTTGGCCATCCAACGTGCATTGCGAGTTGGTCCTGGAGCGCGGACCTTGACTTCTTTCTTATCACGGCACCCGAAGAAGGTGAGGTAGAGTCATAGCAATTCCTCGTAGTCATCGCGCGATTGTTTAGACTTCAGTGCCTTTGTGAAGTACTGGATCATTTCCTCTCGAAGCTGGGACATCTTTGGATCTCTGAATAGGTTGTTTGAAACCTTCATGAAAGAATCCTTCTGAAGTGATGGCAATTTTTTCTAAAAACGTTTAAAGAGAGTCATTTCCGGTCCACCTGTAGGTCCAAGAAGTGCGTTGCAGGTGTTTGACAAGACGACTTCAAGGATATGATGTCGACAAGCGATCCAGACAAGTTCCCTCCCTGCTGCTTTTTCAATCATGGTACAGGCTCCCCTGTGAAGGCCAGTATTAGACGCAGTTGTGTCAAATACGAGACCTTCGATCTCACCGCCAAGATTCCAGTCATCAATCGTCGAAATGCAAGCCTTGGCCTGTTCTTCTCCTGTAGCTCGTTGTATTTTGGCACGGCTAGGAGTTTTTCCATCCCATTTCCCGTAACGATTACCGCGGTTCGTTCGGCTGTTTCCTTTGCGCCGCCATTGTCTGGAAGTAGTTTCCCATCCCAGAGAAGACGAAGGGATCCTTCGACAGAAAACGAAGCTTGATCCTCTTTGGCTGCTGCCTGCCTTGCTTGCCTTCTTGAACGACGGATGGAGCTGCGTGAAAGTCATTGTAGAAATAGCATAGCCCAAGGCTTCAGCGACTGATCCAGCAACGAAGACCGCTCCTCGATCGGGAAGGTTGACGCGATCAAGAGCAGCAACCACATCTGGTGATGTGAAGATATTGTTTCGTTTCGGAGGATGAGAGTGTACATCTGCTCTTCCTGTCGAAGTCGACGGACGATAATCATCGTCTTCAGCGTTGAATTCTTCAGAGGATGAAGTGGATGTGCTGGATGATGGAAGAGCAGCCTCTCTTTCTTTGTACCTTAAAGATTTGTCATTATCTTTCTCCTGTCGACATCTCTTGCGGTATTCCTTGGCAAAATTAATCTTGTCAGGGCCTGCCATACTGCAGGAAAAGACGTCTTCTCGTTGCATCATCAGGAATTGGCGGTTTTCTTCATTGTCTATCACCTTCAAGGCGTCCTTCGAGGCAACGTCGAAAAGCTTTGAGAGTCTCTTGGAACATGCTCTCTTTCACTCTGCAGCTTGGAGGTCCGGTGCTAGTGTCTCCGAGCAACTGATACAATGAGCAAACCAACCAAACAAGCTTTGTAGCTGCGTCTTGCGGTATTTCTTCAACGCAAGGAACTCTTCGTACAGCTTTGACAGCTTCCTAACGCAGGAATCGACTCGCTGTGTAGGAATCCTTGTTCTCTGCCATACTTGCAGGGCCTCTTTGTAGTTCTCTTTCAAGGTCTTGGACTGTTCATGGTGGTGAAACTGAACCAAACGAAGCACATCACCACATGTGGGTAGCCTTGCAGTTGATAACTCGTTGCTGGCTTTCCTAGAACCCACGTTTCTGCAGATGAGCGAGTACTTCTAGCCATAACCTGAAAAATTAGAGAAAATAATGCATTAACCGTTTAGCACCAAAGCACAATTATATAAGTGTTAAAGTAAAAAATTGCAAAGTCAAAATAAATAAAGTAAAAAAAATTGGTTTCAGTGGTTAGTGGTTGATGGGTAAGAAGATAGCTAAATTTAAAAAAATATATTTAAGAATAAGTAAATAATAAACTTCAAGAGACAAGATATATACCTTACAATTTTAATCATTTAATTTAATAGCAACATCCTTACCGGTTATAAATGTGCATATAAAGAACATAATTATATATATATATATATATATATATATATATATATATATATATATATATATATATACATTTTAACTGCAAACACGCAGTATAATTAACGTAAAGAAGGACGCTTGTATAGGAGAATATTCCGCGCAAGATGAGGAGAGAACGAAACAAATATATATATATATATATATATATACTGAATAAATATAATACATATGAATTAATACTTAATATATATGAATTAATAATTATATATATGAATTAACAATTAATATATATGAATTAATACTTACATGAGATACTATTCCGAAGCTCTTGAAATTTGAACGAACTTAAAACCGTCCTCCAACAAGTTTAAACTTGAAATGATGCCTGAGTAAATGATTTGTCTGATTCACAAACAGCATTATACAAGAAATCGAACAACTGCATCATCCTCTGAAAGGTGGGCGGAGTCAATGTGAAAATCATAGCGACCTCTTATTATGTATGAATCGACAGGTATTTTGTACAAAATCAATTCGCATCTAAAGGAATAAGAGCAGCCATGTGGAGAGCATTTCCAACTGTTTTGAAATTTTAGCCCAAATTTTGGACCACCCTAACACACACACACACATATATATATATATATATATATATATATATATATATATATATATATATATATATATATCGCGCGATATTATAGTTCCACTTTATAAATCATTAGTTAGACCCCATTTGGAGTACGCGGTCCAATTTTGGAATCCGTATATGCGCAAAGATATAGACAAAATCGAAAGAGTTCAAAGACGAGCAACTAAGATGATTCCGTCGCTTAGGTCAAAGTCGTACGAGGATAGGCTTAAGGAGTTAAAATTGACAACACTCGAGACCAGGAGGTTAAGGGGTGATCTAATCCAGGTTTTCAAAATTATGAATGGTTCGATAACGTAGATAGAGATAGCTTTTTCGAAATATCTCAATATAATAGGACTAGAAATAACGGGTGTAAGTTGACAAGTAGAAGGTTCGAGACAGCAGTTGCGAAAAACTTTTTTACGCATAGAATAGTAAATAGCTGGAATAGTTTGCCGGTAGAAGTAATTAGTAGCACGTCTATAAACATGTTTAAAAATCGATTAGACGCATATGTTGATAGAAAGGGTATAGTTTATGGTAGTAAAATTAAGGCTTTCTGGGGATAGATCCCACAGCTCAACACAAGTGTTGTGGGATATAGGGAGGCAGCGTCTTGGGTTAGGGGATACTCTCTGTCCTTACACACCCCATTTAAAGATATTCCTCTGCCGAGCGGTGCCCCCCATAGTACTGTGAGGTATTGAAAAACTCATGATCTTCACTTGCCCCACAAACACCTTTAAATGGGAGACCCAAAATGGGTGCACACACATTTCTACATTACTGTACAGTCTTTACAGCCACACCTACTCTTTTTCTCGTAAGTGTATATATTGTAATGTATATGATTGTAAATTTTGACTTGGTCCGCTATCGATATGGACCGTGACTTGATGGATACCGTAATGAAATTGACTGGATTCTTTGGATCCGATATATTTGCATGTCCTTTATAAAAAGATATAGAGTGTAACATATTTGTGGATAGTAGTCTATTATGACTTGATCCTCTGGATCAGAGATTCTATCTTTAATTTTAAATCGATAATTAATTAGTTTTAAATTGATAATTATTTAGTTTCGTAAAAATTGGTCGTTGCCAATTTACCGGCAGTTTTTACATAAATTTCTTATGTTCTTGTGGTTCGGAATCTACGTAAAATTGTAGGTCCCCTCCGCCACCACGGAGGACATACACAATACACGAACACAGTTAGGTAGACCAGCCATGAGTGGATCCTAGGGTCTTTGTTGGTCTGAAACATTATAACATTATAACATCATTATTATATATATATATATATATATATATATATATATATATATATATATATATATATATATATATATATATATATTAGACCGGATCGAAAATGACATCAATTTTAGATTGCGATTTTCAATTCGTAAGCGTGGAAAAGCTGCTCCTCTATAACGGTAATAAAACTCAAAAATCTTAACTTTCCATCATTTCAATAGGAGGTGGCGCCTGGGACTTGAATGTGCATCTCTTCGCTAGTATGTAGTGTACTACCCAGAACTCACCACGAGGAGGTGGCTGCAAGTCGAATACCGCACCTAACCAATCCCAACCACCCTTCCTTAATGATGGGCTAGTTTTACAATGCTTTGAAATCTTTTTTGGATTCAAATTGAGGCATGACTTTCCCTTGAGTTGAGGATGTTTCTTATATTAATGTAACTACACACGTTTGCAGACGTTTCAGTTACTAGCTTAAGTGTGAGCTCGACGGACTAATGTGATAGGGATATTTTGGACGCAACCTTTCCATACTTTCAGGACTCTCAATCATATTTAGTAGTTCTCTATCTGTCAAATGTTTTAGAACTGGTGGTTCTGTAATATCTAATGCATTCCAGTTTATCATTTGGAAATAATGAACTGCTTCAAAATTTATTTCAGATACTTCCAACTACTGCCTTTGTTGGGGGTGAAAAGAAAGTTGTTCCTTGCTGCTGCAATTTTACTGACAGCTTCTCTTCTAACTTCAGTGTTTTCATCAAATGCCATACTCAGAAGCAAATTTTACGGATGGGCAAAGAAAGCATTTGTTTGCATGGCTTGAGTGGCAGCTTCGTAGGCCCCAAAGCATCCATCTTTCATGTATTTGACTTTGGTAATAACATGGAATAGATGTCTTGGGCCACTGACACAAGACGACTTTTTCTTTATCTCAAACCAGGTGGGAATATATAGGGTGTCCATAAATGATTACCCTGATTAAAGCATGCTATAACTTTTAAATAAACAATCGTATTCAAACAGTTTTAATCATAAGTAGATAAACATACAAAGTTTTGATACATAGTTAATGAACTTAATAAGCTTCCACACGTGCACCCCTAGTGGCACGTAAAATGTCTAAACGGTATTCACACTCACGCTACACATTTTCCAACATTTGTGGGTTAACTGTTGCAATTGCATCCATAATGCGTTCTCGCAATGTCCTGATATCTGGAACAACTGTTGCATAAACCAAATCTTTAACATGAGCCCCAGAGAAAGAAATTCAGCAGGGTAATGTCTGGTGATCTTGGGGGCCATGGGATTGGCCCGTCCCTGCCAATCCATCGATTTGGAAATGTTGCGTCGAGAGTTTCACGAAAAACATGCGCCCAATGAGGGGGTGCCCCATCTTGTTGGAAGATGACAGTTGGCTGCCTGTCCTGCAGCTGGGGGATGGCGTAATTGGTGAGCATATTCAGGTACACAGTTGCGGAAACAGTGTTCTCAGCGAAGAAGAAAGGACCAATTATCTGGTCATGCATTAGTCCACACCAGACATTGATCTTCGGACTGCCCCGAATATGCTCCCTTACGGCACGTGGGTTTTCCGATCCCCAAATACGCACATTGTGTCTGTTGACTCTACCACTGAACAGCTACTAAGTGCTCCTAGCGGCGAATGCGGTAGACGAAACACACCAGCACAGAAACTCTATGCGTGTACGAGATCACCTGTAAAAAGAAAACGGATGTAAGATTCGTCATTAAAACATGAGAGCATACTGTTTTCAGGGTAAACATTTATGGACACCCTGTATACAGTCATCAAATACCTTGCTAAGTTCTTTATAGACTGGGTAGGTGAAGTCAAAGCACAATAGTCTCAAAATTCGAGCGCATGCCGTCAGCCACCTTGAGTGTGCAAGTGGACCTGGTTCAACCGACGAGAAAGACTCAGGAAACTTTCCAGTTGAAACTGCATACCAAATAGTCAGAAGATATCTTTGGTCCTTACTTAAATCTATGTTTGAATAAGCCTCATAATACATTCTGGCATCTTCTACTGGGATTGTTTCAAAATTTACAACAGAGTTTACCAACTGATTCTTCTACTTTCTTTCCAATCTCACCTTTGAATGCATACGGGCCTGAAGTTTCGCCATCCAAATGTTTCAATACGTGACGAAACGGAAGTTCGTTAAAATGTAACAAACGTATGAACCATTGTAAAGAATGGCCAAGTAAGTCCTCGATCAGTTTTATTGCTCCTCCCTTTGAACCTGTGTTCACAGCTGTGCCATCTGCGCCTGCAGCTACAAGTTTCTCAGTTTTCAAGCCACAATTCATTGAGCTGTGAGTAATAGCTGCTGCTGTTTCCCCTTCAGGAGTTACGTGATCATGGTATTCTGGATCTGGTCTTTTTACTATTGAAATGTTCTCCTCAATTTTGGTTACTTGATGAATAGACACTTGACCATTTTCATCCTTTCTTCCCTCCAATGCCAAAGTCTTGTTTTTTTCCATCAGAATAGAATGCCGTTCTCTTCTTTTTCTTTGCTTTGAAGGTTTTTCCTGGATGATTCTCTGGCAAGTCTAATTTTTTACTTATCTATCACTAAATCTATGTTTGCTGGTGTTACAAGTCCAGCATTTACAAGGGTTGAAGTTACAATTGAAGCTCCACCTCTATCACTTATACCAAATCGATCAGCTTCTCTTGCGATCAGGTCACAATTGACTTTTAGTTTTGGCAGCCTTGTTTCTTTTTTCTTCTTTGGTATAGCACCATAATAGGGTTCATGTTCCTCACCATCACCGACCCTACTTTCTTCATCATCATTATCATGACTAGCTTCCAACCTTCTATGACTAAACTGACTAATAGAATAGACGTAAGACATTCCACTTCATAGTAGTTATCTTTTTGCCTGTTTCTCTTTGCACTTTTTACCAAGACTTCTGTCGCATTTTCATCTATCTTTCCTATGTACATTTGTCTGTTTCCTCTTTGGTCAGATAGGAACTGCCTTTCATTTAGAGGTACTTTTCTTTTCTTTGGACAAGAACAGTCTCAAAAGCTCTTGCATTTACAGCATGAGATATCAAACAGTTCATTTTGCACTGTAGTTTTGTAGTTTTGAAGCTGCTCACCGTAACAATCTTTGCCCCTGTTTTTTTACAAGAGTTTTGAATTTTAAATGGTTTGTTGAGATCAACTGCACAAGTCTTGTCAACTGAACACAAGGAATTTGAAACCTTTTCCCAAAGACATTGGAGTACTGATCCAAGTTCTTTTGTCATTTCTTTGACTGCAACTTTTGACTTTTGACTTTCAAGAAATAATAAAGGTTTTTCAATATCCCACTTCGTGGAAAGTTCCTTGTCGCAATTTTTTTTTAAACGCTAAATATATCATGGGTTAGTGTACTTCTGGTGACCTGTGCCATTTTAGTAACTTTTCAACACTTGAAGTTATGAAACAACAACACTTGAAACAATGTCAATTAATTGTTTATCAGAAAAAATGTCTATTTCAGTCATTTCTGGGATAAAACTAACACTATTGCTCTTTAATTAAACATGTCTTAACATGCAATATTCGCATGTCGGGACTTGCGTACTGCGTGCGTAGAATGAGGAAAAATTGATGGGGCAGGCGCCACCTCTTAATAAATTTAAATATGAAAAATAGTTTGCATGTACATTACTTATATTATGGAACAACTTTTTCCAACTATTACTTTTCGAAATTCAGAAGTTAAATTTTTCGACTGGGTCTAATATATATATATATATAGTCGACCTGAAACACCCTGTATATATGTATATAGACTGTATGTGTCCGCCCGAGAGGTCGAACATAAAGAAATCCATTTAAATTAAATGGATAAGAAATATTAAAAATATAAAAAAACGCAAATCAAAATTACTCCAATTCTGAATGCCTTTGGTTTTCCTTTTTTGACAGACACTCAGGTTCGTGACCTGGTTGACCCGATGTCTAGCTCAAACGCGCCGCTGCTGATATGTTACGAGTCATTCTCTAATCTTTCAGTAATTTGTTTTAAATTGTTCTGTCAAACCATAGGATTCCTTATCTGATATAAGATTTTTTGGTGAAACTATACTTTTCGGGAACCAACCCTCTTTGAAGGAAAAGCCAATCCCTGTAAATGTAGCGACCTGGTTAGTCGATGATTGGTTAATATGAGGGGAAACCCTACCTTTAAGGCAATCAGATTTGGTTAACTCCATCCAAAATTATTTTCATATAAAACCTTTTACACAGTTGAAATGGCGGGGGAAAATCTTGTAAAAATTCTTGGGGTTCATATGTTCCTTTCCTGTACGTAGTTCCAAATCTGCCGTGTGAAATTTTTGATATACTCACTTAAACGAAGTTAAGTGTTTTGTTGTGTAATTTCGAAATTTTGACTAAGCTTGTTTGAATGCCAATTGTTTTTTTGCTTGGAATTTATGCAAGGAACTTTGTGGCACTTTACTGATTAGCTTTTTCTGACAAAAAATACATAAATATTACTTTGGACTATTTTAAAACTCCGGCCGTCGTATTTTGGTATATATTTGAATTAAATCTTAAACTGAAAGACATTTCCTTGTATTAGATAATAAGTGCAGCATAAAATTAAGATCGTCTAAATTACCTTCTCTTAATTATAGGAGTGTACTTTGTTGTTAAAGAAAGCTGAACACGGAGTATAAAAGTCATCGATGCTCTAAATCAGGGGTTCCCAAACTTTTACCACCAAGGACCCCTAAATATTAATTCCGTACGGACATAGACCCCCCACCCACAAAAAAAATTATGAATTCAGTTACAAACTATAGTATATTTCATAAACATAGAGAGCTTTTAATTAATGTAAAATTAAACATTCTACGCTCATTAAACCAGTTTAATAAACACTTACCGAATGTCTAGTGTGAAATGGAAATTTATTTTAATATAGTTAATGTTACTATTTTTCCAAAAGCTTAGAGACCCCCTGGAAGCTTCCTACAGACCCCTGGGGGTCTGTACAGACCACTTTGGGAATCTCTGCTCTAAATGAAGCTCTGCAAGAATTCATACTTTGAGGGAAATTACTGATCAAGATTGCACTCAAAACGAAGAAGGGTAAGTGATGCCTCAACTGTACAGTGATCAAGTAGTGTAAACTGAGAAATTATACCGATTCAGTGATACAGGCTGAAAAGGGCGTTAGTGAAGGAGAAACAGTGACTGTGGTACACATTCCCACCATGGAGAAGAGACACGTTGATTAAAACTAACTGTTGTGCATAACAGGCAAAACTAACCACTTAACCACTACAGCCCCCAGGGTACCTGGCCCTCCTTGGCCAGATATATATATATATATATATATATATATATATATATATATATATATATATATATGAGAATACGTTGATAATGCGGTGTTTAATAATGCGATAGACGAATAACACGGCGAAAAAATACATAACTACCTAATTTTGATTACGATGGCCAAAACGCGAATAACGTGGTACTTTTTAAGCCAAAGTGGCAAAATTCAAGCCAGGCTCCCAACAACTCGGACAGACGTGGGTACTGGGCAAACGTGAGCTGAGGGCTTGAGACTGTCAGTAGATGATGTGCAGAGTGATGTGCAAGTTGAGTCTTGAGTGAGGCTTAAACGTTGACGTTTGGAGAAGCGGAGAAGCGGAGCCCTAGTCGATGAATGATGTGATTGAGGGTGTGCAGGCAGAGCTTCTTTTCTCATAACAGTGTCCGAAAATGAGTGAGGTCAGCCAATGACGACAGACCCCTGAATGTTCGTATAACAGACGGAAGCTTAAAACACTACTTTACCGTTCGTATCAAATGAAGATTTCTCGGAGAACCACTCTTCCAGCTGTCACAATTCTTCTACTTTGGTGTATTGTGTGGCATGTATGGAGTATTCCTTACGATTTATCACAGTAAACTGATGTCATTTTAATCTTCCTTTACGAAATATACTGCATATACAGTAAGTTCAGCAGTGTAACTAAATTTGATGTTCCCTTTTCAAAAGACTGACTGCAACCAAAGTAAATTGTATTAGAACTTGTAACATGTACTTACATTCAAGAATAATAATATTAATAATAATAATAATAATAATGTTTGTTTGCAGCTGCTTGCTCTCCTTCGTAACGGAAAAGTTTATATGATGGAGAGGGCATATAGCTTTACATGAGATCCTAACTATCTAAGGGTCGATACATCTTCTGAACGTGGAGACCAGTCACATATCCAACAACTGGACCGAGTGAACATACAGCTTTACTTGGGATCCGAACCCTCTAAGGGTAGTTACATCATGTGAAAAGTCAAATAATATCTAATGAGTTTCCCAGAAAGCACTTGAGGGTAGGACACGTCTTGGGTTAGAGGCAACTAATTTTTGTACCATGGTACGTTCAAGTCTGTCAAAATCCAGCTGGAGTTTCCTTCAGAGATTACACACATGTTGGAGAAAGTCTTCATTTTCGCAGCTGATGATCAAGGAACCGTCGTACGTAGTCAATAAGGTTCATATTTAGATTTCTATGAGCCAGAGAAGGAACTGCATCCCCGCTTGTGTCTTTCATATATAGTAATTCCGGAGGTGACATGTGACACGATCCTCTCACAGGAAGACACTTTTCGAACAGTGACAAATGATTCTCAAGAGCACACAAGTACTTTGAAAATTTAAGATGTCTTCCGATGAAAAAGGTCAAAATTTTCAGTATCTGAATTCGCTAGCCATATACTGTACCATTACAGTAAAACGGCGTGTTGAACTGTGGACTGCAGCTGATTAATATTTTTCATACCCATGTGAGCTCATTCGACCAGAAATGAGACTCGCCGTAAAATAAACCAGACCTCCACTTCAAGAATGACGAACCTGAATAATGTCTTCTTGACAAAATATATGGTCGCTCTCCAGCACTAAAAGGCATCTTTAACGATCTACAGACTCTTTTTACTTTGCAGAAATTGTGATTGTAATCTAAACATGGGTCTTTCACGAAAGTTCAGTTGTTCCAATAATGTGTCCACTGTAGGTACTCCTTTTATATCCGGGCAAAATACATAACTTTCTGTGGCATGACGTTCACTTTACTTATTTTATGCTGGCTAAGGTCAGAAGTTTTTAATAAATTGTAGTGGAAGGGTATATGCAAAAAAGGGTCAACATATATATATATATATATGAAAATGAAAAGGTTTATTGGCAGACTATAGCCCATATGACAAATATTATTAATACCATGACAGTTCACATACTAAGGATAGAAATATATACAGTTCATTAGAAATAATACAGTAATGTCGAAGGTAAGTGGAGCTACAGACAGATGTTTTCGTAACAAGACTTCCAGAGCTTAGACATAACCTTAGTTTTTGTAATATTAAAAAGAATATCATCATTTCTGCGAATACACTGTTATTAACACCATATCATCGGCCTAAACTAGGTTATTATCCTTGTGTTATCTATAGAACATCCCACTGTTGTTTCATTAAGTGAAGCAATTAATCCGTCAATATACACATTAAACAGAATAGGAGAGAGCAAGGAGCCTTGTCTCACCTCGCAAGAGGAGCCAAAATATTCGAATAGTACACTGTCCCACCTAACAGTAAAAGATTGGTGGGAATACCAAAATTTCAAAAAATTTAATATGTACTATACATGGGAACCTTCCTGTCTTCTATTTTTTTAAATAAAATATTGTGGTTCACTCTATCATATGCCTTACTTATATCTAGGAAACAGCTATAAGTAGTTGAATTACGATCAGTGTATTTAGATACTGTTTCTTTAAGTACATAGATACACAGGTTAATTGAGTGGGACCCTTTAAAACCAAACTGATTAGATGTCCATAGGTAATCATTTAATCGGAGTTTAATCGGAGTAACAAGAGTTTTTCTAGTAGTTTCGAGAAGCAGGAAGCGACAGCAATAGGCCTGGAATTATTGCTGGACAGAATGTCTCCATACTTATTTTTGACCAGGGGCAAGATATATACCCTCATGAACTCTGCAGGGATATAGCTACGAGCAAGCATGGCTGATAAGAGCAATGATATATGCAGACATACCACGTCATTGGCATATTTTCAGTGCTCATTCGATAGGTCATCTACCCCTGACGCAGAACCAGTCTGCAACTCTTTAATTAACCTCTTTACCTCAGAAACTGATATCAAATTATTTTCCATTGTCCCTCCCACAGGCGTTTCGCTGCAATCTATCTTAAGATTATCCCTACTCACACTGTTAAGAATGTTATTGGAGTGGTTTTTCCACAGCTTTGCAATTTCATCCTCCCCCGACACCCCATCGATTGTCGGAGGGAGGACATTTTTGACACCCGTTTGATTCTTAACAAATTTCCAAAATTTGTTATTATCGTTATTTATGCGAGCTTCACAGGCTTTTGATGCTCGAACAGACTCTTCTTCCTGTTTACATCGCGTTATGGCCGCCTTCTACTGACCCCTACTTCTACACATATTCATGTATATTCGTCCTAATCTGGGTCTACCATGAAAGCACCACAAATCATAGGCGTCTTTCGATTCCCTCTTCAGTGGTGCAATAAAATCACTCCATCCAGGAATAATCTTAGTATGATAGTTGTAAGATTTAATCAGGGGGCTTCCTGCTTCTCTTAACAGGGATACTATCTTACTATAATACCTATCTATGAGTTTACAGTGAGAATCACTTGAGCAAGGATTACTACAGGGAAGATGCAAAATTTCTAAATTATTAAAGAGGTGACCTGTTCTGTCTTTGTATTCTATTCTCTGTTGCATATTAACATTAGACCAATCAACGCGATTATTCTTACCTATTGAGTTCTTGTTATGTCGTGTTGCGCACAAATTAGCAAAATTAATTAATAGTTTTAATGGTCTATGATGAGAAAGAAGGAAATCATGCAGAATATGAACTTTAACAATACAATCCTTTAGATTATTACTAGTGAGACAATGAGCAATCCACCTGGTGGTACCACTCATATCACTAACGTATGCAAAACTACCACTGGTTACCCCGAATACATCTTCACCACTTATACTTAATTTGGCTGACTCGCACATGTTACCCAATTCTACAAAGAATTCCGAGTTCACATGCGCGTTAACGTCCCCCATTATTATACAGTGAGAATATTTGTGGTTATCTGATAATGACTTAATTTTGTAGAGCAAATCAATGTATTCATCTAGATTACTGCCGTTGTTGTATGGTAAATAGCAGTTTACAATTAATATGCAATCATTGTTCACTTGTAATTCAATGCCTAATAACCTTACATTATCGCTTGTAAAAAATTTTGTTTTCACAAATTTTTCCTTAATAAGAAAGCAACACCACCAAAAGACCTACAGTACAGTACATTAATTCATCTGACAAATCTACTGCTGATGATGCATGGTTCATAAAGTCATCATGGATGGTAGAGAGGAAGTTTAGATCTTGCTTAGGTAGCCAGTGCTCTTGCAGGAGTATCAAATCTGCACTGTCACAGATTTTATGAACATCTACAATTGAATTCCTTACTGACCTTACGTTATACGAGACTATTTTCAACAAGTTATCCGCCATGACTGATAGAAAATTTATTATTATTGAAAATGAAATGAAAATAAAAGGTTTATTGGCAGACTATAATCCATATGACAAATATTATTAATACAATGACAATTCACATACTAAGGATAAAAATATACACAATTGATTAGAAATAATACAGTAATGTCGAAGTTAAGTGGAGCTACAGAAAGACGTTTTTGTATCAAGAAGTCCATAGCTTAGAGGATAAACGGCAGGACTCATGGATATTATTATGATTATTATTATACACAGTACAAATTTCAGGCATTACCGTTAGGGCCGCGATTATTATTATTACTAGTACAGTTCCCGTCACTTCGCTGACGGTTAGACAGGCTAAACTACAAAAAAAGAACCCAGCCGTGAAAATTTTGAGCTTCACATTGTGTCAACATTTCTGAATCTGGTATCTCCCAAAACCTCATCACCCCCATTCATACAACTTGGGGGCTAACCCCCTCCCCCATTACCACACCCATCCCCCATTACCCCACCCCAACCCTTCCCCCCACTCCCACCCTCACCCTTCCCCCATTGCTAAACTACAGAAAAGAACACAGTCATGAAAATCTTGAGCTTCACATTGCCGCCCGTAATACAATTTCTGAATTTTTTTTACAATTTCTGAATTTTTTTCTCACAATTTTTTCTCACAATTTCTGAAAGTGTGACGGACGGACAGACAGACAGACAGACGGACGGACAGCTCTCTTATTATAGTATAGATTATTATTATTATTATTATTATTATTTTGCCTGTTATCAAATCTCCTGGAAAAGTGAATAAACTCCTTGACAATAATACCGTCTGGCCACTGACTCATATTGTACGGGTTGAATTGAGAATTTACCCCTTTAATTATTACTTTAAAGGAGTTATAATACGGAGAGTTTGTGTTTAGTTTATTAACTAACAATATACCGTGTTCACCACAGACTTTTTCCACCATGTGTTGAATATCGCTTTCCTCATTCGTGAGCTGAATTCGCGACACAAAGAGGGTGGATTCCTCACCGGTGGTCTTGCCACGAAGACAGGTTGAGGAACCGTCCGTGAAGAGCGCCTGTTAACTGTGACCCACCCGTCCTCTTTCCTCAATCTCCCTGAGGCAGGGTTCGCCTGACTGGGGGATGGGTGGCACGACCATGGGGGATAGGAGGCCCCTCCCCTACTCTGTGGCTTGGTGAGGGTCTGTTGGCGGTATTTATATCCTGACGGACGCGCGTGCCCCTCCTCCTTCGGTAGGAGTGTGGAGGGGTGAACTGCACGCCAAGCGAGGCGTTTGAGTAATCGAACTCCTCTCCCCTGCAGTGGAAGGTAAGGAAGAGGGCAGTGATGCCTCATCTCTTGGCATCGGACAGTCCCTATTCCTCATTGTGAAATCGGGAGCAGGAGTCCTTTCCTGAACAGGAGGGAGGTTGACCGCTTCCCTAGCATGCTTCACTTCCACCCCACATTCAGAGGGGGTGAGTTGGGGGAGGTGATTTCGTTTCCCTCGCTGCCCGACGCGCTTCATGGGGTTCTGACTTGCTGAACAACTTCCGAGTAACTGGGCTTTGGGAGGAGCGTCTCTTTCAACGCATCTAGCTCTGACCGAAATTGTTCTTGCGAAATCGCATTTTTCTGATTTGACACCACGTGTTAGTATTTCAGTTCAAATAACGACTTTTGTACCTCATTGTACTGTTTGAGGAGCACCGAAACGTCTACATCACCCATAGAGATGATTACCGGTACTCTATGGAAGTTAGTAACGTAGAGGGTAATATTTTTCTCATTATCACGGAGGTCGACACTTTATTTATAATGTCTTTTACAATATTCTCTTTTCTAGAATTACCTCTACGAGTTGGGAGGGTAGCACTGAACAGTGTGTTTAACTGTACCCTCGCATGTTCTATTTCTTCCAAATCACAGAAATCATGACAAACAGATACGCGAAGGTCTGACCTAATTTGATCTACTTTCTCAAGTATAAAACATAAAGGATTTTCTACAAGAACACGATTTTCAGCAGACGATCCCATTGTACCTGTATCGATGGAGGAGCGGCTTGCGGGGGAGCATAGAGGGTGGGGGTGGTTGGGGTGGAGGTGGGGGAAACGCAGATAGGGGTCCCACTCCTCGTCCCTTTAAATAATGCTCCAGATACCACCGGTTCGGTGCTCAGGCATCTTTTCACATTATGTAACTATTACGAACGATGACACATAAAAGTATATACGCGGAGTCACTGTTCGATTATAACGTAATGAAACATACGGGGCTCCAGTAAACCTTAGCCCCCACGCCCATGGCCTAAACCATTAGAGGTACAGTAAAACTAAACACCTTACAAAAGAGATTTTAATCCTGCATTTAATGAGAAACAATTAAAACTTGGTGTTCCCGCCATTGGCTTCCAAGACAGCCTGAATTCGCTTTGGGTAGCTTGCCAAAAGTGACGTGAATAGATCTTGATCGTTCCGCAAATTTGCTAAAACAGTTTCAATGTGTTGCGTCATTGTATCCTTCGAAAATCGATTTGCTGCAGGTTCTTGAAACAAGAGACATTCAACCTTGTCCTTTATAACTGATCCAATGTGTTCACAGACGTTCAGTTCAGGAGAATTTCCTGGCCATTCTTCATTTCCAAAGAAATCGATCTCATGGTTCCGCAACAACTGTTGAGTGGCTAATGCCTTAAAGCAGGGGGCCTTATCGTGCAGAAGTGTGACCTGATCGACATCCATAACATTGTTTGGGTCTCTTAGAAAAGGAATGACATGCTGGGATAGAATAATATCACGAAAATACTGTCCATCCCAACTCTGACCAATTGGCTTCAGCACCCACATGAGCTTCTTTGCAGTGAACAAAACAAACACACCAACACAGTCTGGACTTTTTAATAATTCGCGATAATGTTCATTGTCATCGATTTCATCTGGTGTTGTGGCCCACATTCGATCATTTTGGTAGTTAGGCCGAAGTGTTACGTAAACAAAAAATTCATCGGAGACAGCTAAATGCATGACATCATCCACATCCCAATCTTCAAGATAATGGGCAAACCACATTCTGTCATCGATGTTAAGTTGAGTTTTTCTTGGCTTTGGAAGTTCATGCCAAGGCTTTAAACCTTGCCTATGACGGTACAGTCGAATGATCTCACCACTAACGATCTTTCCTCTCAACACTTCGATCTCTCTAGAAAGTTTAGCATAGCTGTTTTTCCGCTTACGCGTACCGCTTTCAATGATGTCCTTTGTTTCCTGAGAGAGTGGCAAATTTGGGCGGCCAGATTTGGTTGTATCCATTTCACATTCATCCAAAGTTTTATTCCAATTTCTTTGGACGAAGTCCTCACTTCTTCGCAACTTTTTGGCAACCCATGAACGTGTTATAAAGGTGGCTCCAGCATCACGAGCTTCCCGAAATGTTATTGCTCGTATGCGATCTATCACACGTTGCCTCTCCGAATCACCAATTAATTGAGAAGCCATTATATTATCACTTTATCAGCTAGAGCAATTTTAATACCTGCAATAAATAAAGAATTTTATATATTTTTATAACCACTAAAAATTATTTCGATATAAGAAAACATGCAAGCTGCAAATGGGGGTCTAAGGTTTTTTGGAACCCCTTACATTTCCCGCGGTCACCGTCAAAAACTTTTACTATTAAATGGAAGATTCGCAGTGTAGATGGTAGGAGTGGGTCGGGAGGAGGAGAAGGGGATGTTGGTAGGAGTGCCCACTTCTCATCCCTTTAAATCACGTTCCAGATACCACCAGCTCCATGCACAACCATTAGGGTGTCTCACTTATGACCTTTTTTTTCAGATCCATTGAACATACCTTTTTTCCTGTTAGAAATGGTTCACTTTTACTAAATAGATCAAAAAAAGATTCAGTTTAACAATTTTGTGGTCCCCGACCCACCCCCGAAAATGGGACCCCCTGAAAATGCAGGAAATACCCATTTTTTGTATTGTAATCAACCTATTGTGTACCACTTATGGCTTTTTTTTCAGATTTATTGAACATAGCTTCTTTCCTATTAGAAATGGTCCACTTATACTAAATATATCAGAAAAAGATTCAATTTCAATATGCTATGGGTAGGGGGGGGGGGGGGTAATCCTAAATTTTGCTCGGGACAAGCGTAAAATTTGGAGACACCATTTGTAAGCACGATTTTATATTAAATTTTTTTTCCGAAACCTCTTACCCCCCTGTACACCCCCGTGAAGGCATACATATGTGTATTTTCTGTTTTTCTGCTATATAATCGATATTTACTGTATTGCCAGATGTGCTTTGTAATATGTCCTTTATAGGGTTTGCAGGGCCGCAGAACACGAATACGCATTCGCAATGGAACTTTGAAAAATCATTATGGCGAAAATCCAAGGTGGCGGTCAAAATCACCAATATTTGGGCATTTGAAAGTGAAATGTGGATGGAAATACTACAAACATCCATTATACTATATTTAATTTGGGGTTTGCGACAACACTGAACAGAATTATGCAGTTGACAAGGTATTTGTGAGAACTAATACAGTTAAATCATGAACTTTCAACCCATCTGAGACCACCAAGGACAATAAGGAGAGTGCTAAGTGACAAAGACCGATTTCAAGATGATTTTCACACATTCTATATTTGTATAAAGATCATAGTATATTACCATACACGCATATTGTTAATTTCAGTAATGTGTCTACTGCATGGTTAAACTCACTGATTGTGCCCTGACCTTTACAGCTAACATTGCTGAGATAAAGCTTCAAATTAGTGGCATACATTGAGAGAGGCAATTTTCTGTAGTCCTTTATTAGACGAAATATATCACTAGTCTTTGGCACAGAAAGAGCGGTATCTCGTGCATATCTGACTTCGAGATAAAGACGGTTTAGCTTCTGCGAATCGTCCACATTGGATTCTTCGAGATAATTATCCACTTGCTCACTAGCCGTGAATGGCCTTCCTAGTCTTTTTAATTCTTCCAGGTCTCTATTTCTCCTACAGCGACATTCGCAAGCTCTTTAGTCTGTAATCCTTGCTTCTGTAATTGTTCATGTCGTACGCTCCACTCTCTCATTATTTCCGGAATTTTCCTATAGTCTTTGAAAGACCCTGGTTGGTTGTTTTTGAATCAACGCAAGAGATTTAGCTTTGACCTGCGCTGTCGACGCGCAGGCGAGTTGCTTGGCGCCTCTTCTGCCGAGTTCATAGTTGATGAACCCTACACTGCGCTCAGAGTCCAAGTTGTGAATTGACGCCTTGTCCAGTTTTTCACAATCCATTTTTGAGAGAGCATGTTCCGCTGATTCGTCAAATTCTCCGAATCCAAAGATATCTCCATTTTGTTTCTGAAATCCTTCAGCAAGCTTTGGCAATATCATACCGAAAACCTTTGTGACTTCAGTACTCATTTGGAGAGCTGTAGCTTTGATAGCATTGCAAATATCATCGTCATATCGTGTTTGTTGGAATCTTTCAACAAACACAAACTCAAATGCAGGCGTATCCACTTCCAACAGTTTAGCCGGATCAGTAGAAACGAGGTCTTGGTATAACTGTTGCAATGCTGGAATTAGCTGTGAATAATTTGTACTGGTCGATATAGTCAGTGAAAGGAACGACTCCATTAAAAGAAGTCCAATGAGAGCTCCAGCCGTGTACACAACTCTCAAGACGTTCAGATCCAGGAAGCATCGTACGATGCAGGCCAATTGGTTCGTCACATGCTCAAATTTTCCGAGAAATGTTCCCACATCGTCAATGTGATATAAGGTTATGACACATGTCAACGTCAATCTGTTGAAACGTTCATCTTTTAGACTGACAGATTTGTTTCGCTTCGGCGCGATATGAGCGTCGAAATCGTTGGCTTTGTTCCACGGTTTATGGTCAAAGTCATGATTTATCAATCTGGTTATACAGTCCAGCGCTTGTTCGGTCACACTCGAGGATGAAGTTGTGGCATTGACGAGAAAGCTGGAATATATTTTATCTCGCCCAATGGCATTTTCTATTTCGGTCCATTGCTCAGTGATCACTCGATTGGACATGAGAGTTGGGTGGACATTACAAAACAAATGATCCGGGGCATGTTCTGATTCTAGCTTCTCGGCCACCATTTGTTCGACAGAGAGATTATGGGACGTCTGATCTGTGACCACAAAGTCTATCTTTTCAAACAGTTCCTTTGAACTAACTCCGCTCGCTACTTCCAGTATGTTCAACATGGCAACTTTCAAATCCGCCAAGTTCTCTCTACTTTCCGTAGCAATCAGAAATGTCGGGAGAGGTCTGTATTTTCCATTTACCGTCATTCCCTGCACCGAGAAGGAACCAGCTCCCTGTTTTTTCGAACCATCAACAGAATAGGTAACTACCGACTTTTGATCTGATTGCCTGATCTCTTTCGCAATTTCATGCAATGCTAGCGCTTCAATGCTCTTTCTGGCTTGTCGACTATTACTAGACTGTGGTAGTGTCTAGGTCTACTGAGTCTGGCGATTCGTCAAGAAATTTCCATTTCCGACCAAATAGTTTATTGTCAACAATCACTACGGCTCCCGCAGCTTGACTATCTGACATGTGATGAGAACGTTTGAGCTGGTCCATTGTTTCGTAAACCTCGGGCCTTACTTTTCTGACGCTTTCTCTTATGTGCTGGTACTTTGGCGACAACTCATCCTTTTCAATTTTTTTTTGTCTAGGGCACAGTTTACGACGCTTCCGACCCGTAGACGTGGGAGGCTCATCTGATTCTGATGTGCTAATTTGGAAGTCACTATGATTCGGATCATCCTCAGGGGTCTGGGTCATAATCCCGAAAGCCGAAATCCCGAAAGCCGAAATCCCGAAAAGCCGAAATCCCGAAAAGCCGAAATCCCGAAAGCCGAAATCCCGAAAGCCGAAATCCCGAAAAAACAAAATTAAGAGAAACCAAAATTAAGAGAAAACCAAAATTAAGAAAAAACAAAATTAAGAAAAAACAAAAATTAAGAAAAAACAAAATTAAGAAAAAACAAAATTAAGAAAAAACAAAAATTAAGAAAAAACAAAAATTAAGAAAAAACAAAATTAAGAAAAAACAAAAATTAAGAAAAAACAAAATTAAGAAAAAACAAAATTAAGAAAAAACAAAATTAAGAAAAAACAAAATTAAGAAAAAACAAAATTAAGAAAAAACAAAATTAAGAAAAAACAAAATTAAGAAAAAACAAAATTAAGAAAAAACAAAATTAAGAAAAAACAAAATTAAGAAAAAACAAAAATTAAGAAAAAACAAAAATTAAGAAAAACAAAAATTAAGAAAAACAAAAATCCCGAAACTACAACTTTTTTAAAAGATAAGGGATCACGCAACGTGTTAAAGACTTTGGTTGGAAATGGGGGTGGGTGGGGGGGTAAACGTAGAAACAAGTAGGATTTATTAAACTTTTCCAGACCTGTTTGGGTTAGGGTAGGTTAGGTTGGAGATATCTTACAGATTCCCGCATTTTAGACTATATTTATATAAATTCAGTGATTTGCTGAATCTTAAATTTTCTAGGCCTAAATATGTGGCGTATCGTAGGTTAGGTTTGGCTAGCCTAGCTTTTTAGTATATTTCGAACATCTCTAAAACCTTTACAAAGGCTAGGGTCTAAAATTTAAAAAAAGTAAAGACGCTGCTCTTAATTTTGTTTTTTCTTAATTTTGTTTTTTCTTAATATTGTTTTTTCTTAATTTTGGTTTTCTTAATTTTGGTTTTCTTAATTTTGGTTTTCGGGATTTCGGCTTTCGGGATTTCGGCTTTCGGGATTTCGGCTTTCGGGATTTCGGCTTTTCGGGATTTCGGCTTTTCGGGATTTCGGCTTTCGGGATTTTGTCCGGCACCCCTATGGGGTTACAGTAAAAGGCATTTGATCAGGTTAGTCGGGCTCAAATTCTCAACTAAGAGAGGGACTTTTTATTTTAGCTAAGAAAGGCGCAATAGCAAGAGTTTATTGTGGAATTAACCATTTTGTGATTTTTTTTCAGGTATTTAGATAATAAAATATGTTTAATTATGAGGTATTGTAAGAATGAATAAAAATAAAGCTGTATTAAGAAACAATCCAACAAACTTCGACTCTTTGCTTGGTGCATTAAAGGATGATCTAAGTGGCCAAGAGGGATGCATGCTGCCATCAAAAGGAGACATTTTGAAGCATTTTTTCTACTTCAGAGGAAAACAAATGCAAGGCCCTAATATTCCCAAAGAGGAAAACATTTTGATTGCTTTGAAAAAAGTTCAAACAACTTGGGAAAAGGCGGGCATTCCATCAAAGAATGTCGCAAGACATAAAACCGCACGAACCATGCTACTAAACTTGATAAAATCATATGAAACAGTAATAAGCTAAATGCTATGAAACCAAAAAACAAAGTTACTTGGGTCAGTTGAATGATCTGTTTGATATTTCTACACGAAACGTATTTCATGAGATAAGAATGGATTCCCTAAGAACTCATGAACAAATTAAAGAGGACATAAATTTCCTAGAAGACCAAAGAAGGGAGAGGAAGATATGTCTTGACCCTTTAGATAAAGCTTATGTGTCAAAAGTGCAAAGGAAATAAGTAAGATTCGATGAAGAAAGAAAGTGACAAATGAAAGAAGCTGAACGAAAAGCATTGGAAAAGAGATCAGGCAATCCAACCATCACTGAGAGTCATGACATAGATAATTCTTCGGGTGAAGAATATTCTCCAGAACCCCAGCCAGGCTCGTCAAAACCAAGACCAAGTAGTTTGCTTCAATCAACACTAGTATCAAACACAGCAGGTCGTCTTGGACTCTCCATACGGCAACGTACAGTTTTTGCATCAGTTGTCGCCGCAGAGTGTGGCAAAAGCATAGAAGAAATGAGCATATCCAAAACTACTTCAGCTCGAGCAGCTACAATATCAAGAAAAAGAACGTGGCAGAACATCCACGGTGATTTCGTTCCTCCCCAGTATGTTCTGATTTATTGGGATAGCAAAATGATCTGTAATTTATCAGGTGGAAAGGAGGAAAGATTGGCAATACTAGTTGCTGGGGAAAATGATTTTTAGAAATTACTCTCGGTAGCAAAAATCAAAGAGAGTACCGGATCAGCTCAAGCAACAAGCGTGTTTGAAACCATCTCAGAATGGAAGCTAGAAGACAATGTGTATGGGCTAGTATTTGATACAACTGCCTCAAACACCGGATGGAAAAGAGGTGCATGCCAAAAGGTGGAAGAACTTCTTGGAAAAAAATTACTGTGGATGGCATGCCGTCATCATATTTCTGAGAGGATTTTGGCTACTGTCTACATCAGAATATTTGGCAAAACTAGCAAAACTAATTCACCTGAAAATGTAGCCTTCAAGAACTTTAGAGAAAGTGTTTGGAAAAATATTGACACTAAACTGCCTCACAGACACCTTGAAATAAAAGAAGGTGTTTAAGAGATATGAGAGAATCCAGCATCATTTTCATGAATGATATTCTTAACCAAAAGAGTTCCCTTCCTCGCGATGACTATAGAAAATTGGCAGAGACAATTCTCCTCATTCTGAATGAAGTGTCTTCCAGAGGAATTCATTGGATTAAGCCAGGAGTCTTCCATCATGCAAGATGGATGGCTTCAATCCTTTACACCAATAAAACGTATGCCTTCTCTCACCAAGCTGGCTACGATGATGTCACTATTCAAAAACTTGGAAGATTTTGTCAGTTTACATCCCTTTTTTATGGAAAATATTGGTTGTCCTCTACTAAATCATCCGACGCTCCTGTAAATGATCTTAGATTCTACAATGAATTGATAAAATACAAAAAAATAGACACTGAGGTTGCCGTATCTGCCCTAGCCATTTTTCGAGGTCATTATTGGTACTTGACTGAAGAACTCGTCCCCATGGCTTTCTTTGGCTCTGTTAATAATGGAGAAAAGGTTAAGATGGCCAAAGAATTAACAAAATATAATCCTCCTCAAGAGTTCACACCAGGTCAGCCTATCTTCCCTATTCTGAAGCAGGGTGTCAGACTTCATCGCCTCATAGGTCCAAGATCTTGGTACCTATTCAGACTTCTCAACTCATCTAGGGAATGGATTAAAAAACCCACATCATTATGGGAAGAAGATGACGATTTTAAAAGAATGAAGGGCCTTATTTCGTCTGCCAAAGTGTAAATGACACGACAGAGCGTGGCGTCAAGCTCATGCAAGATTTTCATCGGTATTGTAAGGATGAAAGCGAGTTTCAACAACTTTTGCAGATCGTTGAACGAAATAGACATGCAATCCCAAACATGACGAAGAAAAATTTGGTCACTGCTCTGAGGTTAAAATGTAACTAAGATTATTTGTTTTTGTTTTTTATTTTAAGCTTTGTTTCAAGCGAATAAAAGTTTGTTCATTGCTTTAAGTGCAAAAGGTTCTTAAGATTACTTTCTTATGTTTTAACCTTTATTTTCTTGTTATTGGTAAAGATCTTTTTTGTGTTATTTTTGAGAAATAAATAAAAAAAAACGAAGGGGCTTTGTTAACATTGTCAAAAGCTTAAAGTATTTTAATTTATATAATTTTAACCTAATGTTAACCAAGTTGTTCCCACTTCGATTCGATAAGATGAATAAAGTTCTTACTCGTCTTATCCTTTCGAGACCCATCGCCTGCAGAGCTGCATTGGGATGATGCTCTAAGGGGGTCGGTAACACCCTACTACTGTTTCTTGTACCTTACTGAATAAAGCTTCGAATTACCTTTCTTTTGATATCAAATATGTTGATATTTGACAAAAATCTTGTTAATTTAGGTTGATTACAATACAAAAAATGGGTATTTCTAGCATTTTCAGGGGGTCCCATTTTCGGGAGTGGGACGGGGACCCAAAAATTGTTAAATTGAATCTTTTTTTGATATATTTAGTAAAAGTGAACCATTTCTAACAGGACAAAAGGTATGTTCAATGGATCTGAAAAAAAAGGTCGTAAGTGAGACACCCTAACAACCATCCTTTCACATTAATTATCACGACACGATTACCCACTATAACATGCTAAGTATATAAGCGGGATCAGTGTGAGTTCATGAACATAATGATATCTAAATTTTCAGCGGAAACAGTCAAAACCCTTTACTATTTAACGACAGATTAGCAGCCCACCCGTGAGGCATCCTCTCCTCGGACATATATATATATCAGTGGCGACTGGCGTATAGGAGCGATGGAGCGGTCGCTCCCCCTTGCTTGAAACGATAAATATTAATTTAACAGATAAAAAATATATTAATTTTAAGATATTAAAATAAATATTCTTGAAATATATTTTAAAAATTCATGTGGCATATCTTGATTCATGAGGCATTTTGAGTAAGCCTTCAAACAGTACATAATATTCTAAACTTCTAGCATAGCTTCAAACAGCGTACTGCTGTTTTAATACAAAATAATATTGCAGCAGAATGGAGCGATAAATTTTTCGCTCAAGTAAATATAAATTATATTTTACTGTTGTAATGAAAATATAAGTACAATCGCGAATTTTTTTATAATAACAACTTTATTTTTACTAATAGTTACTTCAGTAATAATGATATAAGCCATTTATATGTATTTTATTGAAATTATTACTTATTTGTAATTAACTAGAATTGTACGCCTGGCATAGCCGCATATGTTAATACAAGTACTCTTGTGAGCGGCAGTTGGATTCGCGCTAGCCTATTGTGAGTCCGTGTTGTCGTACAATCTTATGAAATCGCACCCCCATACATTTATACCACGAGTCGCCACTGATATATATTATATATATATATATATATATATATATATATATATATATATATATATATATATATATATACATTTAACTGCAATGACCGCGCAGTATATTAACGTATAGAAACGACGTAAGTATAGAGGAGTGTTCTGCACACGAGGAAGAGAAATAACAAACAAATGAAAAATGATAGTCAGAAGTTGTAATTCTCCTACATAGGGTACATATTCACGATTTGCGAGGGTGCCCTCTCAAGGCATTGGTTTCTGCCCTATGTAGGAGAATTACAACTTCTGACTATCATTTTTCATTTGTTTGTTATTTCTCTTCCTCGTGTGCAGAACACTCCTCTATACTTACGTCGTTTCTATACGTTAATATACTGCGCGGTCATTGCAGTTAAATGTACATATTCACGATTTGCGAGGGTGCCCTCTCAAGGCATTGGTTTCTGCCCTATGTAGGAGAATTACAACTTCTGACTATCATTTTTCATTTGTCTGTTATTTCTCTTCCTCGTGTGCAGAACACTCCTCTATAGTTACGTCGTTTCTATACATATATATATATATATATATATAGGTCATCCCATAAGTAATGTCGTTTTTTAGATCGGAATTTGAAGGACAAAAAAAACTCAACTGAAACTTTTTAATCTAGTATATATTTTCCATCGGAATCAATGACACTCTGCCAACGTCCTACAAGCTTTTCAATGCCATGTTTATAAAATTCAGGCGGTTTTGAGGCAAAAAACGTACAAAGACTGGTGTGCAGGTCATCTAAAGAAGTATACTGTTTCTCGTCAAGGTAGTTTTGCAGACTCCTGAAGAGATGATAATCTGAAGGCGCAAGGTCTGGAGAATATGGAGGATGTGGAAGTTTTTCCCACCCAAGCTCCTCAATTTTTGCAGAAGTGATCCGAGCGGTATGAGGACGTGCTTTGTCGTCGTGGAACACGATTCTTTTCTGATTAACCAAAGAAGGTCTCTTTTCTTTTAGTGCAGTGTTCAATCGATCAGTTGTTGACAGTAGACTTGAGCGGTGATTGTTTGGTTGTGTGGTAAGGTTTCAAAGTGTATTACACCACCTTTATCCCACCAAACACTAAGCAACACCTTCCGAGGGCGAAGATTTGGTTTTGGCTGTGGTGTCGCTGGTTCTCCGGCACAAACCCACTGTCGACGGCGCTTAACATTCTGGTACAGTATCCACTTTTCATCACCAGTCACTAAACGGTGCAAAAACGGATCTTGGAGTTCACGGGAATGAAGAGCTGTGCTAATGTTTACCCGCACCCTCAGATTGTCGACCGACAATTCATGTGGCACCCATTTTCCTAACTTAGGCACTTTCCCGAGTTGTTGCAAATGTCGATGGATGGTGGACGGGGATGAATTGAGTTTCTAGACCAATTCTTCGACAGTTGTTGAACAGTCTTCTTCAAGTGCGGCTAACAGCAGGTCATCATCAAACTCAGCAGGGCGTCCAGAGCGTGCTGCATCTGTCAAACAGCAGTCACTATTCCTATACTTTTGAAACCATCTTTGACATTTCCTCACATGCAGAATATCGTTGCCATAAACGTCCTGAATGTTTCGCGTTGCTTCAGTAGCACTATTCCCTTTTTTGAACTCGTAAAGCATTATATGCCTGATATGCTCTTCTGATACCGCCATGTTTATGAGGGATTCACATAAAGCAAAACACACGTCTTCACTGGTCAAGGTCTGTAAAGTATGTAGCGAAACACGATAGATCTCCTCTTAGATATAACCTTCGGAAAATTTATGCTTAAACCGAGTAGGACTAGTTTAAACTTAATCTATCGTAAAAATCGATGTTACTTATGGGATGACCTGATATATCTATATATTAGTGGTGGACCGGATGTCAGTTTTTCAACATCCGCGGATGCGGATGCGGATATTTATTTAATCTATCAATATAATATAGAATTATGGGTGCTGGTTAAGTGTGCGGTCTACCTACGATTGGTTAGGTTTAATCATGATATTTTCGTTAAAACTAACGAAAATATCATGACTAAACCTAACCAATCGTCAAGGGCGATTGACAATGGGATGTAAACAAACAATTAGTAAACAAGATAAGAAGCTATAATTAAAAGGTAGACCGCCGAATCGTAGGTAGACCGCACACTTAACCAGCACCGAATTATGAATATATGACATAATTTTTCAAATTTCGTGATATTACTATTATGACAGGCAATGCATAAGAATTAAAATTAATTTTAATGTTTTCATTATGATAAAAATAATAACTTTCTCAAGAGTTTCAGCCACAGAAAATTCAATGAAACAAGTTTCATTCAATTTTCGGTGCTACTGTAGTATGCGGTCTACCTACGATTCGGCGGTCTACCTTTTAATTATAGCTTCTTATCTTGTTTACAAATTGTTTGTTTACATCCCATTGTCAATCGCCCTTGACGATTGGTTAGGTTTAGTCATGATATTTTCGTTAGTTTTAACGAAAATATCATGATTAAACCTAACCAATCGTAGGTAGACCGCATACTACAGTAGCACCCAATTTTCTGTGTTACCAGGTATTTATATTTTGAGGTTTATATATTTGTTTGTTCATTAATAATTAATACTTTACATGAAATGTGCATGACTGGACCTTATAAACTAATTTAATTGTAAATTGCACAATTTATTACAGGTAATATCCGCATAACATCCGCAGTCAGAAGTGAGGATGTTAAAAATAATGCGGATGCGGATATCCGGTCCACCACTAAATTATAAATGACTATTCACTTGACAGAGCTACTTAATCATTTTGAAAGAAGCCTTTATTGAATACAAAAAAGAATTACTAGATAATTTTAAGCCAAATAAATATTAATAAAAGTAAGCCTGAGATTAATTGGCTCATTAAATAAGTTAATATATGTTAATCAAACATACAAATACTTATCCACAAAAAAATTCAAGAATTTATCATTTAAATTCAAATAATTAACTTACTTTGAGGAAGACACATAATCATCGCATGAAGAAAGGTTTTGAATTTATGTATGTAAATAGATTCAATTAATGTAAGGTTAGGCTAAGTGTTGTTGTGGTATAGAAATCTCGGAAATGTTCAGCCTGTGACAAGCAACGTTTTCTGTAATCATACCCACAAAGGAGAATGAGGCTGCAGGCTTCATTAGTGTTTGTAGGCTATAGGGAATGCGTGTTCAGTAGTTTTCAAGATATTCGTCTATACTTCAAATGGTGTTCAGACGACCAATCCAACTGCGTTAACCAATAATCCCATGCAGTGTTGAGGATTATACCATCTGTGCATCTGTGAATGGCATATTCCAGCAAATATTATAGTTTATTAAATAGGACTTTGATTACCTTACAACAAAAACTTTCTCGTAGAAATAATGCGCATGAAACTGTGTTAATTGTTATTATATTTCCGTGCAAAAGAATGCTGGAATTATTTTTTCATATTTATAAAGAATAAAAAATGATATTACAGAAAAGAATTCGAAGGTCACTCATGCACGTGCATGAACTTCCTTTAAGTGATAATGATAATGATAAAGGGATGAACGTTGATTTATAATCCTTTTACGCATAATGGGAGATATAAAGAATGGTTTCGTTTTTCGAGAATGCAAATATAATTTTTAGAGAAATAAAGAGAATTTATTATTAAATTAAATTATATAACACAGTAAATGATTCATAGATACAGGAGAGAGGAGAGAGAGAGAGAGTTACAAGGAGTTACAAGGACAAGAGGAAGCCTGAAAGACCTTCCGGTCCACTCTGGGAGGTTCTTGTTATGAAACAAGTTTATTTTTCTTTCAACTATTCTTGCAGTGGTAGAAAACGGGATAGAAAAGTATAAGGCTCTATCCCCACCCTTCGCTCCCTCCCTGCCAGAGACAGGTATGGAAAAAGGTTGAAGAAAATACCTTGACCCTGGAAAAGTAGCCAAGGAAATTTTACAGGAAAGTGGAGAATGTATAAAAAGCTCTATAATTAGCATGCCCACAGAGAAACCTTGCAAGCGAACTCCTGCAGAGTTACGTTATGTTTTAGTCTTAAACCATGAGAGTATTTAGTACTTTGTCTAGCTTATTTTTAAACACATTTACACGTTGGATGGGAACAACTCTGAAGGAAGTTGGTTCCAGATATTAACTATTTTATAGGAAAAGAAATTTCCGCAGACGGAGGTCCTAAATGTCTTTAGTTCCAGTTTAAACCCATTATTTCTTGTCGGATTGGCATTACAGTAAGTGAGAATACGTTTCTGTAATCTACCCTGTCTATTCCATTGAGCATCTTGAAGACTTGAATAAGCTGACCGCACAACCTCCTCGTCTTTGAGGTAAACAGATTTAGGCGCTCCAATCTTCATTGGTAGTTTTGCATTCTCAGTTTGCATTCGCAGTTTTGCCCTTGCTTGTACCCTTTCTAACCTTTCTATATCCTTCCTGAGGGACGGAGACCAAAACTGCGCACAGTATTCCAGTTGAGGTCTGACTAGTGAATTATAAAGAGACATTACAGTCTTCTTGTTCCGAAACTGGAACTGTCTTTTAATATAACCTAATATTTTTAAGGCCCTCTTTTCGACTTCTGCACAGTGCTTCAACGGTTTCAGATCATTGCTGATATAGACTCCTAAGTGTTTCTCTAGATCGGTCTCAGTCAAGTTCCTTTCCAAGTGAGAGTTATCGGTCTTCGGGTTTATACAACCTATGTGTATTACCTTACATTTGTCCAAGTTGAATGGCATCTGCCAAGTAGTAGACCATTCGCCCAACCTGTCAAGATCATTCTGAAGCGTTCTTACGCCCTCCTCAGTATCTACACTACTTCCTAATTTTGTATCGTCTGCAAATTTGGTGATTGTAATTAGAAGCCCGGAGTTTATATCGTTAATGTAGATGATAAAAAGTAAAGGACCCAGAACGGAACCCTGTGGGACACTACTGGTGACGGGCACCCACTACGAAGCCACTCCATATATTGCCACTCTCTGCTTTCTATCTTTTAAGCAATCCTCAATCCAGTTGGAAACGAGCTCGGTGATTCCTAGTCCTCTGACTTTAGCCATCAAACTCGCGTGAAGTGACTTTGTCAAAGGCTTTCTGAAAGTCGAGATACACTATAGCTATTGCCCTACTTGCATCGTATAGTGTATGCATATTATGGAAAAACTCTAACAGGTTTGTCAAACAGGATCTATGTCGCATAAATCGATGTTGAGGATGAAAAATTAGATTGTTCGATTCAAGGTGATACACAATACGTTTTGTAATGATAGATTCCAACAGTTTGCCGACAATTGATGTTAAACTGATCGGGCGGTAATTACAAGGATTTTCTCAATCACCCTTTTTAAAGATTAGTGTTACATTTCCTAACTTCCAGTCGGTTGGAACTTTCCCTAACTGGATTTATTGTTTGAATATGGTTACTAAGTCGTCAACAACATTCATCTTATCAGCTAATTATTGTACCTCATTTCTCGTTAAACTTATGGTCTCTACGGGATGGTCACCGTCATATGTAATCCGAGAACTTGGCACTTCAATTGAATCTTCCTCCGTGAAGACTGTAACGAAGAACTCGTTTAACATATTAGCTATATCTTTATCACCAAATTTCAGTACGCCATTTCTCTCTTTTAGGGGACCTACAGAATTTTTAATTGGCTTTCTGCTATTAATATGGGCAAAAAATTATTTAGGGTTAACTTTACAGAGTGAGGCAACTCTAGCTTCTTCATCACGTTTGGCTGATCGAATTAAGGACTTAACCCTCCTACGTAGGTTTATATAGTTTTCTGAATTAGTCTGGTTGAAATGTAACTTAAGTAGTTTGTAGGCTCTATTTCTTCCCGTAATAGCACTGCTAATTTCGTTGTTAAACCATTTCGGCGACTTTGTTGACAAGGAATCTATTTTAGTGGGTATAAAAGTGTTCTGTAATATTTTAAATTGATCCCTATACGAGCTCCAGGTGACATTGATATTCTCACTTATTAGAACTTCAACTGTGTCTAAATTACTTTGGAAGCTTTCAAAATTTACTCTGGAGAAATCCAGTCTTTCACGAGTCTCTTTGTGTGTATTAACTGGAACCCTGAGGTCAAAACTAATCAAATTATGATCGCTATTACTCAAATTTTCACCAATAGTCAGGTTAGAGACTAGGTCATCTTCGTTCGTGAATATGAGGTCTAGTTTATTATTACCCCTTGTAGGACCGTCAACCCATTGACTTAATAAATTATCATCAGCAAATTCCAACAGTCTTGAGCCCTCAGCATCAGCTGTTTTGTTTTCCCAATTTATGTTACCACATTTAAAATCCCCAAAAATCACACTGATCTTATTATTCACTATTCTGCTTAATTGGTTATACAAGTTTATATCCTTATCAACGGGGTAGTGAGGTGGCCTATATACTACAAGTATATACACTACTTTATTATTTAGGTTTAGATGAATTCCCAACATTTCATGAGCAGATGCGATATTACTGTTTACAGGGTGCAGGAAGTGACGAGCATACAAAAGTACACCGCCGCCTTCCCTTCCGTTCCTATCTTTGTGAAACATTTTGTAACCTACCATTTCAAATTCTCCTACAAAATCCCTTGATTCAGAATGAATCCAGGATTCCATTATTCCTGTGATATCAAAGCTCTGTTTTGACTAGCGCTATAAATTCCATAAGTTTGTTTGTAATTGACCTAGCATTGAAGAGCACAGTTTTGAGAGATTTTAAGTTGTTATTTCTCCTAACTGGCATGAGTCGTTTCCCGAAGCAGTTGAATCAGCTACTGGGGGAGTAGGATGAACTACTTTTGGAGGAAGACTAACTGCTGTGGGAGGAGGACTAACTGCTGTGGGAGGAGGACTAACTGCAGTGGGAGGAGGACTAATTGCTGTGGGAGGAGGATCGACTGCTGGAGTAGATTTAACGGTTGGGAAAGCAGGATCAATTGCTGGTTTGGGGGGGTCCTAGTTTAAAAAGATACAAATTTATGTTCAGTAAACCACCAAACTTCTTTTTCCGCTTCTGATTAAAGTGTATCCCGTCCGAGCCAAAGTATTCCCCGTTTCCGAAGAATGTAGGCCAAAAATCAACAAACTTTAGGCCTTTTTTCTCACACATGCGTTTAACTTTCTTATTTATGCTAATGGCTTTACTTAAAGTATAGTCACTAGCACGCATTCGTGGAAAAATCCCTACAACCATACCCATATCTGTCTTATCCCTAACCTTGTCCGTTAGGATCTTGAACTCTTTTACAATGGACTCTGTCTGCCCTCCTGTCGCTCCCTGAAAAACGTCATTGCCACCAACATGTACAATGATGGGGCAACTTTTATTCTTGATATTAATTTTGACTAATTTCCTATTAATTATCTGACTCGTGGCACCTGGAAAACATCGGGGTTTTCTCTTGGTCACGTATCTTGCCCGAAAAAGTCCCCTTGATTCTTTACCAGAGAACCCCCAAATTAAAAAGGATTCCTCCTCTTCGTCGGCAAGTGAAAGGAGAGAGAGAGAGAGAGAGAGAGGAGAGAGAGAGAGAGAGAGAGAGAGAACTGACTATATTTTTATGCTGTAAAATCTGTTCAAGCAGCCATGTACAATTAGATTTACAAATAAAAACAAAGCAAAAGGTTGCTGACCCTAAAACTAGTCTTAATTAAAAATCACAACGTTGGATCCTATTTAGACAAATCTTTCCGCATTTTTTAACGCAATATTTAATCGTTCATGTAGAGTCTCTGTTAATAAAGTCTAAAAAGAAATATGATACGGAGGAAAACATCTAATTTAAAAGGTTCTTGGCGTAATCATACTACATTAATTGCACAAAGATTATAGAAAATGTGCACGTATGAAAGAAATTAAAACAGTATTTATCTTGGAATATGATGAATGCACTTCGATCACGATATTTATCTAATGTTGCCATTTCCAATATGCTTGCATGCATAGCTCTCTCTCTCTCTCTCTCTCTCTCTCAGAAAGCCTTTGATAAGGTACCTCACCGCCGGCTAATGGCGAAAGTGCGCGCGCTGGGTATCGGTGGGGAAATAGGTAGGTGGATTGAAAACTGGCTGAAGAATAGGCGGCAGAGGGTTGTAATTAAAGGGCTAGTTCGGGGTTGGGCCTCGGTCACTAGTGGGTTCCTCACGGTTCCGTTTTTGGGGCCGCTGTTGTTTTATCATTTACATATATGAGATAGACGGTGGCATCGTCATCGATCGCCAAATTCGCTGATGACACCAAGCTTGGGGCCAATGTTGGGACGCCGGAGGCGATCGAGGAACTGCGTGCGGACCTAGGTAGGATAGGAGAGTGGTCCGAAAAATGGCAAATGCCGGTTAACTTGGGTAAATGCAAAGTGATGCACATTGGCTGCGCCAATCCCAAGTCGGACTACTCGATGTTGGGGAACAATATCGAGGCGACTGATTTGGAAAAGGACTTGGGTGTGCTAATCAGCAGCGACCTTAAGTTTACGAAACAGTGCATAGAGGTGGAAAAGAAAACCCAGAAGCTGTTGGATTATATCAGGAGGCAATTTCAGTTTCGGAACAAGGAGATTGTGCTCTCACTGTGCAATTCCCTGGTTCGGCCGCACCTGGAGTATGCTGTGCAGTTCTAGTCGCCCACCCTCAGGAAAGATATTGAGAGGCTGAAGCGAGTGCAGGCGAGGGCCACAAAGTTAATCCCTTCCGTTAGGCATATGGGCTACAATCGACGGTTACGCGCCCTGGTCTATTTCTGAGGGGTGTGTACCAGATAATTTCAAGTTAGCAAACGTAACACCTATCTCAGGGTTTCTCAACGGGAGCGATTTCGACCCCTGGGGGCGAAAATGAAATTCTTGGGGGGCGAAAGTGGGCGAAAATTTGACTGAAGGGGAGCGAAAATTTATTTCGGCAACGATTAAAATTAAATTATTTTCGAATTGCTCATCAATGGTTTTGAAACACTATTCGGAGTATGTATTGTGCCGTCGATGACGTTAAAGGGAATTGACCAATGAGAAGTGCAGTGGGGGCGGGGTCGTCATTCAAAGCATTCTATAGCGCTTAGTGACGGTTATGCATACGGTGCGTCAGTTCTTACCTAATTAGAAGCGTGGGCGGGTGTTATTTTTTGTGCTATTATCTATTATCATTGATTTTTCTTTTAGTGCTTTAGTGCTTCTTAATTTTCGCGTTTGTCCCTTGTTTCGAGTACGGAGACAATGACCTCGTTGTCACGTTTTCTAGTCACTCAATTTAATCACTCAATTAGTGCTTCTTAAGAATAAAATAGAGTTTCGAATGTTTCGCTTTCTTATCTGATAAAAATTCATAAATAAGGAGTGCTAACACATGTATAAATGTGATTTTCCTTTGAAAACGTTACAAGGTTTAAGGCGGAGGATGCCAGTTTGGCCTACTTCTCGGGAATGAGGCTACTTGAAACTTAAAATTAGGCTTGCGCTACTAAATGATAACGTGATTATTATTTTTAGTGCGCTTTTAGTGCTTTTTAGCTGCCAAACTAGTGCCTTTTAAATTTTTTAATTAAAAAGTAGCCTGATGATTCACATGATTGTGATAAATGACATCTTGTATAACTAGCATCATAGCAAAATTAAAGTACAATTATTAGGCCTATTACATCTATTTGCTAGTCTGAGTTGGAGATTGAGTCAGAAGGACAAAAATTGAGTAGTTGAGGTTGGAGGTTTTGTGTACTAACTCCACAGCCTTGCTAATGACACATCTAAACCCTTTTTTTCAAATTTCAGATATTTTTTAAATACTTTATCGTTGTCAATTTTTTATTGTAATTACATAATGCACAAGAACCCCTTAGTAATGTCAAGTGGAGCAAAGAAAAAGTGTCGCCAATACCTTGGTGAATACCTATCTTACGGTTTTTATTGAAAGCCCTCTCGATCCAGAAAAGCCTATGTGTCTTTTATGTAATAGTACTCTTTCGAATGAAGCTTTAAACCTTTAAGACTTCTTGACCATTTCAAAAGAAGCATCCAGATAAAGCTAATAAAACCGTTGACTATTTCAAAAATTGAAAACCAATTTTGAGCAGCAACCTAACTTACACATTTTGTAAAAAAAGATACCAAATTAGATGAAGCCAATGTTGCATCATATGAGATTGCAAAAATTGTTGCAAAAAATGGCTGTCCTCATACAATTACTGAGAAAGTCATAAAGCCTATATTAGAAACTGTTATTTCAATGTGATGCATGAAGATCCTTCAGGTATCTTAAAAAGTTTACCATTAAGCAACGATTCAATTCGAAGACGAATTGATGAAATGTCAGTGAATATTGAAGAACAACTAGTTGAAAGATTGAAAAAAACTAATTTCTCAATTCAGGTTGATGAGTCCACAGTTGTTGATAACAAGGCCCTTCTCATGGCGTATGTACGTTATTTTAATGATGATTGTAAATTGAAAGAAGATATATTATTTGTGAAATACCTAGAAACTGACACTACTGGGGAATCTATTTGTATTGCTTTAAGATCCTGGTTTGATGAAAATAAAGTTCCATTAGAAAATTTGATATCGATTGCAACTGATGGTGCTATCTCAGTGGTCGGAAGGCATAAAGGCCTCGTAGCACATTTGAAAAAAATATGTCCTGGAATCATTGCAATACATTGCATTGTTCACAGACATAATCTTGTAGCAAAAAATATGAGTCCAATTCTACATTATTCACTTGGTATAGTTATTAAAACTATCAATAAAATAAAATCACATAGTAAATATGATCGCCTATTCAGGAAGTTTTGTTCTGATCATGATGAACAGTATGTAAGACTTCTTTTACATACGGAAGTCCGATGGCTCTCCAAAGGAAATTGCTTAGCAAGATTTATAAACTTTTTGATACCACAGTTAACTTTCTAGAAGTGAAGGGGACGGAGATATTGCTAAAGAAATAAGAAAACATAAAAATAACATATATTATATGGCTTGGATATTTCGAAAGCTTAATGAGGTATCACTTCAACTTCAAGGAAAATTTATTGCATTGATTGATTGTAAAACAGTATTGAAAGCATTTACTGAAAAATTGGAAAATTTTCAAGATAATTTACTTAAAAAAATGTTTCACAGCATGCCTGAGCTGGCAGAAATTTGTTCTTCACTTACCAAAATGGATCTTGAAACGTATTCTGGACACTTATGTTTGTTAAAAAGTGACATGAACTAAAGATTCTCTGATTTATTTTCCTTTGAAGTAAAACCATGGATGTTAGACCCATTTAATTGTGATGTTAGTTCAGCTGAAGAAGAAATTCAAGAAGAATTAATTGAATTACGATGCAATGATAACTCAAAATACATGTATGATAAAGTAGGAAAGACTGAATTCTGGTCATTAAAAGACTGTAAAACACTACTATATCCAAGGTTATGGACCGAAATGGCCAAAATAATTGTTTTCCAACATCATATATGGTTGAAACTGGGTTTAGTTCAGTGAATAAATTACTAACGAAGGAAAGAAACAGATTGGATGTATGCAGAAGAGGTGACATAAGAATTAAGCTCAGCGACATTGAACCGAACATTGCATATTTAGTAGAAAAACACCAATCTCAAGGATCTCATTAAATAAAATAGTAAGTTTGAAAGTTTTTTTATTTCACTTTTTTTTGTGTGTAGGGGGGCGATTTGAAAATAGAGTGGGCAAAAATTTTTTCAAGGGGGCGATGGTTAAAAAAAGGTTGAGAACCACTGGTATAGTCGAACACTTAGAATTGCATAACTTGTTTAGAAATACGCAGCACGGTTTTAGGCGAAACAAATCTTGCTTAACTAATATTTAGAATTTTTTCAAAGCGTGGTTGAAGTTTACGATAGTCATCGGGCGGTTGATGTAGTGTATTTAGATTTTCAAAAAGCGTTTGACACTGTACCGCATAAAAGACTCAGTGAACAAAAATAAGGCTTATGGAATCAGGGGTGTAGTAATAAATTAGATAGAAGAGTGGTTGCGAGGTAGGAAACAGAGGGTGATCGTTGATGGAGCGGAGTCGTGTTGGGCTAACGTAGCGAGCGGCGTTCCTCAGGGTTCTGTATTGGGCCCCTTGCTTTTTCTTATATATATTAACGATTTAGATGTCAGCCTAGTCAGTACAGTAAAAAGTTTGCGGATGACACGAAGTCGGGTGGTAGGGTGATTAATGACGAAGATAGAGGTAAAATCAAGGAAGCTCTGAATAAAATCGCTGATTGGTCAGTCACATGGCAAATGAGATTTAACGTCGATAAGTGCAAAATTTTACATAAAGGTTCGCGTAAAGGTAATTTTGCGTATAGTATGTCAGGGAAGGAGTTAGCAAGCGCATAGCAGGAGAAAAGATTTTGGAGTTATACTCACTGGTGATTTAAAAGTGGCGAAACAAAGTACAGCAGCGGTCAATAAAGCGAACAAAGTGCTAGGTTTTATAGCTAGATCCCATTTGGAGTACGCGATCCAATTTTGGAATCTGCATATGCGCAAAGATATAGATAAAATCGAAAGAGTTCAAAGACGAGCAACTAAGATGATTCCGTCGCTTAGGTCGAAGTCGTACGAGGATAGGCTTAAGGAGTTAAAATTGACTACACTCGAGACTAGGAGGCTTAGGGGTGACCTAATCCAGCTTTTTAAAATTATGAATGGGTTCGATAACGTAGATAGAGATAGCTTTTTCGAAATATCTCAATATAATAGGACTAGAAATAACGGGTGTAAGTTGACGAGTAGAAGGTTCGAGACAGTAGTTGCCAAAAACTTTTTTACTCATAGAATAGTAAATAGCTGGATTAGTTTGCCGGTCGAAGTAAATAGTAGCAGGTCTATAAAAATGTTTAAAAATCGATTAGACGCATATGTTGATAGATTGGATATAATAATTTAAGGTAGTAAAAATAAGGCCTTGTGGTTTGGAACCCACGTACAATTGTAGGCCCTCTCCGTCACCACGGAGGACATGCACTATGCACAATTACGAACACAGTTAGGTAGACCACCCATGAGCCATGTACACGAGGGTACTTCAGTAAGTATCCGCACTTTTTATTTGTGATAATACAGGGTGTACATAAAGTCAGGATCTATTTTTGTGAAGCACTTGGAAATTATATGGAATTCAATCATAAAATGATAAAGTGGTAACATTTATTAAATAATTAAGAGTAGGATTCGACGTGACGCCCATCAGTATCCCTGCACAGCTCAAATCGTTCCGCAGCATTTCTAAACACATTCTGGAGCATTTGCGGGGTTATGTTATCTGCAGCAGTTCGTATACGTGTACGTAAGTTTTCAAGACTCGTAATCTTCGTCTGATAGACGTGCGATTTGATAAAGCCCCATGCAAGAAATCTAAGGGGTTAAATCTGGTGATCTCGCTGGCCAAGGTCTTTTGTTGCTTCCGCGTCCGATCCAGCGATTTGGAAAACGTCCATTTAGATAATCCTGAACAATTTTGGCATAGTGACAGGAGCACCATCATGTTGATAGACGACGTACTAACATCCTATCCCCGTCGTCTATCAACATGATGGTGCTCCTTGTCACTATGCCAAAATTGTTCAGGATTATCTAAATGGACGTTTTCCAAATCGCTGGATCGGACGCGGAAGCAACAGACCTTGGCCAGCGAGATCACCAGATTTAACCCCTTTAGATTTCTTTGCATGGGACTTTATCAAATCGCACGTCTATCAGACGAAGATTACGAGTCTTGAAAACTTACGTACACGTATACGAACTGCTGCAGATAACATAACCCCGCAAATGATCCAGAATGTGTTTAGAAATGCTGCGGAACGATTTGAGCTGTGCAGGGATACTGATGGGCGTCACGTCGAATCCTACACTTAATTATTAAATAAATGTTGCCACTTTATCATTTTATGATTGAATTCCATATAATTTCCAAGTGCTTCACAAAAATAGATCCTGACTTTATGTACACCCCTGTATAGTATATATAATATATACTCTTAATAACGAGCCAAACTGAGATCTATACGCTTATTTAGGCTAGCAACAGTATAGGCTTATTTAGGCTACTCGTAGCTGTTATATATCGTACGAGTAGTAAGCATGGCTGCGTCGCTTTCAATTTGTACTCTGGAGGAACAGAGAGCCGTGGTTCGTTTTTTGTGGGCAGAAGGTGTGAAAGGAACTGAAATTCATGCGCATTTATGTGCTCAGTAGGGGAATTGTGTACGAGTGGATTCAAATGTTCAAGGAAGGTCGGACATGTGTGACAGATGCTCAGCGCTCAGGACGACCGTCAACATCAACCAGTGGTGACAAGCAGGAAGAAGCCAGAGCCATGATTTTCGATGACAGAAGATTAACAATATGAGAAATTGCATCTTCATTAGACATCAGTCAAGGGTCAGCCTATTCGATAGGTCATGACATTCTTGTCTTTCACAAGGTTTGTGCAAGATGGGTGCCCAAACTGTTGACAGAGGAACACAAGCGTAATCGTATGGACGTCTGCTCTCGTCTTTTGGCGTCGTATCATAATGAAGGTAAAAACTTTTTGGAGCGCATTATCACTGGAATTGAAACCTGGATCCATCACTATGAATCAGAAAGCAAACGACAAAGCATGCAATGGAAGCATCCAACATCTTCCATTCGAAAGAACTTCAAAGCGCAGCCGTCAGCTAACACTGTTTTGGGATACACGAGGCCTATCCTTCAACATTATCTAGAGCAGTGGTCGGCGAACAGGGGTAAATTACCCCAAATGGGGTACATTTAAAAATTTTAGGGGTAATGCGTGCGGTATGAGAGACACCATATGCAACAATTTTAAGAGCAATTGGCTTGTTTTTGTTTACTTTGAAGTCTGGGGGTAATTTCATTTTACTCAAATAGATTTTTGGGTAATACCCAAAAAAGTTCCCCGACCCATGATCTAGAGTGTAGAACTACAGTACAGTAACAAGTGCATCGTATTCTGACATGCTTCTGAATGAGTTAAAGCAAACAATTCACACAAAACGGAGGGAGATTGTCGGAAGGTGTTATTCTGTTACACGACAATGCGCGCCCTCGTACCGCCGCACAGACTAGAAAATGCCTTCAAGAACTTAAATTTGAAGTTCTCGATCATCCAGCCTACATTCAGGACCTGGCACCTTCGGATTTTTACCTGTTTGGATCACTAAAAGACGCTTTGAGAGGTTAGCGATTCCAAGGCGTTGATAACCTGAAGGAGGCGGTTCATGACTGGCTACGCACACAGCCGAAAACATTCTTTTGTGATGGCGTTAGGAAGCTTGTAGATCGCTGGACTAAGTGTATTGAGAAACAGGGAGACTATGTAGAGAAGTGGTGTTTATAATCTATCAGATGTGAAAATAAAATTTTGAAAATAATAAGTGCGGATACTTATTGAATTACCCTCGTATATATATATATATATATATATATATATATATATATATATATATATAGGGTGTTTCAGGAGGAAAGGTCAATACTTCGGGAGGTGATAGTATCGGTCATTATGAGAAAAAAAGTTCATATGAACATGTGTCTAATTCTGAATGGTTACGGAGATAGAGCTGTTTGAATCTGATGCGCGCGCAGCTCTTCCTCCCCCCGCGGTGGCCCCATTCAATGGCTACCAAGGTCTCCAGACCTCTCTCCATTAGATTATTGTTGTTGGGGGTGGATGAAAAGTCAAGTTTACAAAAGAAAGGTGGATACACGAGACGAATTGCTCGCGCGTATTTTGGATGCTGCTGCCCGCATAAAGGAACGTCAAGATCAACTCAGACGAACAACACGCGATCTTCGCACACGAGTTGCAAAGTGCATTGAGGTTGACGGTGAGATTTTCGAAAGCGTATTGCATACTGTAACAAATTTGTCATTTCTGTATCTGATACCATTCAAAATGCCAATGTTTAAACATGAAATATTAGAAACAGTAATTGGTTTCTCTTTCTTGATTACCATTAACAATGCTTTTGTATTTGTAGATTCAAACAGCTCTATCTCCGTAACCATTCAGAATTAGACACATGTTCATATGAACTTTTTTCTCACAATGACCGATACTATCACCTCCAGAAGTATTGACCTTTCCTTCTGATACACCCTATATATATATATATATATATTAGGGTGAACCAAATGTAGGTGGACAGTAAATGATAAGTTTATTTTGAGAATACATATTTAATTTTTTTGTATACTATAATACAAAATAAAATTTAAATAAATTTAGTTATAATATTTAATATAATATAACACAAACACCATAGTTATAATATAATATAACACAAACCGTATCAACCTACTGTCCACCTACTTTTGGTTCACCGTGTATATATATATATATATATATATATATATATATATATATACAGTATGTGTGGGTGTGTATATATATATATATACTATATATATATATATAATTATTATAATATATATATATATATATATCGGGTGGCCACAAAAAACTTTACTTAATTCAAGTTTAATAACTGCAACAATTCAAAACTTATGCGATTGAGCTTTGGCACACATTAACAGATGGTTATAATCTATAATTGCTGGAATTTTTAAATATGTAGGTTCTATAGTTTTGTTACAGTGAACAATTTAAAAGCATATGTCTAAAAAATAGCATGCCGAAGAAAATGAATTTGAACTTAACAAAATTTACTTAAACAAATGGTCAATGTGACCACCTCCCTGTTGGTAAACTGCCCTCAATCGCTTCTTCCACGAGGAGATGCACTTTCGAACCTCATCTAAGGTGATATCCTCCCATGCTCTACTGATTTTCCCTTCAGTTCATCTTCGGTGAATTTGTCTTTCTGGCTGCCGTAAACCTTCACCATGAGGGAATCCCATACTGAATAGTCCATCGGATTACAGTCGGGAGAGTGAGGCGGCCATTCATCCTTTTTGATGAAATTAGGGGTCTCTTGCTCTAGATGATTTTGGGTCGCTCGGCTTGTATGGGCGGGTGCCCCATCTTGCTGGAAAATGTAGGCCTCATCAGGATACAGCTGACGACAATCAGGAAGTAACCCATTATCTAACAGGTTGATGTAGCGCTCAGAGTTAACTTTAGTTCCGTTTGTGGCAATAAAATGAATTCGTGTTTTCCCCTTCCATGAAATTCCCGCCGATACCATTACTTTTCTGCTGAATCGTGAGGTTTCATGATAAAGCCTGGAGGGAGGAATGTCCTTTTTCCTTGAACCATAAACCCTGTCATTTTGCCTGTTTTTGGCCACCTCCAACGTGAAATCCTTTTCGACTGTAAACACAACTTTTTGCACGTCTTCAGCTGAGTAGCGTTCATATAGGGATTTACAGCGGGTCTTTCTACGCTGTCTTACATTCTGATCACGCCGAGAAACTCGAATTCTCTTGAAGGCCTTCAATTTTAAACGTTTTACAATCCCTTGTACAGAGGAGCGAGAAATCCCAAGGTCGTACGCAATCTGTCTCTGGGAGCGATGAGTTCATGGTGTATTCTCCTGGGATTGAATCAGTTCCTCCACGGCAGCCTTATTTTCTTCTGTTGAAACACTTTTGGGTCTGCCGCTGCCGGGTTTTGTAGCTGTTGATCCAGTATCCTTTATCTTTCTCATTAAGTTATAAACACTTTGACGAGTCCAGTTCTTTGCGGGGAATTCTCGGCCAATCCTATTTCCATTCCAACCTTTTTCCTTGACACATGCTTCTATGATGGCTTTATCACTTTTACTTAACGTCATGCTGGCGGGGTTTTAGCGGAAAAATAAAGAAAGCAAATTTACATTAGGTTTAGCCTACGCCAGCGCGCGTGTCATACTACGCTACATTAGGTTTTAGCCTACGCTAGCGCACGTACGTGTCAGATGCACACCAGGCATGCTATTTTTAGACATATGCTTTTAAATTGTTCACTGGAACAAAACTATAGAACCTACATATTTGAAAATTCCAGCAATTATAGATTATATGCATCTGTTAATGTGTGCAAAATCTCAATCGCATAAGGTTTGAATTGTTGCAGTTATTAAACTTTCAATTAAGTAAAGTTTTTTTGTGGCCACCCGATATATATATATATATATATATATAATGTGTCTTTATATAAAAAATATGGGTGCTCTTCCAATACGTGCTCTACCGTAAAATTTACATTCCAATATGTGCTAACTAACGAAAATATCACGACCTAACCTAACCAATCGTTAGGTCAATTGTACGCCCTTGACGATTGGTTAGGTTAGGTCGTGATATTTTCGTTAGTTAGCACATATTGGAATGTAAATTTTACGGTAGAGCACGTATTGGAAGAGCACCAAAATATGCATATATGTAAAAATGGACAATGAATAATCCCTTCATTCATATAATTCTGATGTTCATGCGTATACTTCGTATATTTATATAAGCTTTATATTCTTATTCATATATTAATTTTCACATATCAAGTCCAAAATCGTATGACACGAGTTTGGATAAAATTTTGATTTGCTTTCTATTTTATAATTGGTGAATTATTTCCTTGTAAACTAAACTACTTAATCATTTTGTATAAAACCCAAAATCGTACAACGCTGACACAAGTTTGGATACATTTTTGATTTGCTTTCTATTTTGTTATTGGTTAACTATTTCTGTTTAAACAACTTAATAATTTTCGTAGACTTAGCTTAATAATGTAATCTTGTTCATGTTCTGTATACATTCTCTCTTCGTTGTAAAAGATGAAGTCATGTCCTGCTTAACGTTTGATTTTTAATCTTTAGCCTTGAATTTTCGTCATGTGCCTGTTTGTTTGTAATTCGTGATGGGAAGGCATATTTCAATTCCAATTTTAGTTAACTCGGCAGATCATGATAACATCAGACCTGTCAATA
The DNA here is from genome assembly GCA_023014485.1 of Bathynomus jamesi. NCBI lineage: Eukaryota > Metazoa > Arthropoda > Malacostraca > Isopoda > Cirolanidae > Bathynomus > Bathynomus jamesi. The sequence goes on along the minus strand of JAJOZX010003467.1, from coordinate 453,658 downwards.
TACGGCTTAAATAAAATATGGCTTCCTCTTGCTTAGCAGTTTACACATTGTTTCAGCAAAAATATTTGTTTTGTCTTTAAATGTTTTGTAAAGTAAATCAGCCTATTGAGAAAAAAAAAAGATCAGCATTAAATAATAATGACGTCAGTAGGAAGTTTAGTATAAAAGCCCATAAAATTTCACCAATGTTCATTCTGACTACACTGATCTAAGGTAGAGGCTGAGCATTTCCTATAACATTTTAGCAGTAAATTACCGTAAAAAAAGTCTTTAGCTTCTCCTACGAGCCTCGCTCTCTTCAGAGAACTTAGTCTTAAATAGAGAAAAATAATCTCCCGATACGTTCTAAGAAGAATCGGGGAACCTTCAGGGAACTTATTCGTAAATAGAAAAAAATAATTTCCTGATACGTTATAAGAAGAAATCGGAGAGTAGTATAGAAGAAAACTACTGCGATTCCCTATTAGTCTAGGATCTGGCCCAGAGTTCATATAAATTTCTGGGTGCAGAGGTTTTGACGACTGATCTAGACTAAATTTGGGGCGCAGAATCCGAATTTTTCTATGCCATCGCACCAAATTGGTGCGAAAGTGCTCAAAATGGCAAAAAATTGGCAAAAATGGCAAAATTTTATCAGTTTTTCGTATTTTTGTCATATTCTTGATTTGAAAAAATTTTTAAGGGTAATTTTTGGTTTGAGAATCTGTTTTTGTAACATACTGCTGCCTGAACCAAGAAAACTGACAAAAATGTCAAAAAATAACAGCAAAAATAGTAAAAAATTAAGTAAATATTGTCAAAAAGTCGCAAAAATGAAATTTTTGGCTATTTTGGTGCATAAACTAACTCTAACCAATCATATCGAACCAAATAGTCAAGAAATTAGATATTAATAGCTCTGCAAGAATTTATTGAAACAAAGTATGCACAAATGTCTAAATTTCGGGTATAAATCAATAAAAATGGTTGTAAAATACTTGAAAAAATAGCCAAAATATAAAAAAATAGCACTAATTTTATGTTATTCTTAGGCTTGCTTGTTGTAAAATGCTTGAACTTCTTATAGAATCGATCTATTTGATTTCTTTAGAGTAACTAAGTCATATTTATTGGGTTTCAGTTTTAGTATTGGTAGTAGCTACAAATTGAGGATCCCTGTATTCATTATGTGATTCAACAGATGATAGATCATGGTAAGTAATAATCGAATTGAATATTTAAAACATAAATATAAAGACCAATGTGTTACAAATGAATTTTTATATGTATAGAATAGAACCAGTTTATTATAATTGCAATTGCAAGAAGTCTTAGTATATTTTATTTTTTCAGGATGTATGTCAACTTGTGCCAGAAAAGAAGCATAGCTCAAACCTTGGTAAATGTATCTTGTGCCAGAAGAACAAAAGCCCAAGTGGAGAGAAATATTTGAGCAGCGGAGAACATGGAATAAAAAATTTGCTTCAGTTGGCTTCTGCGTACCCAAATGATGACAGAAGCAAGCGTTTGAAAGCTCTTACTGAGAGTCAGACTCCTTATATCCAGTATCACAGCACTTCGTGCTATGCAACATATAAAAAGTTCGTTGAACGTAGCCAGAAGTCTAAAAATGCTGAATCTGAACCCTCCGATTCCTCCTTAGGGGAAGCATTAACTCCTCCAGAAAATAGTTCAAGCAAAAGGATTAAAACACAGCATATCAAGGATATGAAAGTGTGTATTTTGTGGTTCAGCTCGAGTCAAATTGAAAGGTGGAAACATTGACCATGATTTGTTTCGGATATGTACTCCAGGTCGTGCCCAAAAGTTATTGAGTTATGCTCACTTGTTCCAAGACGATGTTTTTACCAGAGTAGCGATGTTGAACGAATACAAAGATGTATTCGCTGCAGATGTATTCTATCATAATAATTGTATAAAGAAGCATTTTGCAGCCTATGATCGCAGAATAGAGACGATTTTGGAAAACAGACAGCAAGAAAATGAAGTTATGGGTTCTACTGACATGGTTCAAGAAGCGTTTAATGATGTAGTCTCAAAAATAGACTTCACAAGCTGTGGATACAGTGTCACCTACTTGAGACAAGAGATCAATAAAAAGCTGAACCAGGATGAATCTATCAGTAACTATTTGGTTAAGAGCCTGCTTATAGACAAATTTAAGGACACCATTTATTTTACATATCCTAGCAACAAACGAAAATCCCAGATGGTTTATTCTGTCCAGATTGAGAGTGCAAGAATTGTTGAAACTTTGCGGAAATCATCTGTCGAAAACGTTGCTAAGGACCTAAGGAAAGAGTTAAAAACTTACAGTTTTGGTTTACGCTCTAGCTATTGTGATCCAAACGATCTTGATCTAGCCTTAAAACGCTTCCAAAATGAACGTCCTCCAATATGGATGGAATTTCTTCAGCATTTGTTTTCCACCCGGAATGTATCAGATAGCAACAATCAGTTGATGCTGAAGTGTGACACTATCTTCCAGATGTTGTTTTACATCCTTCATAATGGTTTGGAGCCCACCCCATTGCATGTCGGATTTGCTCAAACTATACATAACCTGTCACAGTCTAAAGATCTTATTGAAATTGCAAACAAACGGAGCATTTGTGTAGGATATCAAGAAGTTCGCAAAAAAATTTTGCACTAGCAAAACGTACAATATCTTTATGTGGTTCACATAGAGTTCCAGTTCCTCCAGTATTTGATCAAAACCATCCAATTCAAGCAGCAATGGATAATTTTGACACCTTGGAAAATACCTTGTCTGGAATTGGTTCGACACACGATACGGTGCTAGTTTTATTCCAAAATGCTCCATTAAGCTCTGCACCAACACAACAGCATACTAATAAGATCAGTGAAGCTCCAGAGTCAACCCTCCGGCTTGGCAAGTTACAAAGCGTTCTTCCTTGCCAAGAAATTATCTCGATTGGACCAAGACATGAACGAGGTACAATAAGTCAAGATTTCCAAGTCTCTGAATACAAGGCAAACGATCATTTACTAGAGACTGTTAATCTCGACCATTTCCTGTGGTTTGTGATGCGATACAAACATAGAACAACCACAATACAGGGCTCTTCAACTAACTCAAATACTGATAATGATGACTTTGTTCCAAGCTTTGTTGCTGTCAAAAGCCCTTTTGTAGGAGATAGCTTGAAGCCTACAACTATTGCGTTCACTCCCATACTGCCATACAAAGCAACTGAATTTGATACCATTTTTACAACAATGATTAACTTTCAGGACGTGCTTAAGCAGCAGAATAAGCCATACGGTGCACTGTGGTGTGATGAAGGAGTTTATGCTATTGCGAAGGAAATTCAGCTCCTGAAAAAAGATCTGTTCAGTAATTTGTTTATCGGATTGGGTGGATTCCATTTTGAGAAGATTGTACTTGCTTGTATTGGATCTTATCTTCATATATCGGGAATTGAATCTGTTTTGGTTGAAAGCGAATGTTTCGGTCCAGACACAGTAAAATCCGTTATGAATGGCAATCATTATGTGAGAGCCAAGCAAGGATTATCTTTCGTGCACGAAGCAATAACAAGCATTATGTTCGATGGGTTTTTGAGTGTCGATGAACACCGTAACTTATATCAAGATGCTGCAACTAAAATTTCAATTATGGTTGCAGAACAAGAGCAATGGGACGACTTTAAGTCTTCGATATATACTCCGTCTCAATCCTTTCAACAATATAAAGCAGAGGTCTGATAGTAATGAAAACTTTCGTTACTGGTATCATTTTACGAATAGATTGTATCCAATCATCAGAGATTTAACCTACTCAATGCGGGCAGGTGACTGGTCACTATTTCTTTCTTCCATACAGAGATCAATCCCACTTTTCTTCGCCTACAATAGAACCAACTACGCCAGATGGGCACCAATCTTCTTTGAGGATTGTTTAAACCTTGAGGTACATTTTCCTGATCTCCACAAATCATTCCTTAGTGGTGGTTTTGTAGTGAGGAGAACGACACGACAATGTAGTGGAGTTCCAATGGACCAGGCACTTGAGCAACATTATAATAAGCCTGCAAAAGTGTCCGGAGGATTAATTGGCTTTACTCGGAGAAAGGAAGCAGTGGCACTGTGGAATATTATTAAACATGAGAAGGACTTATATTCTTCACAAATGAGAGGTTCCGGCCAGTTTGAAAATCGTGACGAGTATGATATTCATCATGAATACTCCAAGAGCCATGCCTTATCGAGCTCCAGTAATGTCCAAGCTATTCAACAGTACATTTACAAAGTTGGAAACACATTGAGCAAAACATTAGATGGCAAACCATTCAGAAACATTGCTACCGGTGAAGAGGATAAAGAGTCTTATACATATCACATTACTTGCCTGGATAGAGGAGATGTTGCTTACAAGAATTTCAAAACCGAACGGCTTGAGAAAAAAACAGAAACTTTGTTTGCAGCAATTAAGAGGCAAAAACCCGCAACAGCGAGGAACACTTCCAGAAAACGAAAGGAATATGACATAAAAAAAGAAACCATTGCAGCACTGAACTACATTGCATTTGCTCAGCTCAGGGAATTTCCATTGAATCAATTACTTTTCCATGAAATTACACCTCTTCCATTTTTTCTTGTAGACAGTGATGGTTTTTTGAAGAAATCTAAGAAATCGGAATTGGGATCGGAACTTGAAAAGAAACTGGGTGAAGACCTCCCATTGTTGTTAGAAGGGAATGATGCAATGATCATAGATTTTATGGCTCAAGTAAGGAAATTCCCGGTGAAAAAAGCAATGTTGAAAACATTTGGTGAATTTGCACAATCACTTTTAAATATGTTTTTGAGTATGGGATCCAAGTCAACCACAATTCATATCTTATTTGAAAATTACAAGGCTTCAAGCATCAAGACTGGAGAACGGATGAGACGATCAATTGCGCATTCGAAAATACAAATTTCCATAACATCACCTGAGCAGAGGCTTCCAATTGACTTCAACAAGTATTGGAGTTCCACAGATAACAAGGCAAACTTCCAAAATTTTTGTCGGCTTTTTCATGGAAAACTACCATGGAGATAAAGTAATTGTACTGGGAGGTGGTACTCTTGAAAAACCTGAAGTTTGTGTCCAATTCCAAAATGGGAAGGTCTGCGAAATTCCTGAGCTTTGTTCTTCACAAGAAGAAGCAGATGACAAAGTGATGTTACATGTAAACTATGTGGTGGATAAAGCAATGCCTGGTGGTGGAGCTACAGTTTCAGTAGCTACCAGTGATACTGATATCTTTGTGTGCCTCATCTACCATTTAACAAAATGGATTGAGCATGGCCTGAAGGAATTATGGTTTGTTAAAGGCTCTGGAACAAGTCGCAAAATCATTCCTCTGCATGGCTTGCATCAAAAGCTTGAAAACGATTTGATCCAAGTTTTACCTGCCTTGCATGCTTTAACTGGCTGTGACAGTGTCAGTAAAGTAGGCACAAAATCTAGTGCACTGAAGCAGTCAAACTACTTTGATGAAATTAAGGACTTTGGCAAGGAACCACTTACAGAGGAAATAATCGAAGGTGCCGAAAACTTTCTGGTTCATTGCATCAAACCCAAGTCAAAATCCATATCATTTGATCAACTAAGATCTGAGCAATACTACAAAACTGGGGACAAAATCGATTTTACTCAGCTTCCTTGCTCTTCAAAAAGTATTAGACTGCATATTAAACGGGCATATCTTCAGTGCAAACTTTGGCTTGACTCTCCATATGGCTCCATATCTGAAAATTTAAATCCACTTGACTATGGTTACGTAAAGTCTGATGAGGGACTTTTGGAACCTCAACTAACCGATTACCCAGATAAACCTCAGGATTTGATTGAACCTTGCAGCTGCAAAACCTGTACCAAGAGGTCAAAATGCCCTTGCACTGCGTCATCCATACCATGCTGCTCATTCTGCAAGTGCAATCAAAGAACATGCCAAAATCCTAACGCCTGAATTTCAGCAGGTAACTGAATAAAATTACAGATGAACAAATCTGTACATTGTACTTCTGTTTCATTTTCATGGTGTCGGAAGATGATACCACAAAAGCCATAGTGCTTTTATTTGTAAATAATGTTTCAATAAAAGTTTCAAAAAACAAAAAACAGAAAAAAAAACAATGGGGCCTCATCATTAAATGAGGTCGTTCCCACTAAGTTAAGCTATAACTTAGCCCATTGCCGTGGTGCTGCACTGGGAAGATGCACCTGAGTGACGGTAACACTCTTTCTCAATCACATAAGCGGCCTTGACAGTTTTTGTCATTTTTGCCAAACTCTTTGCCACTTTTGCAAGATTTTCAGTCAACTTCATCATCAGAAATAATACATGATCTTATCTCACAGTCTTTTACAACATGCAAACCTAAGAGTTTTATAAAATTAGCACTATTTTTTTATATTTTGTCTATTTTTTCAAATATTCTACAACCATTTTTAATCATTGTAACCCAAAATTTAGACATTTGTACATGTTTTTGTGTTAGGAAATTTTAGTAGAGCTATTAATATCTAATTTCTTGACTATTTAGTTCGATAAGATTGGTTAGAGCTAGTTTATGCACCAAAATAGCCAAACATTTCATTTTTGCGATTTTTTGACAATATTGACTTAATTTTTTACTATTTTTGCTGTTATTTTTTGACATTTTTGTCAGTTTTCTTGGTTCAGGCAGCAGTATGTTACAAACACAGATTTTCAAACAAACAATTGCCCTTAAAAAAATTTTCAACTCAAGAATATGACAAAAATATGAAAAACTGATAAAATTTGGCCATTTTTGCCAATTTTTTGCCATTTTGACCACTTTCGCACCAATTTGGTGCGATGGCATAAAAAAAATCGGATTCTACGCCCCAAAATTAGTCTAGATCAGTCGTCAAAACCTCTGCACCCAGAAACTTATACGAACTCTAGGCCAGATCCTGTACTATATACGGTAACAAATCCGTTGCTGCCACCTAACCAGAAACCCCGTCAACTTCGAACCGACCAAGGCCATAGACGGAGGGGTTAACATACATATATATATATAGTATATATATATATATATATATATATATATTATATATATATATATATATATATAACTCAGAATGGTCCCCTGAGAAACTTATATGTTAAACACAGACCGTGCATGAAACAAGGAACTCTTCTGGGAAATTACATCCACTATAATTCGAATAAGTAATGATAAATGACAAATAAATTTGTCATTTATCATTACTTATTTGAACTATAGTGGATGTAATTTCCCAGAAGAGTTCCTTGTTCCATGCACGGTCTGTGTTTAACATATGTACATATGTGTGTATACTATATGTATATGTATATATATATATATGTACACTATGTATATATATATATATATATATATATATATATATGTGTGTGTGTGTGTGTGTGTGTTTGTGTATATATATATATACACAAGGGCGTACGGTGAAGGGGGGTTCATGGGGTTAAAACCCCTCCCGAAATTTTCGAGCTCTGCTCAGATTTCGAATAGAAGCTGGAGACTGTGCTTTAACTGATCACCTTGCAAGCTCGTCTGCAGTTGCGAAGTATACAAGTCCTCGTATTCAAAATGAACTCATTGATTTATGGGGTGAAATAATTCGAAAGGAAGTTGTTTGCAAAGTGAAAACAGTGCAAAGTGTTTCGCTGTGCTTGCGGATGAAACTACAGATGTGGCTAATATTGAGCAAATGTCGCTGTGTTTGAGATACATTGATGAAGAAACATTTCAAGTTAAAGAAGACTTTCTTGAGTTTATACCTGTGGAAGACCTAACCGGCCGTGCTCTTGCCACTACAATAATTGACTGTTTGAAACGCAATGAAGTATGCATGGAATATATGGTTGGTCAAGGATACGATAGAGCAGCAGCTATGATGAGTGATGTACGTGGTGTTCAAACTTTTGTGAGAGAGGAGTGCCATTTAGCTATCTATGTTCATTGTAGCGCGCATGTTTTAAATCTTGCTCTTTCCCATTCTTCAAAAATTGCAGCTATTCAAACGTGTTTAGGCACAGTCAAAAGTGTTGTAAATTTTTTCTCTATGTCTCCAAAGCGAACCACTATTCTTAAAGAGTTTATTCTTATTCTAAGCGAACGCTTTGTAAAACACAATAATCTTTTATCCAATATCCAGAAAGTGATACCGAGCTGCTGCTTGGATACCTCAGTCACAACCTATAATTTAAATGTGTGTGTGTGTGAAATTTTATCAAGAACTTCTCCCCAACCCTAGCGTCTTTGCATCTGAATTTGAACTCTGGAAATATATTATATGAATAAATAACCTTTGGTTAGCTTCCGCCCTCATTGTTCATTCTGACGAAGGTCATGTTTTTCACTCCACCTTAGACCTACAGTTTAACGTAGAATCCGAACCACGCCCTATCAGCAGTCCAGAGTCTTAACTACTAGGCCACCTAGGGTACCCATTTTTCTACCAACCACTTTCTTTTATTGTGTGGAAGGATGAACAGCTGAGTTTTGCTGCACGCCGGCTGCCGTCGGGTCTCGAACCCTGGGCCGATGGATTCGTAGTCAGCGACGCTAACCACTACACCATTATATATATATAATGATGATGCAAAATTTGAGATACAAAATCAGATATATATATATATATATATATATCAAATTATATGTATATTCAGGAAATTCAGAGAAGCACGAAAGCAGTCGACGTAGGGGTAACAATGACTGATGATGCAAAATTTGAGATACAAAATCAGATAGCGATAAACAAAGCAAAAAGGGTCGTGGCACAGGTACTAAGAACGTTGAAAAGGAGGGATAAGACAGTAATGATTCCCCCTGCTGAGAATACTGTTCATACCAAAACTTGAATACTGCTCAGTTTTGATGTCCCCATATAAAAAGGAAGAAATTAATAAACTAGAAGAAACGCAGAATCATTTCACACCCAAGATTGGTGTCTGGAAAGAACTCAACTACTGGGAAAGACTACGTAAACTAAATCTGTACTCCATGGAAAGAAGAAGAGAGAGGTACACAATAGTCTATATATAGAAAATGATCGAAAAACTGGTACCAAACCTCAAACTAAACCCAACTGCCATCCAAACAACGCTGGAAAATAGGAAAGGCAGAATGTGTAGTGTTCCCAAATTAAAGGCCCGACAAGGGACCTCCTCAACACTGAAGGAAAATAGCTTGGTTGTCAGGGGGGGGTCCAAGACTTTTTAACCAGCTTCCTAAGGACCTCAGAAACGTTACAGGGGGGTCAAAGTTGAAGTCTTCAAGAGAAGACTAGATGCCTGTCTCAGGACGGTACCAGATGAGCCGGGTGTACCTGGCTATGTGTGGTGGAGAGGGCAAGAGAGCAACCCACTCCTCCATCAAGCCAGACCTAGAGGCGAGGCCACCAGCTTGACCTTCGTGTGAAGAGAGACCAACACACGGCACTCACTTAAACGAGGTTAACGAAGTGTTATATATATATATATATATATGGGAATTAACTCAGAATGGTTCCCTGAGGTTTTTTATGATACACACAGACCGTGCATGGAACAAGGAACTCTTCTAGGAAAATTAAATCCACTATAGTCCGAATGGTAAATGACAAACACTATAGTTTTTTCTTTTTCATGATGTTAGCCCGATGTTTGCGAGTGACTCGTTGCCCACGTCGGGCTAACATCATGAAAATGAAAAAACTATAGTGTTTGTCGTTTACCATTACTTATTCGGACTAAAGCGGATTTAATTTTCCTAGAAGTGTTCCTTGTTCCATGCACGGTCTGTGTGTATCATATATATATATATATATATATATATATATATATATGAGAGAGAGAGAGAGAGAGAGAGAAGAGAGAGAGAGAGAGAGAGAGAGAGAGAGAGAGAGAGAGAGTTTTATGGAAAGAGGCAATAGTGTTATTTTAGTTTGGAGAAACCTTACTCAGTAAGATACATCTCACCTGACCTAGTTTGATCAGATTAATTCTGAGAGAGAGAGCACCAACGATGTTAAGCGACATTGGGTCTGGTTGGTAGACAGAGACTGAGATTGTTAAATATAGTTTATATCAAGATGAATTCTCTGTAAATATAGCTATTCGAATTTGATTTTTCCATTAAAGTATATTTATTTTAAATACGTTTTGCGATGTTAAACTAGACACACACACACACACACACACACATATATATATATATAAATAAATTATTTCACGAAGGTACTACGTGAATAATAATTATCATGAAAAAAGACCACGAAGGAAAATAAAGCACGAAATAGTGCTCAAGCGCTTTCGTCTAATGACATCCTCAGGAACGTTGAAATTAATCACAAGATTGTGACTGTATATAGATCATGATGAAAAAAACAAAAATAATATGAAAGGTCCAGAAAATATTTTACGAGAAACATACAATTCACGTAGAATAGCTACCAGAGTTTTAGCACCTTGCCCTTCTTATCTAAATCTGTTCTGAATGAATTCAAACTAAGAGGATCGAGCGAAAAGAGACCCGAGTTAAGGTAAAAATTGTTTGTAAGTTGAATAATGGAAGATTGGCAGAAGCCCAGGTTTTAAGTTTAGTATCTATTGTAAAAAACAAACAATTTGTCTTATGTACTCCGGACATGACACCCGCATCAAGAAAGCCATATTTTCTTCAAAGTTTCTCCGTGTTCTGTGCCAGTCAAGAATTCATGGATGCTGAGTTAGAAAAAATTAACAATATCGGAAGTGATTTGTGTTACCCACACGCACACCTTTTTTGAAATCTTGTCTTGACAAGGCAAACCGAACCTTCTATCGTGTGGAAATAACACTCGCACTTTGTCGAAGAATATTTTAGTACTTCCATTTTTCCTCGGCTTTTTATAGGGTAGCAATGTGTATTATATATTTCTTCAATATATATATTGCTAATATACTTAAACTTTTCAACATTAATGTAGTATTTTCATGTGACAGTATTGTGAAAAATGTCATAATAAAGAATAGTCCTACAATAATTCAGGCATTAACTATAAAATTGGTTGTAAACAATGTGACTTCTTTTACATTGGACAGACGAGAAAAGACCTGAACACGCGTGCAAAATAACACCAATATTCCGATAGAACGAGACTGTCGTCCAATGCCTTTTTTGTCCAATTGTCAGAGTTGTACCATTGTACTGATTCGAATAATTCATCAGTTCTGTTTCACTCAAGTAACATTGTTAATTAACCTCTTATTTTGAATTCATTCAGAACAGATTTAGATAGAAGAGCAAGATGCTAAATATCTGGCAGCTGTTCTACGTGAATTGTATGCTTTTCCTAAATATTTTCTGCACGCATCATATTTTTTTTTATTTGTGATCTATATGTAGTCTCAATCTTGTGATTAATTTCAGTGTTCCTCAAGATGTCATGAGACGAAAGCGCTTGAACATTATTTCGTGTTTTATTTTCCTTCATGGTTATTTTTATTATATATATATATACAGGGCGTCCTAAAAAAATGTATACACACTTTAAATACTTATAAAGGCAGTGTTTATTAAAATACATTTCATTTTCAAAATGTAATAGAATCTACAGACATTATTTAATTGTTTTGTCAACGCCTGTTTTCAAACTGACGTCCGTTCTGGTCCAGGCACTGCTGATAACGCGAAGCAATGGAATCGCAAACATCACGAAACATTTCGTTTGGTATTTGTGTGCATTCTCGTTCAATGGCTGCTCTCAATTCAGCGACTGTTGCAGGTTTTATAGCGTAGACTTTGTCTTTTAAGTATCCCCATAAAAAAGTCTAGTGGTGTGAGGTCTGGTGAACGCGGAGGGTATTCTACGAAACCCCTTCGTCCAATCCACATCCACATCGTGCCAAGTACCACTCGCAATACTCCACTCTTCGGTCCGGATCATCTTCATTAATAGCATGGACTAATCTTGAAATGTAACTTTTCCATTGACAGCGCTTTAAAATGCGTTGGACAGACGATTCTGAAATTCCTACCTCACGACTCCTTGCCGCACAGATTTTCTTGGACTTTGGTGATACGTTTCCAGTACTCTTTCTTGCTTTGTGGGGCTTGTCGATGTCCGTGGTCTTCCGGAACGCTTCTTGTGGACATTCTGAACAGTTCCATCGGCTTCAAACTTATCTCTAATTCGAGTGATGGTAAGTCGCGTTGGTGGATCTGTTTGAAACTCCCTCCTAAACTGTCTTTGCACTTCAACTGCGTTTTCACACTTCCAGTAGCATTTTAGAATGAATTTCCTTTGTTCAAAGCTTAGTCTGACTGCTTTTCCTAAATATTTTCTGCACGCATCATATTTTTTTTTATTTGTGATCTATATGTAGTCTCAATCTTGTGATTAATTTCAGTGTTCCTCAAGATGTCATGAGACGAAAGCGCTTTAGCATTATTTCGTGTTTTATTTTCCTTCATGGTTATTTTTATTTTATATATATATATATACATTCAACTGCAAAGAACACGCAGTATAAATAACGTAAAGAACGACGCTTGTATAGGAGATATTCCGCGCAAGACGAGAAAGAGAAAACAACAAATGAAAAAATGAAGTACCACCTGGGAATCGAACCCGGGATCTTCCGATTGCCGGTCAGACGCGATACCACTACACCATATATATATATAAAATAAAATATACATATATATATACACCGGTATATATATATATATATATATATATTATATTAATATATTATATATATATCTATATAATAAAAATAACCATGAAGGAAAATAAAACACGAAATAATGCTAAAGCGCTTTCGTTTCATGACATCTTGAGGAACACTGAAATTAATCACAAGATTGAGACTACATATAGATCACAAATAAAAAAAATATGATGCGTGCAGAAAATATTTAGGAAAAGCATACAATTCACGTAGAACAGCTGCCAGATATTTAACATCTTGCTCTTCTATCTAAATCTGTTCTGAATGAATTCAAAATAAGAGGATCGAGCGAAATATATGCTAGGTGTCGCTATCTGTTCTCAAGAGTGTCCTACGAATAATGAGCACAACTCTACATTGAAATTAAACAGCAACGATTCTGGTAAGTGAATGTGTGACGCTTTGCTTCCTTCGCATAATTATTGATCAAGATAAACAACCCTCCATTTTACTAAGTTTTGGAAACCTTTTATTTCACTCCTTCCGAATGAAGGTGCGAAAAAGAATTACAAGGAACTTCAGGGACAAGAGGAAGCCTGAAAGACCTTTCGCTCCACTCGGGGAGGTTCCTGTTATCAAACTAGTGCATTCTTTAATTATTCTAGCAATAGTAGAAGCGGGTACGGGAAAAGGTTCAGGAAAATATTTTGGTCTTGGGATTGTAGCCATGGAAATTTTACAGGAAAGAGAATATATAGATTAGTTCTACAAAAGGAGAATAGATCAATATATATATATATTATATATAATATATATATATATATATATATAGAGAGAGAGAGAGAGAGAGAGAGAGAGAGAGAGAGAGAGAGAGAGAGTTACAAGGACAAGAAGTACCTCAAAAGGCCTGGCGGCACATACCGAGGAGGTACCAATGGTAACGGGTGCCAGGGAAACATTCCTACACACTCAAATAGTGTGCAAGATTCGGTTTAACCTTTTCTTAAACTGATCCACAAAGGAACTGTTCACAACTTCTAAAGGTAGCTTGTTCCACGTGTCACAGATCTTATAGGTAAAGTAATTCCCTAACACACTAGTGCAAAACCGTTTTAAATCCAACTTCCAACCAGTGTTGCTTGTTGAATTATTATTTAAACGAAACATGCTTCTAAAATTGACATCGTTGAACCCGTGTAAGAGCTTGAAAACCTCGATGAGTTGACCGCGCAGCATCCGAGTTTCCATCGAAAGCAAATTCAGGGCGTGTAAGCGTCGATTGTAGCCCATATGCTTAACGGAATGGATTAACTTAGTGGCCCTCGCCTGGCATCGCTCCAGCCTGACAATGTCTTTCCTGAGAGTGGGTTACCAGAACTACACAGGGTACTCTAGGTGCGGCAGAACCATGGAATTGTACAGAGAGAGAGCACAATCTCCTTGTTCCGAAATCGAAATTGCCTCCTCATATAACCCAACAGCTTCTGGGCTTTCTTTTCCACCTCTATGCACTGTTTGGTAAACTTAAGGTCGCTGCTAATTAGAACACCCAAGTCCTTTTCTAAATCACTGGCCTCGATATTACTCCCCAACATGGAGTAGTCCGACTTGGGTTTGGCGTAGTCAATGTGCATGACCTTGCATTTACCCAAGTTTGTCATTTTCAGACCACTCTCCTATCCTACGTAGGTCCGCACGCAGTTGCTCAATCGCTTCGGGCGTCCCAACATTGGCCCCAATCTTGGTGTCATCAGCGAATTTGGCGATCCTACTGAGGATGCCAGCGTCGATATCATTTATGTAAATTATAAACAACAGTGGCCCCAAAACGGAACCCTGAGGAACCCCACTAGTGACCGAGGCCCAACCCGAGCTAACCCCTTTAATTACAACCCTCTGCCGCCTATTCTTCAGCTATCTACTTCCTTCTTCAGCTACCTACTTCCCTATCGATACCCAGCGCGCGGACTTTGACCATCAGTCGGGGGTGAGGTACCTCATGAAAGGCTTTCTGAAAGTCGAGATAAAGTATATCAATCGCCCTTCTTTTATCGTACTCATCCACATGACGTGGAAAAACACGAGCAGGTTGGTGAGACACGACCTATGCCGCCTAAACCCATGTTGGGAGTACCCCGAGCAGCTTGAAGGAATCAAAATGGTCAACGATCCTATCCGCCATTATCCCCTCTAATAATTTACCTACAACCGAAGTGAGACTAATGGGACGATAGTTCCCTGGACTTTCGTGATCCACTTTCTTAAAGATAGAGGTCACGTTGGCTTCCCTACAGTCACCAGTCAATCGACTGTAGCCAGGTGGGGAGCCACCTGGTCGCGCACTTCCCGCAAGACTCTGGGGAGGAACTGGTCTGGCACAAGAGCCTTAAACGCATTCAGTTTGTCTATTGTATCAGCAATGTCTGTCGCGGTACACCTAACCCTATCCAGGCGACCACCGTCGTGCCTGACGCCTGGATCGTGGATGACGCAGGTGTCCTCCCTTGTGAACACTCCCGCAAAGTACTCGTTCAGCACATTAGCGAAATCCGCGTCGGAGGTCCGGAGCGCGCCGCTAGGGTCCTTTAACGGGACTATCATGCTTCTAATGGGCTTTCTACTAATAACATAACTGAAGAACTCCTTAGGGTTCGCCTTGCAAAGGCTTGACACCCAGAGTTCTTCGTTACGTTTGGTTAGCCTAACCTTCGCCTTCACTTCCCTGCACAGGTGGACATACGCCTCAGTGTTCTCATGGGAACGATTGGCCTTCGCCCTCATTTTCGCAGCTTTCCTATTTCGGATAGCCGAAGCGATGTCATGACTAAACCACTTAGGCTGCGTTGACGCAGGGATGACCGGTTTTGAGGGTATGGTAGCAGACTGCAGCACCATAAACTGGTCGGGGAATGCACTCCACACTCCCTTAACATCGCCGCCAACCTCTAACCCCATCTCACCTACGCTATCCTGGAAGCCAACAAAGTCCGCCCGCCGTAGATCGAGCTTACTGCCTCTCGAGTTACTACACTTCACCCGAGGGACGCAGACACAGAAGCTAATCAGACCGTGATCACTCCCGCCCAACGATTCGTCAAAGGTGAGGCCAGTGAAGAGGTTGTCTTCGGTCGTCTTCCGTCATGAATACGAAGTCTAGAAGGCTTTCGCCGCGTGTAGGCCCATTGACCCACTGAGTCAGGAAGTTCTCATCAGCAAAGTCAACTAGCCTCTTCCCTTCGACATCAGCAGTCCTCTCTTCCCAGTTTATGCCGCGACAGTTGAAGTCTCCTAAAACTACACACACACACCCTGTCCCATAGCAGGCTACGGAGTTCGATGTTTTGGGCTGTATCCTCCTTGAGGAGGAGATACGGAAGTCTGTACACTAGGGTGTGTCAATTTTAGTAAAGTCAACAATTCAAAAACTACTAATGCTCAAATGATGTCATATTATCTAGCAAACTTAGAAATATCTTTAGTGTTGTTTAAAAAAGCCATTTACCTACTTATATTTGACCATAAAGGTTTGAAATATAACCTAAATATGACTGTAGCATCGCATATCAATGTGCCATTGATATGTGTGGTCAACTTTGGTTATTTTTGCTGTGCAGTATGGTTTCTAAGTTTCACATAGACCCAAATGCTGGAGTTTTGATTGTGAATGCGTGCTTTCCCTCCTTTTTGACAATTTTGATTACTTCGTAATGTAAATATTGCTTAATTCAAATTATTCGAAATGTTATGTGTGACCCAAACTTTCTGTATATTTTGATATGATAGATATATGAAATTGTCATTACTTTGAATAATTAAGTCTTGTACCTATAACAACACAGCCTTTTATCTGAGCTTATAGGAAGATATTAAGAATTTCAATTAACTTAATTTTATGTAATCATAATCAGTAGGCCTATCCAAATTTCAATGACATTTCTTTTATTCACAGGTCCACAGGATGAGTCAGAAAGAAATCAGAACCCGAAGCAAATCAAGTTGTCACCTAAGTCATTTGGTGGGGACTGGGAGGGAACATCCCCTACTGAGCTGCCCACAGCCAGAGATCTGCTGAGGTATGGTTTGTTGAGGAGAGAGATGAGTGAGGAAGACAGGAGGAATTACCTAGTTAATGACCTGATTAACAACGGCATTGTTCCAGGGCTACTGGCTCAGTGGAGAAAGGCCAACGCTCTATTCACAGGACCTGTAATCAACACTGAGGTCAGGATCAGGGCTAAAGTGAAGGCACTGTGGGATGAGGCAGTGAAGGTGTCCATTGGCAATGTGAAGCTAGAGGTCAAAGATAGGTTCATGATGAAACTGGACAAATTGGTGGACATCCTGACCTGTCACTGTGTGATCAGGAGCTGCAGTGAGCTTGGGTGAACTCTGTCTGCAACAGTGAGGTTCACATTGACTGCAGCTGCAGGAGCGAGCAGAAGATACCAGTGCAGGAGCTTGCCTTCATTAAAGGTCAGAGAGAAAAGGTGGGAAGTGTGGGGGCACACCAGATGGGTCTAGCAGTGTTTCCCAACCGGGGGCCATATGGCTCCTGGGGGCCATGGCACATTTGAAGGGGGCCACAGGAAAATGTTATTTTGTAAAATAGAGTTAAATCTGCATATTACCTACTGAAAATAATGCTTATGGGGGCCACGGGAAAAAATAAGGTTCCTAAGGGGGGCCATAAGCCAAAACCGGTTGGGAACCACTGGTCTAGCTGATCACCCTGAGACAAGGAGACAGGAAGCAGTGCTGCAGAGACAGGAGCAGAGAAGGAAGGCCGAGGAGAAGAGGAGGAGGAAGGCAGAGGAGTCAGCCAAGAAAGAAGAAGAGTTGAGGGAGGAGTCACTGCTGGAGATAGAGTTGGAGGAGACTGGAGATATACTGGAGGAGGCAGGGGGGAGAGAGGAGGACGAAGACTTCATACCAGAGACTGCGGCAACTTCTTCCTTGCCTGTGGCTAAGAAGAAGAAATACAACACTGAAGATACCATCAATATAGCTCTGGCTAGCTTGAGACATCACACTGGGCTGAGAGAGACTGCAGAGATTGCCACTGCTGCCTGGATTGATGCTGGTCTTATCACAGAGTTTGACACAGCACTGGTGATTGACCACAAAAAGGTGAGGAGGGCTCAGGAGAGACTGACTAAGGAGCTGGTCAAGAAGTCTGATGAAGAGATTAGGGAAAATGGCATCACCTGTATCTTCTTTGATGGGAAAAGAGGACACCAAAGTGATGATGGAAGCTGAGGGCAGTGACAGGCAGTTTCTTGGCCTCATTAAGGAAGAACACTACACAGTGTACAATGAACCAAGTGGGAAATATTTGTGGCATTTTGTACCAGAGGAAGCTGCAGAGGAGAGAAGTCATGCTGAGGTCATTGCTGATCATCTGGTGAACTGGCTAAGAGAGAGAGGAGCAGACCAGACCCTTTTGGCCATAGGAGGTGACAGTGTACTAATGTGAATACTGGCTGGGAGGGAGGGGTAATGTATTATGTGGAGGCCAAGCTTAGCAAGAAGTTGGTGTGGATTGTCTGTGACTTGCACACTGGGGAGCTGAGTCTCAGACACCTGGTGACTGCACTGGATGGCAAGACATTGAGCAAGAACAAGTGGTCTGGGTCCCTAGGGAAGATGTTAGACACTGCCACTGAGCTGGAGATCAACCCAAACATCACGAGGATCACTGTTGGTCCTCCTCTACCCCATCTCACTCAGGAGGTAGTCAAGAACCTCAGCACAGACCAATCATATGGCTACAGAATCATCACCGCCATCAGATCGGGAGAGGTACCTCAGAGTCTAGCTCTCCTGGAGATTGGGCCAGTCTGTCACAGTAGGTGGCTCACCACGGCTCTAAAGTTCCGCAGATTATGGATTTCCAAACATGAGCTGAAGGGTCGGAACTTGAAGAATCTGAGGATAATTGTAGAATTCATATTGGGAGTCTACATGCCAAACTGGTTCAACATCAAGTTAAATCACAGCTGGGTGGAGGGTCCCAGGCATGTACTGTACCAGCTGGAGCTGCTCAGAAGTCAGAAGGAGGTGATCGGAATAGTGATACCTACAGTGAAGAGATCAGCCTGGTATGCACACTCTGAGGCTGTGCTCCAGGCCATGCTGTGCAGTGAGGTGGAAGAGGAGAGGAGGGAGGCAGTGAAGAGGATGGCAAAATTCAAGAAACCGATCTATATTTCTAAGTTTTAATATTGAAATACAATAAAAATGTCTAATTGTATGTAATGTATGTAAAATGTAGTTATATACAATAAAAAAAATACTTGCAAAAATTGCTGATTTTTCGTAAACTTCAACTTCAAATATAAGCTAGGATTGGTCAAATCTGAATTTTAAAGCCATATTTCGATTTAGCACATAAACATGCATCATTTGGTCACTAGTAGTCTTTGAAAATCTAAAGATTTCACTTTGCTCCCTAAAATTGATACACCCTATCTGTTCACCAAGATTAACCTATAGTTCGTCCATCCCAGGTTCAGATCGACGCCAAACAGCTCCCGTTCCAATCGGAACTGGCAGTCAACCGGACTCAACGTGTCCCTGACGTATATTAGTACCCCTCCCCCTTCCCCACGGGTGCGATCCTTGTCAAAACATTCTATACCCGGGAATCTCGAACTCCAGGACTCGGTGATAGCAACGATATCCTGGGATTCTGATGCTAAGAGCCCACGTACGTCGCAAAACTTATTCCTAATCGACCTAGCATTAAAAAGCACTGCACGGATGGGGCCTTCCCTATTCTGACCGCCCCCTAGCACGACCCGTTTCCCGAACAGCCAGGGTTGTATGGAGTTGAAGAGCCCCTCACCAACGAGGGAGCAACTTCCGCAGGAGGCTGAGCCCCCTCCAACGGGGAAGGAGGGTCACCCACCTGTACATGGACGCACCCTTCAGTTGAAGGTATGTCCGCCAGCGGCTAAAGATCATCTCTCCTTGGTGTGGGCCCGTCATTAATTCCCGGGCTTGACCTCACCATACGGTATAGGTGCCGGTCGAGCAGCGCACCTAGCACACCTTTACCCTTAACATTGGGGTGGACACACTCTTTCTCATAAAGGTGCCACCTACCCGAAAACGCGTCGAAGGAGTCAACAAACCTCACGCCCAGTGGGATGCACAAGTCTTGCACCCTCTCGTTGATGCCAATGACTTTACTGAGCGCGTGGTCACTGGCATTCATCCGCGGTAAAATACCATTCAACGTTCTCCTGTCTGTCTTAAGTTTTAGATCACCCGCAAGAGACATGATCTCGGTGGACAACGATCGCAGTCCTCCGACTAGCCACGCGCAGCTTCTCTAACTCCTTCCTTAAGTGCGCCGTTCCCCGCCCTGGTAAGCACCTTACCTTCCTCCTGTCCCGGTTTGCAGAAGCAAAGTACTTCTCCTGGCCCCTGATCTGTGAGTCCCCAATCAAAACGGTGTCTTCCTCCTTCGCGCACAGGAGACTAAAGCGGTTGGAGGTCCTCACAGCGGCAACCGGGGTCTCAGGCTTCGGTTTCGCAGCCTTCTTGCCCGATACCTTTTGATACCCGTCGCCACCCGTAGACTCAGCCGCACTTGCAGCACCCGACCCACCCCGACCGGCAGCTACATCCTTCGGTTTCTTTGGGCCATCAGTAGGCCCCTTCCCACCCTTTTTCTTTATTGGCCCCTTCTCCCCCTTCTCTATCGGCCTCTTCTTTGCGCCTTCCCTTCCATCCACTTTGCGTCGCGGTTCCGTGCATTCCACGTGGGTCGCTGGCGATTCCTGACACTGATTTTGCACCCCGGACCCCGGTTGCACCTCTACCCTTTCTCCACGATCTCGAGCCCTGTCCAGTCAGCCGCTGGACCGCCTTTTCAGGGCGGCTATCCTATCAATAAGCTCCGGGATTGAGGGCGCAGTCGCGTCAGCGACCGCCGCGCCTCCAACAACCGATCTGGACGACTCGAGCCGCCGAGAGAGAACGAAACCTTGACGCTCAATCAGTTGCGAGTAGAGAAAGGTAAGAGTTTCAGTCTGTTAAAGGTAAACGGACAACACCTGCTGTAAATTACATGCATATAAACAGACAAATATGAAGGAACCTTTTGTGAATTTGTGTTTTAATCACGGTTAAATTAGACGTAACCTAGTAGCAGTTCCGTGCGTTCGTCTCTCTTCACACGAAGGTCAAGCTGGTGGACCCGCCTCTTGGCTTGGTGGAGGAGCGAGTTGCTCTCTTGCGCTCTCCACCGCACATAGCCAGGTACACCCAGCTCATCTTGTACCGTCCTAAGCCAGGCGTCTAGTCTTCTTTTGAAGATTTTTACTTTCACCCCTGTGACATTCCCGAGTTTGTTTGAAAATCTTGGCCTCCTGACAATCAACCTATTTTCTTTCAGTGTTGAGGGTGTCCCTTGTCAAGCTTTTGGTTTGGAAACAACACATTCTACTTTACCTATTTTCCACTGTTGTTTGGATGTTAATTGGTTTTAGTTTGAGGTTAAGTACCAATTTTTCGATCATTTTCCATATGTAAATTATTGTGTATATCTCTCTCTGCCTCTTTCCAACGAATACAGATTTAATTTATGTAGTCTTTTTCAGTAGTTGACTTATTTGCAGCCATCAATCTTGGCTGTAAAATTTCTTTGAATTTCTTCTAGTTTATTAATTTCTTCGTTTTTATATGGTGACGTGAAGACTAAGCAGTATTCAAGTTTTGGTATGATCAATGCTTTCAGCAGGTTAATCATTACTTTCTTATCCCTTCGTTTGAAGAGTTTTAGTACCTCTCCCGCACCTCTTTTTGCTTTGTTTATCGCTTCTGATTTTGTGTCTCAAATTTGGCATCGTCGGTCATTATAACCCCTAAATCTATTGCTTCCTTGCTTCTCTGAATTTCCTGTCTATCTAGGGCAGGGGTTCTTAACCTCTGGGTCGTGACCCAAACTTGGGTCATTAAATTGTTATTTATCATTTATTTATGTTATCCCTAATCATTTTACCTTTATTTATTTTATTATATATTATGAGTGAACTGTTTAAAGGCCTTGGTCACCAACTAGCCCCGAGACCAGAATTTGGATCGCAGCCTAAAAAGGTTAAGAACCCCTGATTTCTATGGCATAATAAGCTGTCTGTTTTAGCTCCTCATTTCTTCCATATCTCAAGAACTTAAATTTCTCGGTGTGAAATTTCATGTTGCTGTCTTCTGAACATTTGTATATTCTGTTCGTGTCCCTCTGTAGGGCCTCCACCTGATTTTTCTGCCAAATTTTTGTATCGTCTGCAAAGGATGTTACTATACTGTTGTTGGTTACTTCGTTGTCTATTATTATTAGTAGTAGTAGTAGCGCACCAGGGGCGTACTAAGAATTTTATGAAGTAGGGGTGGGCGTTGCTGCAGAAGGCAGCGAGCTAGGCACGAAGTGCCGACGGAAAATGTTGGGAAGAGGGCAACTCCCTCTCGGACGCGGAGATTTTGAGGATATGCGACGGTAAATGATGCACTTAGGGGCACTCTCACAGGACTTTTCCCACATTAATGTCGAAGAGAATAATAGTGAAATTAAATAAAATTTTCAACATTTCGAGCTGCTGTCATGTTCTTAAACATATATGGACACACTGTATACAGACTCAGTTTTTACGTTCATTCATCATCCAGTTATTGCATACATTTCCTAAATTTAAAACTTGATAAATCTCAAAATCTGGTTCTACTAATATGTATCCATTCTCTTCAACTGGGGAACATACATGTTAAATCTGAAAGAAAACTTATGAATCCTTTACGTGGAAGATAAATAATTTAGAGTTTCGGTGTCTACCATCAAATTTCTATAAATAAAAACCACTTCCACTAGACTGCCGTCACAGCAAAGCAAAAGAAATGTTTAAGTTAAAAGTTTTATTTTCTGCAACGGGGACACAATATATTGTGAAGCCCATTATTTATTTTTTTTCAAGCATGGTAGCAGTGTTTGTTCTCACTGAATCTTTCCAGCGTCTCCAAGAAGTCAGATTTTCCCTCTAACTATTCTTTCAAGTACAGGGTGTACATAAAGTCAGGATCTATTTTTGTGAAGCACTTGGAAATTATATGGAATTCAATCATAAAATGATAAAGTGGTAACATTTATTAAATAATTAAGAGTAGGATTCGACGTGACGCCCATCAGTATCCCTGCACAGCTCAAATCGTTCCGCAGCATTTCTAAACACATTCTGGAGCATTTGCGGGGTTATGTTATCTGCAGCAGTTCGTATACGTGTACGTAAGTTTTCAAGACTCGTAATCTTCGTCTGATAGACGTGCGATTTGATAAAGCCCCATGCAAAGAAATCTAAAGGGGTTAAATCTGGTGATCTCGCTGGCCAAGGTCTTTTGTTGCTTCCGCGTCCGATCCAGCGATTTGGAAAACGTCCATTTAGATAATCCTGAACAATTTTGGCATAGTGACAAGGAGCACCATCATGTTGATAGACGACGGTACTAACAATCCTATCCCCGTCGTCTATCAACATGATGGTGCTCCTTGTCACTATGCCAAAATTGTTCAGGATTATCTAAATGGACGTTTTCCAAATCGCTGGATCGGATGCGGAAGCAACAGACCTTGTGTCGCGAGATGACCAGATTTAACCCCTTTAGATTTCTTTGCATGGGGCTTTATCGAGTCGCACGTCTATCAGACGAAGATTACGAGTCTTGAAAACTTACGTACACGTATACGAACTGTTGCAGATAACATAACCCCGCAAATGCTCCAGAATGTGTTTAGAAATGCTGCGGAACGATTTGAGCTGTGCAGGGATACTGATGGGTCGAATCCTACTCTTAATTATTTAATAAATGTTACCACTTTATCATTTTATGATTGAATTCCATATAATTTCCAAGTGCTTCACAAAAATAGATCCTGACTTTATGTACACCCTGTATTTTGGTGAAATGGGACGTCAGTAACACTGGTCTATAGTTCTTTATTTGAGATCTACCCCTTCCTTTACAGAGTGAGTCACGACGAAATGTCATAACTTCGGGAGCTTATAGCTGAGGTCATTCCCAGTCAAAAACTTCATATGAACATAGGTCCGATTCTTAAAAGTTATGGAGCAATGGCTGTTTGAATTTCAAGCATGCGCATGCGTGACCTTGAACTGAATTGACAGTTACTTACCGAACCGAACTAACTACGCAATAGAGTGTTGTGTTTCACAGCGTGCAGTTGATGTTTTGTGCGTTCAGTATGCCTTTTACGTTTTCAAATGCTGAATATGCCGATATGGTGTATGTTTATGGATTTTGCGATGGAAATACTACTGCTGCTGTTGCTGAATACCAGCGACGTTTTCCAAATCGACGAGTATTTAGCAAGGTTTTCCAGAGATTGCGAGAGAGCGGTTCATTTCCTAGCATTACTGTTTTATCTGAGCGTCCAGTACAACAAGATGTGGCTAAACAAGAAAACATTATTCGGCTGGTACAGCGGAGTCCTCATTTTAGTATGCGAAGGATTTCCACACGTCTTAGAGTTCCTCAAACGAGAGTATGTAGAACGTTACACGAAGAAGGCATGTATCCATACCATGTACAGCACGTTCAGCACCTCCAAGCTGGGGATCATGCCCAACGACTGGAATCTTGTAATTGGCTCAATGCCGATCGACATCTGCATCGATACGTCTTGTTCTGTGATGAGGCTCAATTTACCCGCGACGGTGTCAACAATACAACAACACTCGCAATTCACATGTGTGATCAAAAATGAATCCTCATGCCATTCTGGAAGGTAATTTCCAACATCGGTTCAGTGTCAGTGTGTGGTGTGGTATTCTCTACGGTCAGCTGACTGGTCGGTTTATCTTCGAAGGTGGTTTTACAGGTGACATTTATCTACGATTTCTGCAAGACGAAGTGCCGTCACTGCTAGAAGATGTACCTTTGGCAACACGATTGTGTATGTATTTCCAACAAGACGGAGCTCCTCCCCATTTTAGCCGTGCAGTGAGAACGCATCTCAATGATCGCTTCCCTAGTCAATGGATCGGTTGTGGTGGTGCACAAAATTGGCCACCCAGGTCTCCGGACCTAACCCCTCTAAATTTTTATCTGTGGGGGCGCATGGAAGAGCTGGTGTACCAGAGAAAAGTGGAAACAAGCAGTACATTGCTCCGTCGCATTTTGAATGCTGCAATCGTAATGAACTAATGCGAGCTACACGAGCGATTCACAGACGAGCTGCGATGTGTATTGAGGCCGAGAGTAGTCATTTTGAACAGTTATTGTAAATTCATTAATAAAAACTTTAGCAGCTATTTGTTCGCTTATTCTTACTTTTAAACATTCAAACATCCATAGCTCCATAATTGTTAAGAATCGGACCTATGTACAATGTTGTACATATGAGGTTTTTGACTGGGAATGACCTCAGCTATAAGCTTCCGAAGTTATGACATTTCATCGTGAATCACACTGTATATAGGGACAATGTTTGCTCTTTTCAGGATGCTCGGTCCATGAGGGTTCGATCCATGAGGGCCCGATAGTGGCGCGCGTTCTTGTTTTCCTTTTCGCATAGCTATAGAAGTACTTTGGGTTTACCTTTATTACTTCTACTGCACACACACACACACACAGACACACATATATATATATATATATATATATATATATATATATATATATATATATTAGGGTTGTTCTTATTTTGCGACTGTTTAATTGTTATGACTGCGCCCCCGAATATTGTGCGAATAGCCATAAAAACAAATCATGTGAAGTTTGAGAGCAATCGGATAATTTTTAAAACCTCCCCCGGGCATTTTTGTATTCTCCACCCTGTGAACTCTGTGAACTTTTGGGTTGCTTCTTCGATTGCTCCGCCTCCTAATGCGTTCGGTTTTAGTAAATAATATTACGCACTAACTCAGTAATTGCCATCATAGCGTCGAAGTCGGTTGTGCAGATATTTTAGTTTCGTCTTGCCTTATAGGCCTAGAAGCCAAGCCTCCAAGGTATTGATTTCTCAAATAAGTTGTGGAAAAGTAAACTTGTAGATGACAATGTTAGCTTGCTAGCGAGGGAATCATATTTTAATTTTATATCATTTCATTTTAATTCATTATTTAAATCTATATCATTAATTTATATTAATCGTTATATTTCATGTTATAAAGTGTCTACTTTTCTAATAAGTTTTAACATTTTTCCCTTCACAGACTTCAAATCATGTCGACTACAACTGTTAAGCGTACAACGCGGAAGTCAACCAAGGTGTTTCTGGTAGGCCACCCATCTGAGTCCCTGACCGGCTCAAAGCTGTCGTCGAAAGGAGAGGTCCTGCGCCGCTTCTTCCATGTGCACATCATCGGCAAACAGACAATACGGAAGGCGGCTGATATCGTCACCAACGAAGTCCGCGAATTTTGGGAAATCGCCCGGATCCCGACCTCCGTTCATCATCGTTGCGCCCAGAAGCTCGTCAAGCTGCACGAGGAGTGGAAGAACCTGATGCGCAAGAAGACACAGGTGACCACGCCGTTCCTCGTGAACAAGCGGAACGCCTGGACGCGCGGTTTCAACAATCTATTCGACATCGCCCACGGGAACGCGCTGAAGATGCTCGTCATTCAGGAGGACAAGGCGTTTCTCCTGGCCCAGCGCGAGTACGGTCGGCGTGGGGAGATGCTCGGCGTCGACCGCCTCCTCGCCGAGCCTGAGGCGCGACAGGCGCATCGCATCGCAGAGGATCGCGCGCGCCAGCAGGAGGCAGAACGGGAGTGCGCTGAGGTGGAAATGACCAAACTCAAACTGAACTCCAGCCCCAGCGAGGGCAGCCCACGGCGCCCTCAACAAAGCAACGACGCCCACGCCCAGCCGTCGACATCCAGCGCCGCCAGCCAGCCGCCGCCGACAGCAGGTCATCACACCGAAGGTGGCCGCCACGCTCGATCGCGCGCACATCACAGACAACAAGGCGGTCCACGTCGTGGCGGCGATTGCCGAGAGTCTTGGGCACAATGTTGCGGAACTCACCGTCAGACGGTCGTCGTTCTACCACTCGCATCAAGCATCGCAAGGAAGCCGCCGCCGTCATCAAACGGGCATTTGCGCCCGACACCCTGCTCATCGTACACTGGGACGGGAAACTGGTGGCCGACGTGACGGGAGGCGCGGACAACGTCGAATGGCTGCCCGTCCTTGTTTTCGGCGAAGGAGTCGCCAAGCTCCTCGCTGTCCCAAAACTCGCCACCGGCACTGGTCAAGCAATAGCGGACGCTGTCGTCGAGGCGCTGGAGGACTCGGGCATCGCAAACCGTGTCGCCGGCCTGAGCTTCGATACGACGGCGTCCATCACCGGCGCGCGCGCGGGCGCCTGCGTGCTCATCGAACAGAAGTTGGGAAAGGATCTGCTCAACCTTGCCTGCCGCCACCACATGCTCGAACTCGTCGCCGCCAAGGCGTTCGGCGAGTGTTTCCGCGCCTCCTCTCAACGTCCAGCTCTTCAAGCTATTCAAAGAACGGTGGGATTCCATCAACACCGAGCGCCACCTGGTCATCGACGACGAAGAGGCCACGGCGGCCCTCATGGGCGCGCGCGACGACCTCATCGGCCGCTACCATTTCCACCTCTCCCAACAGCAGCCGCGCGATGACTACCGCGAGCTCTTGGAGCTGTCCATTATTGTCCTCGCCGGGGTACCCACGCGAGGCATCCGGTTCATGCGCCCAGGCGCCCTCCACCGCGCGCGCTGGATGGGGAAGGCCATTTATTGCCTCAAGATGTTCCTGTTCCGCGAACAGTTGGTCCTCACCGCACGGGAGCGGACCGGTCTCAGGCGATTCATCAACTTCGCCCTTGCCCTCTACGTCCCGGCCTGGTTCGCTTCACCGAACCCCGCCGCCGCCCCAGCGAACGATCTTGCTCTCCTCCAGCACCTCGTCGGCTATAAGGAGAAGGCGCTTGGCAAGGTTCTGGCCGACGGCTTCGCGCGCCGGCACCTGTGGTATCTGAGCGAGCCACTCGTGTCGCTCGCTTCTTCGACGCCAATACATTTGCGGCGACAAAGAGGATGATGGTGAAGGCACTCGAAGAGGAGGAGGGCTCAGATTGTCCCCCAAAGCGCGTAGTCGTCAAGCCGAAGCCGGCTGTGGTGAATGGCAAGACCCTCGCAGATTTCGTCACCCAGTCATCGAAGTTCTCTTTCCACGTGCTAGGCATCGACGGCGCCTTTCTGTCCTCCAACCCAGCGGAGTGGCCCACTGACCCAAGATATGCCGCCGCTGCGCGAGTCTCCGCGTCACTAACGACTTCGCCGAGCGCGGCGTCGCTATGATGCAGGACTACAACCTGGCACTGACGAAGGACGAGGACCAGCGTCAGTTCCTCCTCCTGGTCATCGAGGCGCACCGCCAGCGCTACTCTGACACCCGCAAGTCCACCGTGACTTCTGCAAACTAGGAAACAATGAGTGGGAGATGGGCGCCCATGAGACCCCCCCACTGAGGGGCAAATACTCGAATAGAGGGGGACCTAGTATACAATTCAACTACAAAGTACTGACATGCCGAAGATATCAGTTCCATCCAACGGCATTCCGCAACGACAATTTTCAAAAAACGTGCAACACTATCCTATGATTCATCCGGGGGAGAATACAAAAGTACCCGGGGGAAGTAGTAAAAATTGTGCGATCGCTCTCAAACTTTACAGGATTAGTTTTTATAGCTATTTGTACAATATCCGAGGGTGCATTCATAAAAATGGCAAAATTTTAAATTTAAGCCCAAATAAGAACAACCCTGATATATATATATATATATATATATATATATATTATATATACATATACACTGTATATTACAACTATGATATATTATTTTGCGTCATCCCCAGATTTAAGTACTCCTGCTAAGGTCGTACTGTATACTTGTACGCATCGTCTGTTCTGACTTCCCAGGCACTACAGTTCGCCTGACAGCCAGCTGCAGTAGTTGTCCCCCAGCTACAGAATCCAGAGGTACTGTAAGAAGCTAGTGAGCATGCTATGAGAAAAGAGATAAAAAAATATTCGGTTACACTTGTTACAATGTACATTTGACTGACGTGAGTAAACTGAGTAAATATTTGTTGTTTTTCCTTAAGCAATTAAAATTCACTGAAATTTATTTGAGTTTTTGTTCTTATTTTTCAGTTAATAATTCACCTATAGAAGAGCAGAGATGCAATCAGCATCCCACACACCAGTCTCTCCATAGCTGAAACAACATTCTTCTTCACTCGTCCCCATTGGACCATAGTCCAATTGACATGCTCACGAGAGAAAGCAAGACGAGGATTGCGGTGATGCGGGAGCAATTCCGGGCCCGTTGCTGGATGTCTAGCATGTAAGCCACTTTTCATAAGTTTCCTTCTAACGGTTCGCTCCGATACACTGACGTCTCGAGACCTTTCCAGCTCATTGCGGACGTTTGTAGCAGTCAAGCGACAATCTTGCAAAACACTCAAGACGATGAAACGATCGTCACGGGGAGATGAGCAGCGCGAACTTCCAGATCCTGGTCTTCGGGTGTACTCCAGTCTCCACATAACGTTGGTAGACACGTCGAACCGTTGCTCTTGGAATTCCTAGCGCATCGGCGACGTAACGCTGGCTCCGATCATCTTCAATTAGGGCGATGACTCTTGCGACGTTCACGGCACTCAAATCCATTGTAAATGTTCACTTCTGAAACCCAAAAGAATTGGAAGTCTATCTATTACTAAACCCAAATGCCTATTCCCACTAGTGGAAGAAAAAAGTGGCACTAGCAGTCTAAGAGCAACTGAATGTCAGACTGTCGAATTCTTAAAAGTAAAAAATTCGTTACAGCAGTGTGTTCGCAGCTGACGGTTTTGTGTCGTTATTTGGTTGCCTCATAGACTATATTTCCGAATTTTAAAACTTTTATAAACAGAAGCTTGCCCACCTTCCTTTTTGCTTTTCGCGATATTCCAAGTGGGCCGGTTTTTCTGCCGCTCATTGTGTGTATATATATAATATATATATATATATATATATATATATATGTTGTGTGTGCGCGCGCGTCACGGTCCTACTTTATTAAGTGAAAGTCAGCCATTCAAGTGGGTTTTCAGCCAGTATATTGTTGAAAGTAACGGTGATTGGCTGAAAAGCTCGTGTGTTTCTTCACTGATACGCGTGGAATTTTGTGTTGAGAATAGTGCTGAAATTTGTGTATATACATTTTCTACGCAAATTATTTGGAATGCACAGGGTGTCCCATAAGTCCAGTCTCATTGGAAAATTTATTTTAAATTAAATTTACAAAAGTAATACAATGGAACTAAATGAAATGGTCAAATTGATGTCTTGGTTTGGGACCTTTTATTTTTGTTGCAGGTACAATAACACAATGGCTAATGTGGAATTTATTTAATATCCTCCGATGGCCTTTTCCTCACCAGTGTAACTCACTTCCATATTAGCCATTGCGTGTTATTCTACGTGCAACAAAAAGAAGGTCCGAAAACAAGACATCAATTTGAACAATTGCTTTAGTTCTAATGCATTACTTTTGTAATTTTAGTTTAAAATATATTTTCCAATGAGACCGGACTTACTGGACACCCTGTGTAACAGGATTTTAAGTACAGTGACTTTGTTCGTTTTCCAGGCAGATGTTGATAGCAGCGGCCTCTTCATATTATTCTGTGTATAAAATAAAGGGTGATCCAGAGAAATGGGACCCAAAAGAAACCCCTGTAACTCTTAAAGTATAAGTCCTTTTATAAAATCATACGCATCATTCGAAAGAGGATAGTTACAAGTTTGTACAAGATTGTATAGGTTTTGACAATACAAGACAAGATAAGATACAAAACAAAATAAAAGTGTTAGTTAAAACTAACCCTTCAAGATGACTGCATGGACTGTGGAACAGCTGCGTTTCATAACTGAGCAATATTATGAGCATGGAAGAAGTGTAGTTTCAGCTCAAAGATCTTTCAAGACAAATTTTCAGATGTCAAAATCACCTTCTAAGAGCTGAAACTACACTTCTTCCATGCTCATAATATTGCTCAGTTATGAAACGCAGCTGTTCCACAGTCCATGCAGTCATCTTGAAGGGTTAGTTTTAACTAACACTTTTATTTTGTTTTGTATCTTATCTTCTCTTGTATTGTCAAAACCTATACAATCCTGTACAAACTTGTAACTATCCTCTTTCGAATGATGCGTATGATTTTATAAAAGAACTTATACTTTAAGAGTTACAGGGGTTTCTTTTGGGTCCCATTTCTCTGGATCACCCTTTACTTTGAGAAATTTTAATATAGTGATAGTTGCTGGATTCTAAACTTTATGTTACTTGTATATATATATGTATATATATATAACAATAAGCAAACAAACGATCACGTATGCGCACCTATCAGAGAGGGCTAAACAAAAGCGTTCGGTTTTAAAACAAACAAACAAAATATTAATATTATTATTATGCTCCTACGTTGGTGTTGTGGGTGGTCCCTAAACTCTATATTATTATTATTATTTAAATGTGTCATCTTGCTGCATCAGCTGTGGGTGGTCCTTAAACCTTTTATTTATAATTATAAACTTTGAAAAGTTGTACCATTATAACGGTGGCCCGTAAAGTTCATAATAATAATAATATTATTATTATTATTAGTAGTATTATTATTATTATTAGTAGTAGTAGTAGCATTATTTTTATTATTATTATTATGCGCCTGCGCCGTTGTTGTAGGTGTCCCTAAATTTATATTATTATTTATATAGTAGTCCCTGCAAAGTCCCTGACCAGCCATGCGTGGATGGCTACGAGAGCAGGAGGAGATCAGACAGCAATTCCCTCCTTCACAAAATCCCGCAAATGAGGCGGGATGCTGCAAAGGGGTCGACCGCAGGTCGATCCTGAACCGTCGTTCAAACTCAACAAAAGTAAACAAAAGTAAGTATATATAATATATTTAATTATGTAAATATATATTTTATATTATTATTGTGCCATCGTGCTGCATCGGCTGTAGATGGCCACTAATCCTTATATTTATATTTACAACCTTTGAAATTATTTCGTATAACGGCGGCCTCCAAAGTTCATACTATGACGTTATACTGATTTTGTTTTACTGAAAGCTATTAACGACTTAAGATCTTATTAGGGATTAAGCGATCTTATAAGGGATTAAAAGATCTTATCAGAGATTAAAACTTTGTTCTTTTCCCCTCTGGCAGTGACACTCCCTAAATGAACTCATACTACTTGTTACAAAGATAAATTGCCTCTGATAATGCCACAGTTTATAAAATTTCTTGTGGAAATTGTCACAAGGTTTATGCTGGAGAAACTATTAATTTTGCTGAAAAAAATTATAAACATAAATAGTCTTTCAATAGGCTACCCACATTCAGCTTTGTATCAGCGTAGGGCTATTTTAGATCATTCATTTGATATTAATAAATCGGCCCTTCACTTACGCATAATAGATAAAAGAGGAACTTGAATAAATCCCTTTTAATTGAAAATATTGATAATTTCGACAAAGTGATAAAGCTAATTTTTACAATGATCCACTTTCACATCAAATTTTAGCCCGAAACACGTTTTTTAATCTTTCCTGCATCGTTTTCATTTGCCAAATATATGAAGTTATGAGGTTCATGCCTTGTCCATCCGTGTAACTTTTATTTCATTTTAGTCTAATTATCCGAACAAAGAGGAGTGCACCTCCTCGAAAAGCTTCATAGTTTTTAGTGCTTTTATTTTATTTTTTTTTTAAACTTTTAATTGGGATTTTTAAATTATACAAGGTTAATTCATTAAGTATCCGCATTTTTTATTTTCACAATTTTATTTTCACATTTGATAGATTATAAACACATCACTTCTCAACATAGTTTCCCTGTTTCTCAACACACTTAGTCTAGCGATCTACAAGCTTCCTAACGCCATCACAAAAGAAGGTTTTTGGCTGTGGGCGTAGCCAGTCATGCACCACCTCCTTCAGGTCATCATCGCCTTGGAATCGCTGACCTCTCAAAGCGTCTTTTAGTGGTCCAAACAGGTAAAAATCCGAAGGTGCCAGGTCTGGACTGTAGGCTGGATGGTCGAGAACTTCAAATTTAAGTTCTTGAAGGCTTTTTCTAGTCTGTGCAGCGGTATGAGGGCGCGCATTGTCGTGTAACAGAATAACACTTTCCGACAATATCCCTCTCCGTTTTGTGCGAATTGTTTGCTTTAACTCATTCCGAAGCATGTCAGAATACGATACACTTGTTACTGTAGTTCCACGCTCTAGATAATGTTCAAAGATAGGACCCCGTGTATCCCAAAACAGTGTTAGCAAAACTTTACCTGCTGACGGCTGCGCTTTGAACTTCCTTGCAACGAGAGATGTTGGATGGTTCCATTGCATGCTCTGTCGTTTGCTTTCTGGTTCATAGTGATGGATCCAGGTTTCATCTCCAGTGATAATGCGCTCCAAAAGGTTTTCACCTTCATTATGATACAGCGCCAAAAGACGAGAGCAGACGTCCATACGATTACGCTTGTGCTCTTCTGTCAACTGTTTGGGCACCCATCTTGCACAAACCTTGTGAAAGCCAAGAATGTCATGAACTATCGAATAGGCTGACCCTTGCCTGATGTCTAATGAAGGTGCAATTTCTCTTATTGTTAATCTTCTGTCATCGAAAATCATGGCTCTGGCTTCTTCCTGCTTGTCACCACTGGTTGATGTTGACGGTCGTCCTGAGCGCTGAGCATCTGTCACACATGTCCGACCTTCCTTGAACATTTGAATCCACTCGTACACACTTCGCCGTAGTAACGCATTATTCCCATACTGAGCACATAAACGCATGTGAATTTCAGCTCCTTTCACACCTTCTGCCCACAAAATACGAACCACGGATCTCTGTTCTTCCAGAGTACAAATTGAAAGCGGCGCAGCCATGCTCACTACTCGTGCGATATATGACAGCTACGAGTAGCCTAAATAAGCCTATACTGTTGCTAGCCTAAATAAGCCTATACTGTTGCTAGCCTATACGAGTATATATTATATATACTATATTATCACTAAAATAAAAAGTGCGGATACTCATTGAAGTACCCTCGTACATTTCAGTAAGGTCATTGTACGGTTTACATTATATATATATATATATATATATATATATTATATATATATATATATATATATATATATATATATACTGTGCATCCTCGGCAGTAGACTTGCCTAATAATCTATTATATGGTGGGCCCTGTGGTAGAGTCGGTTTCTTAATAAGGAACATTTTAACGAAATATGCAAGATTTCTTCCGAGTAATAATGTATGACGGATAGAAATTAAATTTCAAATATTCGTAAATAACAAATACATTTTAATTGTAAATTGCTATTCACCATACAACTATGGCAGTAATCCAGATATATACATCGTCATTTTATCCAAAATTAAGTTACTATCAGAAAAAACAAAATATTATAAATGTAAGGGGTTCCAAAAAACTTTAGCCCCCCCCTATTTCCAGCTTACATGTTTACTTATATCGAAATAGATTTTAGTGATTATAAAAATATATAAAATTCTTTATTTATTGCAGGTATTAAAATTACTCTAACTGATAAAGTGATAATAAAGGGTGATCCAGAGAAATGGGACCCAAAAGAAACCCCTGTAACTCTTAAAGTATAAGTCCTTTTATAAAATCATACGCATCATTCGAAAGAGGATAGTTACAAGTTTGTACAGGATTGTATAGTAGGGTGGAGCGAAAAATACTTTTTTTCTAGTATGAAGTTCTAATAGTGATTAAAAGTTGCATTTAGTGGACGAAATATGCCTGCCAAAATATGAGTTCATTTGTTTAAAGTTTTCAGCTGCCACCAGGGGGCTAAACTTAACACAATTTTGTGTAAAAAGGAAAAAAATGCTTCTATTTTAGGTTTGTCAAACTATTATAACATTTTATCTTAGAATTATCTAATAGTTTGATTAAGATTCTTAAATGATAGGAATTCGTTTTGTAAAAATGCCTTTTCATATGCTTAATATCTTCAGCTGCCACAAGAGAGCTGAAGTTAACACAATTTAGAGTAACTGAGTCATGTTGAGACTACACTGAATGTTGTGGGGGAGGGTTTGGGGAGGGTTGTGGGGGAGGGTTTTGGTGTGAAGGAATTTCTTTCTGTGAGTCATTAGAACAGTGTGTTAACACTTCTCTTCTTCTCTTCTTAGGTAGTAGGCCTAGTCGCTCATTTGATCGGAGAGTTTTTTAATATGATCGGAATATTATAAAACTTTATTTTAAAGTGATTTATATAGAGATAATATTGATTTTATTATAAAATGCTTGTTATAATGTATTATATAATTTTAGTTTATTTATATAATATATTATATATTTATATAATATATTATATATACTTATAAAATATATTATATATATTAATTATATAATGTTTTGATGTTACAGGATATTTTGTGATTGTGAATTTTTCTTAAAAATATTATGGCATCAAATACTAAATATAAACATTTCACTAGAGAACATATGAAGTGTGCCATATTTGAAGTACCTTGTGAGATGAGTGATATGCAACTACCAACTTATAACTGCATTATGAAAGATTACCTGTTCACAAAACATTTAGTGAAGGAGCAGATGAATAACAAGGAGCCTTCATTTTCTGAAATAGCAGAGGCAGTTTCCAAAAAGGTAGAAAATATTTGGAAGAAGGCCTCTTTGCCAATAGTTTCACATACACGCGTTTTACAGATGATGCGAGTGTACCATGATAAATACAGGTCCTTATTAAAGCCATACAAGTCACGCAAGGATCAGCCTAAGTACAAAAATCAGCTTGAAGAATTTGAAAACTCTTCAAAATGCACTTTGTTTGACATCTGCACCTGCAAATGTAAGGAGTTTAGGAGATGCTCATGTGAAAAGAGTAAGAAAGTCCCTCCAAAAGAGCAGGATTTTTTAAATGACCAACGAACACGCAGAATAATGGTGATAGGAAGCATTGACATAGCACACACAAGACGATTACAAGCAAGAGAACATCGAAAGGAAATGGAAAAAGCACGTCTGGAATCCTCACAAACAACTAGTGCTGCTATAACCAATACGTCCAACTTACAAATCGAAACAGAGACAAGTGAACTTCAACAACTAGAAGAGATATCTGAAGATAATGAGGAAGATACAACCTCGACTCAATATGTAATATCAGAACAACAGATGCGTGAGCCACTGCCTTCATTAGCAATTACTTGTGATAGATTTAAAATGTCGGACAGAGCTGGGGCTGCTATTGCTTCTGCAGTATTGGCAGATCTTAAAATTGTTACTCCCGAAGACAAAGGGAATATTATAGACAGAAGTAAGCTAAGACGTGAAAGACAAAAACAGAGAAAGGAACTACAACAGATAGGAGAGCCAAAAACCATGCGGGGATTATACTTTGATGGCAGAAAGGATAAAACAATGATTCAAGTCCAGGAGAGTGATGGCTCTAACCACCAAAGAACCAAACGCGAAGAGCATATCAGCATAATATCTGAACCACACTCTCTGTACTTTGCACATGTGACACCTTCCAGTGGCAAAGCTAAATACATTTGCACAGCGCTAGTGAATTGCTTGAAAGAAAGGAATGTTGATATAGGGAACATCGTTGCAGTTGGCTGTGATTCGACAGTGGTTAACACTGGTAGTATTGGAGGCACAATAAGATTACTGGAAGAAGCCTTTAATAAGCCATTGCAGTGGCTGATATGCCTTTTACACCTTAATGAACTTCCATTGCGCCATCTGTTTCATCACTTGGATGGTACCACTACTGGACCAAGAGCATTTTCAGGAGAAATTGGCCGAGCACTTTCAGACTGTGAAAAGCTTCCCATAGTTAACTTCAAACCCATTGAAATTCAAGAGGACATGTGTGAAGTTGATGTAGATGACATAAGTACTGACCAGAAATACCTTCTTGAAATTCACAAGGCTATATCAAGTGGAACATTCTCAAAGAGTCTTAGTCATAAGAGTCCAGGCAATATATCACATTCAAGGTGGCTCACCACAGCAAACAGGACTCTGCGGTTATATGCAAGCACAGAGAATCCTTCAGGCAATTTATAAGAATTAGCTACTTTCATTGTTAGGGTATACGCACCAATGTGGTTTCAGATAAAGCGTAAACCATTATGCCAATATGGTGCTAAACATATGTGGCATATGATTGCAAGAAGCCGGTATCTCCGTGAAGAGCTTAGGAGAGTACATAACTCAGTCATTCAGCGAAATGCATATTACGCAAATCAAGAAAACATTCTCATTGCAATGATAGCTGATCAAAGGGAGCATGTGCGTCAGTTGGGATTTAGGCGTATCATAAAAGCAAGGGCATGCATTCAAGAAACAGATGTTATCAGGTATTTTAAGGTGCCAGAAATAAATTTTTATGCCAAAGACTATACAGATCTCATTATGTGGCAAGATTTTCAGATAGCAGAACCACCGATAACCAAAGGAGTTTCTCTTGATGATATTGAATCACATCAAACATGGTACTACTCTTCATTCAGAATTATTTCAGTTTCCATGTCATACACAAGCCGTAGAGAGATGCGTCAAGCTCGTTACAGACGCTGCTGGATCAGTCTGCGGACCTACAAACAGAGACGGCTGGATTCGTGCTACATTAGAATCAAGGAAAAAACAGCCAAAATTTGACACAAAAGCAAATTACTAAATAGTCTTCAGCAAGAACCCTTTCTAGAGGGAGGTTGGTTGGGGAAAGGGTGGTAACTCCGCTAAGGCACGAAATAACGTTTCTTAACTGTCTCAAGCAAGTATAAAGGAGGAGAGACATCCTAATTTATTACTGTTCCCTTTTTCAAGTAAATACAGAATCATACTTAATTGTAATTTTTAAGTTAACTTCAGCCCTCTTGTGGCAGCTGAAGATATTAAGCATATGAAAAGGCATTTTTACAAAACGAATTCTTATCATTTAAGAATCTTAATCAAACTATTAGATAATTCTAAGATAAAATTTTATAATAGTTTGATAAACCTAAAATAGAAGCATTTTTTTCCTTTTTACCCAAAACTGTGTTAAATTTAGCCCCCTGGTGGCAGCTGAAAATATTAACCAAATGAACTCATATTTTGGCAGGTATATATCGTCCACTAAATGCAACTTTTAATCATTATTAGAACTTCATACTAGAAAAAAGTATTTTTCGCTCCACCCTATTGTATAGGTTTTGACAATACAAGACAAGATAAGATACAAAACAAAATAAAAGTGTTAGTTAAAACTAACCCTTCAAGATGACTGCATGGACTGTGGAACAGCTGCGTTTCATAACTGAGCAATATTATGAGCATGGAAGAAGTGTAGTTTCAGCTCAAAGATCTTACAAGACAAATTTTCAGATGTCAAAATCACCTTCTAAGAAAGTAATCCGTCGGGTGTCAGAAATTTTTCCCAACTGGCAGCATTGGAAAAAGAAAACCAACTGGAAGAGTGCGCACAGCAAGGATAGACGAGATCATTAACAGAACTCATGAAATTGTACAGGATAATCCTAACATAAGCATCAGACGTGCTTCTCAGCTGTTAAGAGTTGGATATGGAACAACACACCGTATATTCAAGCAAAATTTAATGCTCTTTCCATATAAAATTCAAACAGTGCAACAACTAAACGATGGAGATTTCGCACGAAGACGACAATTCTGTCAATGGATCCAACAGAAGGTAAATGACACCACCAATTTTCTAGCAACTTTGATTATGTCAGACGAAGCCCATTTTCACTTGAATGGAACTGTAAACAAACAAAATTGTCGTTTCTGGGAAACAGAAAATCCATTGAATTTTACCGAAGTCCCGTTGCATAGTCAGCGTGTAACTGTTTGGTGTGGTCTTACTGCATCTCAGATCATAGGGCCGTACTTTTTCAAGGATTCCACCGGAAACACGGTCACTGTAAATGGTGATCGCTACGAAAAAATGTTGACCGATTTCCTTATTCCTAAATTAAGAGATCTTTGTCTAGAAAACCACTGGTTCCAACAAGACGGAGCTACCTGCCATACCACGAGGAACTGCATGGCAGTTTTGCGTCAAGCGTTTCCAGGCGAGTTAATCTCAAGATTTGGAGACGTTGAATGGCCCGCAAGGTCTCCGGATTTTTCTCCCTTAGATTATTATCTCTGGGGATATTTAAAGAGTAGGGTCTACAGAAATAACCCAACGACCTTGCAAGAATTGAAGGCCGCCATCACAAATGAGATACAGGCCATACCACCGCACACTCTTGCAAAAGTGATGCAGAACTTACAAGCGAGAACACTGGAATGCTTGGCAACTAATGGAGCACATTTGAAAGGAGTCATTTTAAAAAATAAATATTTCATAATAAACTTGTAACTCTACTCTTTCGAATGATATATAGTTTTTATGAAAGGAATTAAATATTAAGAATATTTGGCTTTTTTTTATGGGTCCCATTTATCTGGATCACCCAGTATAATGGCTTTTCAATTAATTGGTGATTCGGAGAGGCAACGTGTGATAGATCGCATATGAGCAATAACATTTCGGGAAAAAGTTGCCAAAAAGTTGCGAAGTGAGGACTTCGTCAAAAGAAATTGGAATAAAACTTTACTCACTTAACATCGATGACAGAATGTGGTTTGCCCATTATCTTGAAGATTGGGATGTAGATGATTTCATGCATTTAGCTGTCTCCGATGAATTTTTTGTTTACGTAACACGTCGGCCTAACTACCAAAATGATCGAGTGTGGGCCACAACACCAGATGAAATCGATGACAATGAACATTATCACGAATTATTAAAAAGTCCAGACTGTGTTGGTGTGTTTGTTTTGTTAGAAGCTCATGTGGGTGCTGAAGTCAAATGGTCAGAGTTGGGATGGACAGTATTTTCGTGATATTATTCTATCCCAGCATGTCATTCCTTTTCTAAGAAACCCAAACAATGTTATGGATGTCGATCAGGTCACACTTCTGCACGATAAGGCCCCCTGCTTTAAGGCATTAGCCACTCAACAGTTGTTGCGGAACCATGAGATCGATTTCTTTGGAAATGAAGAATGGCCAGGAAATTCTCCTGACCTGAACGTCTGTGAACACATTGGATCAGTTATAAAGGACAAAGTTGAATGTCTCTTGTTTCAAGAACCTGCAGCAAATCGATTTTCGAAGTACAATAATGGGGACTTTAATGCCGGTGTGAAATTGGATTTTTTTTACAGAACTGGGTGACATGTGGGAGTCTGCTAAATTAAGTATAACTCATGAAGAATTATTAGGTATAAATAGCAATAATACAAATAGAAATGATATGAATGGTGGCATCAGTAGTATGGGCGCAAAATGGACGAGTGCAATGCAATGTTGCAAATGTTGATCATTGTTGCAAAGGGTGAGGGGGGGATGTTGCGAGGGTGGTCTACAACAAAGGGGGAGGGTTTGTTGAAAAGGGGGAGGGGATGTTGAAAAGGGGAGGGGTCTTGCAACAAGGGGGAGGGGTTATCCCCCAAGTTGCATTGAAGGTAGGAGCTTTGGGGGAAGGGAGGATGACCTCCCCCCAAAGGGGTAACCTTAACCTAGGAGAGAGAGAGAAAGGAGGAAGAGGAGGATCTTTGGGGGAGAAGCTGGGATGTCCTCACCCTGCAAAGGGAAACTCTAAACTAAGCCTTAACCTAAGAAGGGGAGAGAGAGTTGTTTCATCCACCGGAGTCAGCCGCATAATGAGCGTCCAGGGGTTCCGCAGCTGTTAAGAGGGTCTGGACTTGACAGATACCACTTTTTATTATATGGAGGGGTTACCACTTATTTATTTATATAAGGAGAGTTGTCAGATACCACCATTTTAATTATTTATCTATATTAGATGAGTTGCCAGAGAGCACTATTTATTTTAATTATTAATTTATATATAGATGAGTTGCCAGTTATTGTTTTTATTTATTTATATAAAGAGAGGTCTCAGATACCACAATTTTATTTATTTATTTACATATAGATGAGTTGCCATATACCCCTATGTAATTTAATTATGTTCAGGTGTACATTATTAGGTTTGAGTTGCCAGATTGCGCTATTTATTTAATTAAAGGAGCTATGCTTGGCAGTTGGTTTAGAAGTTTTAAACAGCCAGACGGCTTAGGAGGCGTAACCTACCAACACATATAATCATATAATTAAATAATATCGTTTATTTATATATACAGCCAAAATAATTTAATAAAACAGCATTACATCATGCTGTTTATTTAGACGAATTATTGGAATCAGTATCATGAAATATATAGAAAATAAATATGCAATCGTTCATTCTATACAAACGAGGAATATATGCAATAAAAAATAATAATACTATAAGAAATACGAACGAAGAACATATACAATCAAAAAATAATAAAAATTAGGGGAAATACGAACGAAGAATATATATATACATATATATATATATATATATATATATATAAAATAAAAAATAGATACAAAACGATGGAGAATAACTATCAAAATAATAGTACAGGAGAAATCTATATATATACACACAATTATCTTGAATAATTAAATATACTGAAAATAAATATACTGCAAAATACATACTCTTTAGGTTCTGCGCTTGACTAAAACACTAAACTCGCAAGTAATCGAGTCTACAGTCACATCATTATTGCTTTGCACTACGCAGTAAATACGATTTAACATTATTTCACAGGTCAAGTTATTGAGATGCCTACACTCGATGTAAATGGCCATCATATCGTTCAATACTACTTTTGTTCCCACTTTACATTCTGTTGGCAAGTTATCTTTAAACACGGCTAGAATACATTCAAAAGCACGCAAAAAGAGGTCATCGTTAGCCACAACATCATTATTAAATTCAAGTTTATAAACACTTCTTTCCAATCGAGGGTTTTTTCTTACCGACACGCACTTTTCAATCGTGAACTCTTCTTCACAACTCATAGCGGCAATTAAAATAATCTAAGTCGTAACGACAGCTGTTCATTATATAAAGAAACAGCTCTTCAGGGTGAACGGTGTAGGCGAGCTCAGCCCTGTACCGCTCAAGTGCTTTGTACCAAAGTTCATGATATTTCAAAGTCTAAACCTTTTAAATAAGCATCCAGCTCTAGACTATTCTCGCCTGGTTCAATCCTACATTCGGTATGCGTATTCAAGAACGGTGTATGCGTATTCAAGAACCGTATCAGAATAAAGCATATCCGTAACACGAGCGTCTAATATAGGCTTCAGCTTGCGGAAACCGACGATTTCAAACATTCTGTCGAGGATGAAACGGTTTCGCGTAGGGACAACGTTATTATCACAAGCATTCTTCCACATCAATCGTATATCAATGCATGGTTGATCGTTATTTATACACAACGTACAAACAATGGCGTATGAGGGGGGTATCACTGATCTGCTTTCTTGTACCTACACCTGCAGGTATTTTATAACGATCCTCACTGCACTTCTCAACTATCACGAAGACTATTCATCTCAACACTTAAATAAACAACATTCCGTTTACCAGAGTTTGTTTGTCTACAAGTCGTTTCCAGTACATAGTTAATAGCACCGGTTTCACGCCTAAACACGAGCAATGACTTCGTCACGACACATCATACACGGCATTGAGAATGCTTCTTAAAGGAAGTTCCATTGTATTCGAGGAGTGCATGTCCACTCGTTTCAAGCTCTGAGATGACTATGAGTAACGGGTGGACGGATCGGCTCGACGGGAGGAGTGAGTCACACCATAAACTGATGAATCGTGTACGGTGTTGTTCGAACGTGAAAGAGAATACTTGTAACCCATTATACTGGGTAGCTGTTTTGAGAAATTTTCCTATATGATGAAGCAATACCAGTTTTAATGTTTTATCACTCCCACTCTCCACAATACGCACCAGACATTTTCGTTCATTTCCACGAACTAACCACATTTTATTCACACTCCGGTACACTATTTGAGAGAAACATATGCCCATAATTTTTTTTTATTTAGCAGGCGATACTCGTCTCTAAATTCTGTTAAAAACTCACGCATGCCTTTAGCCACAACCTCACTACAAACCTCGTCATGATATATATTAATGTAGTGGTAAAAATACTTCAGATTCTCCATTATGACAAGATTTACATTCTCAGTTGCAGGATGCGAGTACTCGGTATGATGCAACATAACATAATATCGCTTGTCACACCACTCATCAACAAGACTCACTAACCATAACCGTTGCTTCTCTTCTGCACGTGTTGTTTCTTCCACTTTACGGTATACTGTATGTAGCCTTTTATAAAATTTAGTCCTACAATATACTTCAATACATCGCTTGTACCATAAAATCCAGCAATGCTCCCGCCAGAATAGCCGTAGAGTATTTGTATCTTTTGTTCCTCAAGGTTCGCACGGTTGAATGTGGTCTTAAAAGTATCAAAGGAGAGTGGAATAGGGAGCCATTCAGTATCCACCATATCTTCACACTTTGCTGAATACCACTTCATAAACATCGCACACGCAATATTAAAGGTAGCCATTACTATTTTTTTTGTCTACGTGGAAATTCGTCAAATATACGTCTGAGATCCAGGGCTCGCAGTGGTCAACTGGGCACGCAGGGTAGAGATATGCCCAGGTAGTAGCAGGAGTCACGTGACCAATGATTGATCATACAGGGGGCAGAGCTTAGAACTTTCTC
Organism: Bathynomus jamesi; assembly: GCA_023014485.1. Lineage (NCBI taxonomy): Eukaryota > Metazoa > Arthropoda > Malacostraca > Isopoda > Cirolanidae > Bathynomus > Bathynomus jamesi. The sequence goes on along the minus strand of JAJOZX010003467.1, from coordinate 410,175 downwards.
CTGTACATACGCACACACACACACACACAAAGGAGAAAGTGAAACGCTAATTGAAGTACAATTTATTTACTAAACAAATTATTCAAGGTATCATACATACCAGGCACCTGGTAACGTTTCCTATAGGTTACGGCACACCTTCGTACCCCTAAGTTCCTTCACGCCCCTCCAGCTTCTGCGCCAGAAAATTGTGGGTCCCTACAGTTAGTTGGGGTGGATGGACGCCCTCATCTTCCAAGCACACTAGATCCTTCAACGAATCAAAGTTAACGACTCGCCGATTCTCCTGGTTGAGTGTGATACCTTTAGCCTTCACGATATATTTCATATCCTCCCCCACCCTCACCCGTACCCCATAAGTTTTTGGTCCTGTTGAGACAAAAGAGTCGGCAGATGCGATGTCTCCATACTCATCCTTGATCTCATCAGTTAACTCCCCGAGGAATTCACCAATAGCATGCATGTATTCATCCTTCCTCGCTGTGAGTATCACACTATCTGTATCGGCGTACAGAACCCTCCGGACAAGAGAATGCATAGATCCCAAAGTTTGATGCGTGCGTAGGCCGTTGTGAAGCTGGCTACAGGTATGTTTGTAACCCGTGAGGTATCTGTAGCCAATTCGGTAATGTTGTACTTTATTATGTAAGTATTACCTACATTCACGATCTCCATGACCTCTTTATCGGGAGTGTTGGCATAATCCCAAACTTCACTATAACTTTGAACAAAATGAACAGTATTCTATGTAAATTTCCCCCAAAGACTGTTCAGACACAACTTTGCACTAAAGCGCTTGCCTGGGTTCTTTACAATTTGGGAACGATCAAGCTGTATCCCTTCACGGTCATGGTAACGTTGAATATAAGTCGACTTTTCATCTTCGGTATCAACTCCTCGCGGATATCCTTATGCCTCTACCTATCTGTATCGGCGTACAGAACCCTCCGGACAAGAGAATGCATAGATCCCAAAGTTTGATGCGTGCGTAGGCCGTTGTGAAGCTGGCTACAGGTATGTTTGTAACCCGTGAGGTATCTGTAGCCAATTCGGTAATGTTGTACTTTATTATGTAAGTATTACCTACATTCACGATCTCCATGACCTCTTTATCGGGAGTGTTGGCATAATCCCAAACTTCACTATAACTTTGAACAAAATGAACAGTATTCTATGTAAATTTCCCCCAAAGACTGTTCAGACACAACTTTGCACTAAAGCGCTTGCCTGGGTTCTTTACAATTTGGGAACGATCAAGCTGTATCCCTTCACGGTCATGGTAACGTTGAATATAAGTCGACTTTTCATCTTCGGTATCAACTCCTCGCGGATATCCTTATGCCTCTACCTTATCTTTTAAAAAAGTGTTTATATATGGCGTGAAAATGTTGGGTAGCTTCTGGAGCCTGCACACCTCATACATCTTCAATATTCTGTAGCCATGTCGAACTGTTCTCCTCTGTCCACTTCACGCACATGGGAAACATGAGCTTGTGGTCTATAACGACGGGCAAGATCGGCATCCATAAATCGCGAAGGGGGAGCACGTCTGCGAAAGAAAGACCGAAATATTTCTTGTTCAAATTTGTTGAGAACACCTCGATGGGTGGCAGGTCAGGTCCCACCAGTTTTTCAGGTGCACCTACGGGGTACGGATCGTTCTTCATCACGTAGGGATATAGAGAACAGACGTCGTAGTAATGGAGTTTTACGCCCTCCGTAGGTGGAAAATATAGCTTGAAGGGATTTATACGCCCTCCGTAGGTGGAAAATATAGCTTGAAGGGATTTATACGCCCTCCGAACAAGCTATCACCGCATTTGAGAGGATCCAGCACCATTGAACGCTTGATTGTGTTTATTTCTTCAAGGTATTATCCATCTGTTTCCATCCGTGCATCATACTCATGCTCCCGCAAGACCTTGTGCCTATAAGATGATCGCGGGTGCGGGTCGCTGCAAGACTGTCGGCAGGAGATCTATCGTGGATATCTCCGACGATTCCCCACTCAGGACGTGGGCATCCGTGCCACCAGCAACCGTTTAAATGTTTTTTTAGAGCTTCTTTAGGTTTAGTTCCACCTATTATGTCTTCTGCCGCGTTAAAACCTGTTTGTAACGCCTTTTGCCCTAGGTACCTGGCACCCCTCTTCAACAGTGGGACAACGGTGCGTAGTATGGGTAAAAAAATGGATCCAAGCCCACTCCCACGCTGGTATTCCACTCCTCGATAGACTGTGAATGGCCTTCGGGTCATTATGAACGGCGAAAGTGTAGTTTCACTGTTAAGCTCCCATCACCGAATGGGAAATTTTTTCCCTCAATCGTTCATATATATATCGAGATGTTGGCTAATAGATTAGTCACAACATTCACATAATGGGGTTTGTCATATGTAATGCTCAAACTTTTCCCTCTATGGTTGGGGATGTGTGCAATGCGCAGCAGGTGCGCCTGGGTGTCCCCAACAAATTGGTGCTCTACGATATTGCTGTAAATATAGCACATGTCTGTGGGTGGAGAGCTTTCACCCAATTTCTCCATCTTCAATTAATACATTAAGCTGGACAAGTCATGCTGTGCCTCGTGAAAGGTATCTCTTTGGAGAGCTGCGCTATATCGGCCCTCAGCCACAATTGTGAACAGCTCTTTATCTTTAATATTTCTATTAAGCGTTGATTTTAACTTCAATGTGCATGCAGGCGTGTCTATGTTTACGACTTCAAAAAGTAAATCGTTTGTTAGGTACGACTTTTCAAGACTCTTGTTGAACCCCGTCACAATGTCCATGGCTGTCATAATGTCCGATTCCTAGCGAAACATTTGTGCTATAGTACCTTTCCTCACCGAACAGGACTGATCGCATAGTATTGTCTAAGGCTATGCCTAATTTTTCATCGATTCTTCTAAGGATCAGAAATATAATTTGCTCATTTTCAAGAGTTAAAAATTTGGAGACTAACTAGAGTTCACATAAGCCCACCTCATACGAATCACGCTCCAATTCAATGGGTCCGTGGAGTTGTGTCAAAAAGTTGGCGAGGGTGTTGTTAGGATGTACAGACAGAGAAGAAGACGGGAGTGTGACATAGAAGTGGCTAGGCCCATGTTGCATACTAATTAAGCTTCATTATTGCAGCAGCTTTTACATAGGTGTTGAAGCTTTCTGGGTAACCCAGCCATTTCACCAGGTACATTTTTCTCTTTCCTGAGCCTTTGCTGCCTAAACTTTTTTCAACTTTAAACACACTTTTTCCTAAATTAAATGTCACTTTCTGCAACTCCTCGCGGTAAAAGCCTCCAGACTCTTCCCCATTCAAATCTTCAACGTAATACATCATTATCTCGCCTTTAGGTCTCATAGCACGAACTTTAAAAATCTCACGTGTCCATCCTTGCTCAAATCCCTTCGCGAATTTATTTCCCGAACGTGATAGCCTTACATAATCATTGATTTTGAAATGTGTAGAGTGTGGTGGCGGTGCTCCATCTCTTCTCACCTCTGGCAGCGTACCTCTTTCTAAAACTTCGTTAGGTGTTGTGCCAATCGTACGGTGGTGTGAACGGTTGTATGATGATGCCAATGACCCGAGAACGTTTATATATCTGTATGTGTTTTTGTGTAAAATAGCGATGCATGCGTTCCTTTATGGTACGTTGAACTCTTTCAGCTAAAGAGGCCTTATGTATAGAACTGCTAGTGTAGTAACTGATATTAAACTCTGTCAGCATGTTCTGAAAAGCGCCTATAAATTCTTTCCCCATATCCGTACAAAAATAGCCAGGAACCCTTTCTTCTTTTAACATCAACGTTTTGGTCGCTTTAGCAACTGTTTCAGGCGATTTATTTTTCAGGGGAATTAGCCACAGATATCTAGAGAATACATCTATTATGAATAGGATGTAGCGGTATCCGTCATTATACACTGAATATCTTTGCATGTCTGTTAAATCCGCTTGCCAAATAGAGTCAATCGAATCCGCGGTTGTCTTGGCCGTTTTAAACCTTTTTCTCACCGGTTTATGAAGTGTATAAGCATCCTGTTCCCGCAAAAACCGCTCAACATCTTTTTTCCCTACTCCGTAAACACCTCTGTACAGTCTATTAACGCCACCATAGGAGGCGGGGTTAGAAATGTCATAAGAGCGTTTACTTAATATGTTATCCATTTGCGTATTTTAGAGACACGAGGATAAGGTTGGCCGTTCTCTTCTTTCTCTTCATCAGAGACGCTGCTGCTGGGGGGGCGATGGCGTACTCAGTTGTGACATATGCGAGACTTCATCCAGGTCTTTTAACCTATTCAGATTACCTATCAATGTTTTGGCGACATTTATTTGTTGTAGTCTTGCTTTAATATGATTCCATCCTGTTGGTGAGGGTCTGTTCCAATTTCTCACCAGATCATGAACAATATCAACGATATTGGATCCTTGTAACCTTGTTCCTTCAACAATGACCTCGCCTGTATCGGCCAACTGTATGATGGGGTTCTCACTCAATAGATTATAAAGACTTAAGCCTTTATTCCTCAATGTATGTGGGAGACAGTTTTTTAGCACATGTTCGATGTGTTGTGTTCCGTTGTTCTTTGGTTGGTTATCTCTAACGTCGGGGACAGGTCCTGTGTCGCCATGCTCAGCGCTACTCGCGCTGTGCCTAATACCCACGAGGAGCTCTGTAGGATTCTTATAATCTTCGTACTCGTGAAGAAATTTCTGCAAAGCCTCTTGGTACAAGAGCCTTTTCTCATCAAGTGACTTTTTACTGTTCAATAGGGCTAGAAACTCGCTTTCCATTCAGTTAAGCCTTCTTTTACGGGGTTCTAGAGCCGTGTCTGGAATCTTTGAATTTTGCAATGAAGAATACACATCGTGCGGAATCAGAGCCACCTTCTTCATTATATTAATCTAGTCAGTAAAGGACCCAAAACTGAAAATAAGATGGGTAGGAATGATCCTCCTCTCTGTACAATAATTCGCTTTTTCTTACCCACAGTTTGACTTTTATGAGCAAGCGCTCGTATTATGTTCTTGTAACGACGTAAGCGAGCCTTCTGAGGGGGTTTCAATGACACATTACATTTTATAACATTAAGACAGATTTCACAGAGGCATTTTAAAAAGTCAGAGTCGATATTTTTAACAAACATCTGTTGCAGTGCCCGGGAATCGTTGATAGATTTTTATTAATTCACGATATTTCTTCAGCCTATTTGTCATTCTGGAATATACACCGCTTCAGGTTCGCTTGAGAATATATTCGTTCTTAGAAACACCCTAAACGTGTTTCGCGGGTGAAGGTCACAAAGCAAATATCCATAACGCTGGCTTGTGGCTTCTTTATAAACCTCCAAATCTACTTACGTTGATTCGGGAACATTTGATTGTCTAATACCCCAATTTGTGACACATCTCTTAAGACTAGATATTGTGTATTTAGCGACACATCGTGCATGTATCTATTTTTGAAAAATAGATCCTGGTTGATGAAGAATACGCTTATGTTAAGATGGTGGGAGAACACTGTAAATGTCTCGGCAAACGTTTTATCCATTTCCAACATGAGATCGTCAATTACAATAACTGTATGCTCATTACCATTTAACGAATTAACATCATATACACCCTTGTGGAACAAAATTTTATCTTGGTACTCGTTGAACACTATTTGATACGTCGAATAGCACCATATTAATTTATGCACAAATTTTGAGAACATCTCCCTCTTATCTTTAATGATTTTAAGCATAAATACAGTTTTTCCACATCCTGTAGGGCCAGATATAATACATGTGGAGGGGCTTGTGAGCCTGAATTTTTCTACAGACTCCATCTCTAACACGTCACACCAGCTAACTGGGTAATTTACAAAATATTACAAATTTTGAGTGCTGTTCCTTATATTTTGTTTTATTCTTCCACAGAACCGTGAATGACGACGATGTACAGCACCCCATCATCGATATCACAGACGAACCCAATGACCGTGCAGCTACAGAACCCTTCCCCGCTGACGAACCCTCACCAGCGACACCTGTAGCATGCGACAGTTCAAAGCGGAAGCATGATGAAGAACCCTCCACGTCAGGTATAAAGCGTGCCAGGATTGCTCCGGTTGTTAGACCCCAGTAATAGAGCCCCAACCCTCACGTCTTACGACACAACCCCCACAATAGTACCTTCCTCAAATATGCCCCATTGTTCAGTTCCGGGTACTTCCTCCACAGCTTCTCATACTGTGGAGGATGGTATAACATTCGAGTTGGTGCGCACCGCTACCCCACCCCTGCCCTGACTAGAAATCGGTACGTGGTCAGGGTTGACCCTGGATCCCTGTATACCAACGGACTGCGGCGCGTAGTTGAACGTATTGTGGAGTTTGCCCTTCAGAACCGCGACGAACGTGAAGTCCGGACGAGGTTATCCTTCAGGTTCGGGTCAGATGAGGGGGACGATTTTTGGGTGGTAATACCGTTCAGACGTTTGGCGGCTGTAGATATAGAATATATCTTGGGGTATAATGCAAGCCTCTCAAAGTGGTACATCCTTCAATATGGACAACTTCATGGTAGATATTGACAGAGTATTCCGGGTTGCGGGTCATAGTGCCACACCTTATACTCTTAATTTCAATTCTCCGGTTATTTACAGAAAGCATTTAAACGTCGATCGTGGTTGTGGTTTTATAGCAATAATTTTAGCTCATATGTTCACTGTGCTAAATACTTGGACGCAAAAAATTTGGCTGCCACGGTTGTGCAGCGTGCCCGTAAACTGGCTTCAGATTGTAAGCTTGAGTTTGAGTGTAATATGGGTCCTGAAGAACTGAGAAGGGCCGAGCAGGAAATGAATGCACGTATAGTCGTATTTGGAATGGATGATCGTCGTAGGACTGTGTATGTTTTTAAAAGCAGCGTGAGAGATCGTACAAGACCTCTACTTATTTTAGGATTGTCAGGAACATCGTATCTTCCCATCCGTAACATAAAGGCTCTCTACGCCAGTTATGATAAAAGTCGAAAATATGGAAGGCATCATGATTTGTGTAAGGGTTGTCTCGAGTTTGCTGATGATATGGTGAAACATTGTAAGGATTGCTACATGGTATGTGAGCAGTGTAAAAGCCCCAAATGTGAAAGTCATGTAGTTGAAAGCAAGAAGAGGGAATGTAATGTGTGTAGACGTACATTTTTGAATAATAAATGCTTTGAGCTCCATAAATCAAATGGCACTTGCAGGAAAATGAGGATTTGTAAGTGTGGTATGTTTCACATGATGGATAATTGGGGGAATTTCAAACATAAATGCGATGAAATTCACTGTTCTACATGTCATGAAAAATATGAGGCGGATGGAGTGAAGCATGTATGTTATATGAAAGATGCGAAACTTAAAAATAGCCCTTGTATAACCGTGTACTACGATATAGAAACTTACACGAACGCTGAAACCAAAGAGGTCATTCCACATTTATTCATAAGTCAGACTATCTGCAGGGGCGTCCACAGGATCAATTAAGTAAAGGGGCACTTCCAAATATAGGGGGCACAAGTATGAGCTCTAGGGGGTTCCGGGGGCATGCTCCCCCGGGAAACTTTTGAAAGTTACGTTGTCTGGGACAGCATTTCCTGCCTTCTGGCGGCAGTTAGGAGGGTAAATTATAGGTCTTCAAATACTGAAAAATAAGGATTTTTTTAGACATCCTTTGTATGTCCATGATATTAGGGTGAAACCAGATACACAATAACTTGGTAGATATACAAGTTTATTAGTCTTACATTATATACATATAAATAATTGTCATGGGACTGAGAAGGTTATTGAAGACAGTAATCAGCTCTTTAAGTAATGTACAAGATATCCTTCCTAACGATCTCGTTGTCGCGTTCTCCACAACAAATTTTACATGTTTTAATTTTAATCACAGGATTTTCTCTTCATATCAACAATATGGGAAATTATACAATATTAATAATATATATAGTAAATATCAACACTATGGGAAATTATACAATATTATAAATATATATAGTAAATATCAACAATATGGGAAATTATACAATATTAATAATATACAGGGTGTCCCATAAGTCTGGAACCATAGGTAAAATAAGTAATTCATGTTTTTCCGTTTATGCAAGTGCCCATGATGTCTTTGAGTAAGGAAGAACGCATCCAGGTAATTCTGCTCGTAGGAAATCGGAGTCAGAGGGAGGTCGCTGAGGAATTTAACAGATTGCATCCGGACCGCGCGCCGATAACACACAGCTGTGTCGGCAAGCTTGTGGCAAAGTTCAGGGAAACGGGATCCATAGGAGATAAACCACGCAGTGGACCTCCAAGGACATCCACCGACGATGACACAGCCGCTACCATCCTCGCTCATTTCACAAACAGTCCCTAAAAGTCTCTTCGGCGTTTTTATTGCCGTTTTTATCATTTTGCCCTATGGTTCCAGACTTACGGGACACCCTGTATATAGTAACCAATTACTATCTTCAAATATTATGACTGGAATTTGGGTTTATGATAAAATCTATCTGTAAGCAGTTGACGAAAAACCGAGGGGGCACCATTGAAAAACGAGGGGGCTTGGTCCACTGGTGCCCCTGGTGTGGACGCCCCTGACTATCTGTGATGAGTGCATGGAGTTCGAGTGTGATGAGTGCCACAATGTGAAAAACGGACAAACGTTTTTAAAACGAATGCACACGACAGCCCTGTGAAACTCTTTATATCCTATATTGTCAAATTAGCGGACAAGTTCATATCCCATAACGGGGCGAAATTTGACAGTTTCTTTATAAGGAGCTGCTTGAACACGAGTCGTCTGCGATATTTAAAGGTGATCCCTTGAAAAGAGGCAACAAACTAATACAGATGCAGATAAGAGGTAATGTACAGTTTAAAGACACCCTGCTGTTCACACCTTGTAAATTAGCAAAGCTGCCCAAGGTCATGGGCGTAGCCGCTGAAGTTTCAAAAGGGTATTTCCCTTACACATCCCTCACTAACGAAACTTTGAATTACGTAGGACTACCTCCACCCAAACATTACTTTAACTACACCAACATGAGTGATAGTGAGCGTGAAGGTTTTGACCGCTACTACAACATTTTTAATGAAGCTAATCCCTACAATATAGCCGATGAATGTGAACGTTATTGCTTGAATGACGTACGTGTACTTAGAGTATGCTTTCAAGCCTTTAGAAGGATGTACATAACCCGTTTCAAATGCGATCCGCTGCAAGTCGCGACCGCGATCGCCTCATTATGTTTTACAGTGTTCAAGAATAACTTCATGCCTAAAGACACATTAACACTCATTCACAGAAACAACCCCCGTAGTTCTGGGCACAAGGCTATTTACTGGCTCATACACTTACAGCAACAGACCGGAGTATACTGTACATAAAACATGCCGCAACACGGGTGAAGTACCCGTTAAGGTCAATGGTCGTGTTTTTTGGGTTGACGGCCTAAGTGAGGATCCAGCCACTGGTGAGAAGACTGTGTATTCCTTTAACGGCTGCTGGTGGCATGGATGCCCGCGCGCTGAATGTGCCGTCACAGGGGACCTTTATGGAAGATCCCCCGCCGACAGCCTCGCATGGACCCGTAACCGTGATCAACTTATAGGCTCCCAGTTCACTCACAAAATCGTGTGGGAGCATGAGTATGATGCACGGATGGAAACAGATGCCCAGTACCGTGAAGAAATAAGGGCCATCAAACGTTCAATGGTATTGGACCCCCTCAAATGCGGTGACAGCTTGTTTGGAGGGCGCACAAACCCATTCAAGCTATACTTTCCGCCTACGGAGGGCGTGAAACTCCACTACTATGACTTCTGCTCTTTATATCCCTACGTGATGAAGAACAATCCGTACCCCGTAGGTGCGCCTGAAAAAATGGTGGGGCCCACCATACCAACCTTCGAGGAGTTTTCAGCTAATTTGAATGAACGCTACTTTGGACTCTTTCGTAGACGTGCTCCCCCCTCGTGATTTATGGATGCCGATCTTACCCGTCGTTATAGATCACAAGCTCATGTTTCCCCTGTGCGTGAAGTGTGCAGAGGAGAACAACGGTGATTGTAACCATACAACCTACCAGCGTAAGAATATTGAAGATACATGAGGTGTGGAGGTTTCAGAAGCTACCCAACCTTTTCACACCATATATAAACGCCTTTTTGAAGGATAAAGTAGAAGCATCAGGATATCCGCGAGGGGTTGATACCGAAGATGAAAAAACGGCTTATATTCAGCGTTACCGTGCCCCTGAAGGTATACAGCTTGACCGATCCCAAATTGTTAAGAATCCTGGCAAGCGCTTTAGAGCAAAGTTCTGCCCTAAACAGTCTTTGGGGAAAATTTGCACAGAATAACGGCAGAGGGAACGTCCATTTATCACAAAGTTATATTGAAGTCTGGGATTATGCCAATGCTCCCAATAAAGAGGTTATGGAGATCGTGAATGTAGGTAATACTTACATAATAAAGTACATCACCGAACTGGCCACAGACACCTCACGGGTTACAAACATACCTGTAGCCAGCTTCACAACGGCCTACGCCCGCATCAAACTTTGGGGTCTACTGCACTCTCTTGGACGGAGGGTGTTGTACGCTGACACAGATAGCGTGATATTCACAGCGAGGGAGGGTGAATACATGCCTGCTATTGGGGAATTCCTCAGAGAGCTAACTGATGAGATCAAGGACGAGTATGGTGATGGTGCATACGCAGATTCGTTTGTATCAACAGGGCCAAAAACCTATAGGGTACGGGTGAGGGTAGGGAATGATATGAAGTATATCTTGAAGGCTGAGGGTATCACGCTTAACCATGCGAACCGTTGAGTCGTTAACTTTGACCAGCCACCCCAACTGACTGTGTGGACGCACAATTTTCGGGCGCAGAAACTGGGGTGTGTGAAGGAACTTAGGGGCACGAAGGTATGCCGTAACATCTATAGGAAGCGTTATCAGGTACTTGGTACCTATGATACCGTACCCCTTGGTTACCTTAATCCTTGATTGTATTTATATATATGTGTATTGTTGACGATATGTTTATTTATCACGTATATTTGTTTCAATTAAGGTTTCATTTTCTCTTTGCTTGCGTGCGTGTGTGTGTGTGTGTGTGTGTGTGTGTTTACAGTAAAAAGCTAAGCTCTGCCCACTGTAAGATCGGTCACGTGACTCCTGCCACTACCTGAGCATATCTCTATCCCTGCGTGCTCAGTTGACCTCTGCATACCCTTGAGCTCAGACGTGTATTCTCCCAAGTAGACGAAAAATAGTAATGGCTACCTTTAATATTGCGTGTTCAACGTTTATGAAGTGGGATTCGGCAAAGTGCCAAGATGTGGTGGATACTGAAAAACTCCCTACTTTCCCCTCCTTTAATACTTTTAAGGCTACATTGAGCCGTGCGAAGGACCAAGATGTTCAAATACTGTACGGGTCTTCTGGCGAGGGCATTGTAGGATTTCGTAGTACAAACGATGTATTGAAGTATGTTGTAAACCTAACCTTTATAAAAGCTCACATATACAGCGAAGTAAAAGAAGCAACACGTTCAGAAGATAAGCAACGGTTATGGATAGTGTCTTGTTGATGAGTGGTGGACAAGCGATATTATGTAATGTTACATCATACCGACTACTCGTACCCTACGGTTGAGAATGTAAATCTTTTCATCATGGAAAATCTTAAGTATTTTTACCACTATATTAATATATATCATGACGAGGTTTGTAGTGAAGTTGTGGCTAATGGGCTGCGTGAGTTTTTAACAGACTTTAGAGAGGAGTATCGCTTGTTAAACAAAAAAGATAAATATGGGCATATGTTTCTCTCAAATAGTGCACCGGATTGTGAAGATGTTTAGTTTGTGGAAATGAACGTCTGATGAGTGATAAAACATTAAAGCCGGTATTGCTTCATGTAGCGTAAAATTCTGTTTGTTCAAGGGCACAAGTGTTCGAACGAGCTTGTACACGCTTCAGCAGTTTATGTTGTGACTCGCTCCCCCCAGCGAGCAGACCACCCGTGTACCTCACCCCTCCGAAACACACAAGTTCGAACAAACCCATACACGTTTCATCAGCGTGACTCACTCTGCACGTCGAGCCGATCCGTCCACCTGTGGCTCATAGTCATCTCAGAGCTTGAACCGACTAGACGTGCGAATACGATGGAACTTCCTTTGAGAAGTATTCTCAATGCCTCGTACGATGTCTCCGTGACGAAGTTATTCCATTCCGCGTGTTCAGGCGTGAAACCGGTACCATTAACTATGTACTTGAAGCGATTTGCAGGCAAGCAAACTCTGGTAAACGTAATGTTATTTCTTTAAGCGTTGAGGAGATGAACAGTCTTCGTGATAGTTGAGAAGTGGGGAGAGGACCGTTATAAAATACCTGCAGGTATAGGTACAAGAAGAGAGCAGATTAGTGACGCCTCCTCATATGCCGTTGTTTGCACGTTGTGTATAAATAACGATCAGCCATGGATTGATATACGACTTATGTGGAAGAATGCACCTGATAATAACGTCTTGTCCCTACAAGAAACCGTTTCATCCTCGACAGAATGTTTGAAATCTTCGGATTCCGCAAGCTGACGCCTATATTAGACGCTCGTGTTACGGATATGATTTATTTTGACACGGTTCTTGAATACGCATACACCGCTCTGCTCGACGGATTTATCGAATGTAGGAATGAACAAGGCGAGAACGGTGTAGAGCTGGATGCATATTTAAAAGGTTTAGATTCTTCGAAATATCCCGAACTTTGGTACAAAGCACTTGAACGGTACAGGGCAGAGCTTGCCTACACTGTTCACCCTGAAGAGCTGTACCTCTATATAATGAATAGCTGTCATTACGACTTAGAAGATTATTTCCATTGCCGCTGTGCAGAGTGAAGAAGAGTTCACGATTGAAAAGCACGGGCCGATAAGAAAAAACCCTCGATTGGAAAGGAGTGTTTATAAACTTGTATTTAATAATGATGTGGTTAACGATGACCTCTTTGTGCGTGCTTTTGATTGTATTCTAGCCGTGTTTAAAGATAACTTGTCAACCGAATGTAAATTGGGCACAAAAATAGTATTGAACGATAGGAAAACCATTTATGTCGAGTATAGGGATCCGTATAACTTGAACGGTGAAGTATTGCTTGGACGGTTTTACCGTGTAGTGCAAAGTAATAATGATGTCAATGTAGACTCGATTACATGTGAGCTTAGCGGTTTGCGCCGTAGAATATAAAGTATCTTGATGTATATTTAATTATTTGTGTGTGTATATATATATGTATATATATATATATATATATATATATATATATATATATATATATTTCCTGTACTAATATGCAATTCATTATACGTTTCGTATATTATTAATTTCAGTATATTTAATTATTTATATATATATATATATATATATATATATTTCCTGTACTAATATATTGATGGTTATACTAAACCGTTTTGTATATTATTGATTATATATTTCTCGTTCGTTTTTCTTATGCTATTATTATTTTTTGATCATATATATTCCATGGTATATTTAGTTTGATATATTCATCGTTCGTATTTCTTATGCTATTATTATTTTTGATCATATATATTCCATTGTATATTTATTTTCTATATATTTCTGATTCCATTAATTCGTCTAAATAAACAGAATGATGTAATGGTGTTTTATTTAATTCTTTTAGTTGTACATGGCATTTAATTATATCAATTGGCTGACTTCTAAAACGGATTTCTAAACCAACTATAATGAATATATGCATTAATTAAATAAATAGCGCTATCTGGCAACTCAACCTGTACACCTGAACAAGCCATTTACGCCTTCTTAGTCAACTGGCTGGTTAAGCCAGAATATATGCTTTAATTAAATAAATAGCACAATCTGGAGGCTCAGCCAGATAAGCCAACTGGCTGATTAAGCCAGAATATATGCTTTAATTAAATAAATAGCGCAAACTGGCATCTCAGCCAGATAAGCCAACTGGCTGATTAGGAACATATTAAGACAGCGGCCGCTTGGATGGTCTTAATATGCGCTTGGCTCCTGCCAGGCGAACACCTCTCCTTCTCCTCTCTCTTTCTCTTTGGGGATAACTCCGCCTCCAAGTTGCATTACCCTTGTTGCTTGTGCCACATCCCCCCCTTTGTTGCATAACATCTTGCAACATTCCCCCTCCCCCATTGATGCATAAGTTATGCAACATTGATCAACATTTGCAATTGCATTGCATTCTCTCCTTTTGCGCCCACACTACTCCGGTGAACAAGGAACTAGAAAGCCAGAAGACCTTCAGTAATTTTGAGCACGATGCCAATGAGGCACTATATATATATATATATATATATATATATATATATATATATATATATACACATTTCAACTGCAAAGAACACGCAGTATAATTAACGTAAAGAACGACGCTTGTATAGGAGAACATTCCGGCAAGATGAGGAGAGAGAACGAACAAATGAAAAAATGAGGTAACCACCCGGGAATCGAACCCGGGATCTTCCGATTGCCGGTCAGATATGATAACCACTACACCATGGTCCTCACTCGATCAGAAGTCGTAATTCTCCTACATACGCGCAGAAACCAATGCCCCGAGGGGGCACCTCCCGCATGCTGCACCTATAGGTATATACATTTCAACTGCAAAGAACACGCAGTATAATTAACGTAAAGAACGACGCTTGTATAGGAGAACATTCCGCGCAAGATGAGGAGGGAGAACGAAAATGAAAAAATGAGGTAACCACTCGGGAATCGAACCCGGGATCTTCCGATTGCCGGTCAGATATGATAACCACTACACCATGGTCCTCACTCGATCAGAAGTCGTAATTCTCCTACATACGCGCAGAAACCAATGCCCCGAGGGGGGCACCTCCCGCATGCTGCACCTATAGGTATATACATTTCAACTGCAAAGAACACGCAGTATAATTAACGTAAAGAACGACGCTTGTATAGGAGAACATTCCGCGCAAGATGAGGAGGGAGAACGAGCAAATGAAAAAATGAGGTAACCACTCGGGAATCGAACCCGGGATCTTCCGATTGCCGGTCAGATATGATAACCACTACACCATGGTCCTCACTCGATCAGAAGTCGTAATTCTCCTACATTTGTTCGTTCTCCCTCCTCATCTTGCGCGGGATGTTTTCCTTTACAAGCGTCGTTCTTTACGTTAATTATACTGCGTGTTCTTTGCAGTTGAAATGTATATATAGGTGCGGCATGCGGGAGGTGCCCCACTCGGGGCATTGGTTTCTGCGCGTATGTAGGAGAATTACGACTTCTGATCGAGTGAGGACCATGGTGTAGTGGTTATCATATCTAACCGGCAATCGGAAGATCCCGGGTGGTTACCTCATTTTTTCATTTGTTCGTTCTCTCTCCTCATCTTGCGCGGAATGTTCTCCTATACAAGCGTCGTTCTTTACGATATTTATATATATATATAATATTCATATTTTTTATATAAAAAGTAAGAAAACCAGGAATGGATACATTTTCTATCCAAATCAAACGCCTGCCATATGAAATGTGAAGCATTTCATATGCATTCACACATTTTCTTTGTAATACAATAACAGTTTTATAATAAATCACAAATAAACAGAATTTTACATTCTCTGCATGTAAAATAAATATTATTATATATTATATATATATATATATATATATATATAATGACTTCATTGAAGGGTTTGTTCGAAGGGAACCGAAACTTAGTAATGAATAAGAGGTCGAATATATAGGGTGGCGCAAAAGTCGTGTACCATAAAAATTTTCAGTGTTGATTATATATTATTTTTTTCTTATAGGTAGTGGATGGCTACGAATTTAACAATAGACGAGAGGGTGAGCTTGGTTTTAATGCATAGAATACCAGGTACTACAAATCGATGAATAGGTATAGAATTTAAATTCTGTACCGAATCATCGATTTGTTGTACCTGGTATTCCATAAATTAAAACCAAGCTCACCCTCTCGTCTATTGTTAACTTCGCAGCCATCCCCTACCTAAAAGAAAAAAATAATATATCATATTATAGTCAACACTGAAAGTTACTATGATGCGCGACTTTTCCTAAACCCTGTATATATACAGTATATAGGCATATGACCTTTGGTTAGCTTCCGGCCGAATTGTTCATTCTGACGAAGGTCAAGCTTTTCATTCAACATTAAACCTACAGTTTAACGTGGAATCCGAACCACGCCCCATCAGCAGCCCAGCGTCTTAACCACAAGGCCACCTAGGGTACCCACTTATCTACCAACCACTTTCTTTATTGTGTGGAAGGATGAACAGCTGGGTTTTGCTGCGCGCCGGCTGCCGTCGGGTCTCGAACCCGGGGCTGATGGATTCGTAGTCAGCGACGCTAACCACTACACCACCGAGGCGCATATATATATATATATATATATATATAATGACTTTCACAATTAAACACATGAAATGAATGAATGATGCAAACCCACAAAGAAAAAGAAAAATGATTCCAAGGCCTTTCGTGTATTCAGAAGTACACCTCGTCGTCCCTGACGAGGTGTACTTCTGGATACACGAAAGGCCTTGAAATCATTTTTCTTTTTCTTTGTGGGTTTGCATTATTTATATATATATATATATATATATATATATATATATATATATATAAATCCCTTTTGAAAAAATAAAAATCTGACAAGAAAATTTTTCATATGGAGCTAAAATTATTTTTCTTTGTATCTTATAAAAGTTTTCATTTTAATGTTATTTTAAAATTACATATTATGGTCCCATTAAATTGTTCGTGTGGCTGCACGCATTCATATTTTGCCGATATGAAAATGCAATTCTCTTCAATTTTTTCTTGTTTTCAAGTTTTCGCACTCTTAACTTGACAGAAAATTGATGTTTCAGATATATATATATATATATATATATATATATATATATATATATATATATATGAACGAGATCAATTTTCTTTAATTTATGCACAAAATTACATTTAAATGGGTACTTTATAACTACTTTAAGTACTACGTGTAATATTTTGTCTAATTGAACTCCGAGAACCTACAAAATGTATTGTTTGATGTATATACACATATAGATATACAGTTTATCGATACATTATATATAATATAGGGTGTCCCGTAAGTCCGATCTCATATGAAAATATATTTTAAATTAAATTTACAAAAAACATTAGAACCAAAACAAATGTTCTATTTGATATCTTGTTTTGGGACAAGACCTCCGCCCTTTCCTGAGGAGTGTAACTCACTTCCATATTAGTCATTGCATGTTATTTTACATGCAACAAAAAACAGGCCCCAAAACAAGACATCAATTTGAACATTGCTCTATACATCGACGTATACAGCAAAAAAATGTTCGCTAAACTTACATAGATTCATATCAGAGATACCTATTAAGAATAACACTGAATACGCGAGAGAGAGAGAGAGAGAGAGAGAGAGAGGAGAGAGAGAGGAGAGAGAGAGAGAGAGAGAGAGTGTCGTCACTAAACCCTCGAACCTATAGTTTTGATTTTATACAAAATATTTTCACCTCTATTTCCTGAGGTATCGGTCCAACAAAGACCCCATGACCCACTTCAGGCTAGTTCCAAAAGAATGAAAAGAGCAGTAAATGTTAAACTCTCCATGTCTTCACCCATGTACGCGCAAAGCCATCACACCGGCAAAGTGATGAAATGCTTCTCTAGGAAAGGGGTGGCAACAGGGATTAAGAACAGAACTTAGATTTTCCACACCATGCCTCACCCATCACGTGCATCCAGCGATCAGGAGAAAGAAGAGAAAAAATAAATCGTGACGAGAGAAACAGAGTTATAGGTTAACAAAGACCCTAAGATCAACTCTAGATTAGCACATGAAAGAAATAGAAAAGTTAAAATTAGCAGTGAGAAAGAAGAATACGGAAAAGTTTCCCATGCTTACACTTATGGACGTGTAAAGCTTTCACATAGGAATAGTGACAATAGTAAAATATAGAAAAGACAAGGGTCTCTCCCTCCTCCGCCAGCTACTGCTGACAGAAAATAATGGTGAAAGAAGATTTATAGGAAAGTAGGAAAAAGTTAATGAAGCAAATAACATCAGAGTTCATTAACACCATGCGTACACTTACATCCTTGTGCACATTAATTGCGTCAACAAGAAAAACGATATAAAAGATAATAATATGAATATGTTAAATTTTTATTAACATCTTAATATGATATGACCACCACGACTCTTTATCGCTTGTTTAACACGATTTGACATTGAATCTACTAAGTGAGCACAGTCTGTTGCAACTTGTTCATTTCTGTACTACACTGCAATTATTGCCTGTATCAGCTACGTCATTGTCGTACAATCCTCTTTTCTAAGTGTTGATTTCACAATAGCCCACATATTCTCAGTTGGGTTTAAATCAGGATAGTTCCCAACCAAATTAACGCCTGAATGTTGTTTTCTTTAAAAAACCTGAAAAATATGGTCACAACTTTGGAAGAGTGAATGCAAAAAAATTCTCTTTTCTACGTGAAGGTCAAAATATGAAAATAAAAACCCACTCTAATAGACAGAGTTTATTTCCACAAGAGTTTCGATGCCCACTGGCATCCTCTTCGGGTGGATACAGAAAAACGAATGACCCAAAACAAGAGGGAAAACAGTCCAGGGACCATTAAGAAATTCGCACCTAGGTTAGATCTCGTTCTCCCGACACCGGATGGGCATTTTATTAAAAGGTCCCGCTTATAAGTACATTCGCACACATTTAAAACTATATTCTTGTTCTATACATAGAGATTCTATTATTTTTTACATAATTATTACATTTATTACATTTATTATTGCATTATTATTTATTACAGAAATTATAATTTTATTATTACATTGTTGTTTATTATACAGAAATTATAAACCGAAAAACGAATGAAAAAATCTAGAGACCATTAAGAAATTCGCATCTAGGTTAGATCCCGTTAGGTTAGATCTTTTTTAATTAAAATCCATTTGTTTTCCATCAAAAATATACACAGAGGAACACACACACACACACACATATATATATATATATATAATATACAGGGTGGGCCGTAAGTTTCCATACATAGGAAAAATAAACATTTTTTTATGGACAACCATTTTTATTTATATAATATGCTCTACATGGTTGCCATTGTTTTGAAAACACATTTCAATACGTGTTCCCCACTGTTGATGAACACGCATTAGCACAGTTGACGTTATGCTTGTAATGGCGTTGGTGATACGTTCCTTTAGATGATTTATGTCTCGTATCTTTTCCTGATACACCATGGCCTTCAAGTGCCCCCAAAGATAGAAATCAAGGGGGGTGAGATCTGGGGATCTGGGAGGCCACTCCACAGGACCACGCCGACCAATCCAAGCATCCGGAAACTGCTGATCCAAATACCGACGCACGTGAAGACCATAATGAGGTGGAGCTCCATCTTGCTGGAAGTAAACTGGGAAGTTACCTTCCTCGTTTAGCAGGGATGGGAAAATCTCTTCTTGCAACATGTTAAGATACCTTTCGGCATTAAGATTTCCACTGACAAAAATTGGTCCAATAATTCTGTCACCCCATATCCCGGTCCACACCATCACTTTACCGGCACCTTGCATCTTCGTCGGACTCAGCCAGTTAGGGTTAGCATTACTCCAATAACGTATGTTTTGCCGATTAACCTCTCCATTGACGTAAAAATTTGCTTCATCAGTAAACAAGATCTTACGTCAAACGCATATTCTTAGGGTATCTGAAACATAAAAACAAACGTTTAATTTTTCCTATGTATGGAAACTTACGGCCCACCCTGTACACGTATATATATATATATATATATATATATATATATATATATATATATATATATAGGAAGAGAGTTAGAAGGAGTTACAATGAGATAAAATACCGAATATGGTACCCGGATCAAATAATAACAGCAAGCAGCTAGCCTAACCGGTTCATTAACATATACTTCCATATATATATATATATATATATATATATATATATATATATATATATATACAGTATATTTTATATAGGAAGAGAGTTACAAGGAGTAATTCAAAAACCCTACCTGTAGAACTTTCTATAAGTTTTTAAGTTAACACGTAATTACTTGATAAACAAAATTCGCTCTCTAAATGACGTTCTCAGGAACATTAAAATAAATAACAAGATTGTGAAAAAATATAGGGCACAAAAATAAAACAAATACGGTTGCATAAATTCTTATACTCACATCTTTACGGTAGAGTTTTCTGCTGGATCAAACGGAGGATCATTGCAGATATCATTAACGTTTTGTGTCGATAGAAGGTTCCCTCCATCAATAGCTGCGAAAAATTCGAGTGTTGCAGAGCGGTCCCCGACTTCAAACACCTGTGGGTAGCAGTAGAGTTGTTGTGACTGACTGGAACTGTCCATGCTCGATGGTATAGCGTCTTATTCACAGGTAGAAATAGCAACTGTTATGGCACGATCTGCTCGTGGGTCCATTTTTATGTGGTACGACCTCATTTATACCAACAGGTAAGAAAGCCACTCACAAGCTGGCTAACTTCCTCATTGGACATACAGTGGGTGGTGATTAGCCTTTTCTACGATAGTTAACTCTGCGCATGCGTAGGACGGTGAGAGAGAGAGTTACAAGGAAAAGAAGTACCTCAAAAGGCCTTGCGGCCCATACCAAGGAGGTACCAATGGCAACGGATGCCAGGGAAAAATTCCTACACCCTCAAATAGTGTGCAAGATTCGGTCTAACCTTTTCTTGAAGCGATCCACAGAGGAACTGTTCACAACTTCTGAAGGTAGCCTGTTCCACGTGTCAAAGATCTTATACGTAAAGTAATTCCCTCACATACTAGTCCTAAACGGTTTCAAATCCAACTTCCAACCATTGTTGCGAGTTGGTTATCATTTAAACTAAACATACTTCTAAAATCGACATCGTTGAACCCGCGTAAGAGCTTGAAAACCTCGATGAGTTGACCGCGGCGCAGCCTCCGAGTTTCCAGCGAAAACAAATTCAGGGCGCATAACCGTCGATTGTAGCCCATATGCCTAACGGAATGGATTAACTTTGTGGCCCTCGCCTGGACTCACTCCAGCCTGTCAATATCTTTCCTGAGGGTGGGTGACCAGAACTCCAGGTGCGGCAGTAGCAGGGAATTGTACAGAGAGCGCACAACCTCCTTGTTCCGAAATCGAAATTGCCTCCTGATATAACCCGGCAGCTTCTGGGCTTTCTTTTCCACCTCTACGCTGTTTCGTAAACTTAAGGTCGCTGCTAACTAGCACACCCAAGTCCTTTTCCAAATCAGTGGCCTCGATATTACTCGCAACATCCAGTAGTCCGACTTGGGATTGGCGTAACCAATGTGCATCACCTTGCATTTACCCAAGTTAAACGGCATTTGCCATTTTTTGGACCACTCTCCTATCCTGCTCGATCGCTTCGGACGTCCCAAAATCGGCTCCAAGCTTGGTGTCATCAGCGAATTTGGCGATCCTACTGACGATGCAACCGTCGATATCATTTATGTAAATGATAAACAACAGTGGCCCCAAAACGGAACCCTGAGGAACCCCGCTAGTGACCGAGGCCCAACCCGAGCTAGCCCCTTTAATTACAACCCTCTGCCGCCTATTCTTCAGCCAGTTTTCAATCCACCTACCTACTTCCCCACCGATACCCAGCGCCCGGACTTTCGCCATTAGGTGGCGGTGAGCTACCTTATCAAAGGTTTTCTCAAAGTCGAGATAAAGTATATCAATCTCCCTACTCTTATCCTACTCACTCAACATGACGTGGAAAAACTCGAGCAAGTTGGTGAGACAAGACCTATGCCGTCTAAACCCATGTTGGGAGTCCACAAGCAGCTTGTAGGAATCCAAATGGTCAACGATCCTATCCGCTATTATCACCTCTAATAATTTACCTGCAACTGAAGTGAGACTAATGGGACGATAGTTCCCTGGACTTTCGTCATCCCCTTTCTTAAAGATATGGGTCACATTGGCTTCCTCCAGTCACCAGGCACCTGGCCCGTCTCCAACGATTTGCTGAAGACTGTAGCAAGGTGGGGAGCCACCTGGTCGCGCGCTTCCCGTAAGACTCTGGGGAGGAACTGGTCTGGCACAGGAACCTTAAACGCGCTGTTTGTATGTTCTATCGGTAACGACTGTCGCTCTACACTGAACACTATCCAGGCCAGCACCTTCGTGCCTGACGCCTGGCTCGAGGATGACGCGGGTGTCCTCCCTGGTGAACACTCCCGCAAAGTACTCATTCAGTACATTAGCGATGTCCGCGTCCGAGGTCTGCAGCGCGCCGCTGGGGTCCTTTAATGGGTTTTCTATTAACATAACTGAAGAACTCCTTAGGGTTCTCCTTGTAGAGGCTTGCCACCCGGAGTTTTTCGTTACGTTTGGCTAGCCTAACCTTCGCCTTCACTTCCCTGCACAGGCGGACATACGCCTTGGTGTTCTCATGGGAACGATTGGCCTTCCCCCTCCTATACGCAGCTTTCCTATTTCGGATAGCCGAAGCGATGTCACGACTAAACCACTTAGGCTGCGTTGAAGCAGGTGTGACCGGTTTTGAGGGTATGGCAACAGACTGCAGCACCATAAACTGGTCCCGTAATGCACTCCGCACTCCCTCAATATCGCCGCCGACTTCTAACCCCATCTCACCTACGCTATCCCGGAGGCTAACGAAGTCCGCCGCCGTAGATCGAGCTTACTGCCTCTCGAGTTACTACGCTTCACCCGAGGGACGCAGCCACAGAACCTAATCAGACCGTCATCACTCCCACCCAACGATTTGTCAACGGTGAGGCCAGTGACGAAGTTGTCTTAGGTCGTGAATACTAAGTCTAGAACGCTTTCGCCTCGTGTAGGCCCATTGACTCACTGAGTTAGGAAGTTCTCATCAGCAAAGTCAACTAGCCTCCTCCCTTCGGCATCAGCAGTCCTGTCTTCTCAGTTTATGCCGCGACAGTTGAAGTCTCCTAAAACTACACACACCCTGTCTCCTAGCAGGCTACGGAGTTCGGTGTACAGGGCCGTATCCTCCTTGAGGAGGAGATGCAGACGTCTGTACACCAAGATTAACCTATAGTTCGTCCCTCCCACTTTCAGATCGACGCCAAGTAGCTCCCGTTACGATCGGAACTGGCAGTCAACCGGACTCAACGTGTCCCTCACGTATATTAGTACCCCTCCCCCCTCCCACGTATGTGGTCCTTGTGAAGCATTCTATACCCGGCAATCTCAAATTCCCCAACGTAGTCCCTACGATCAGTATGAATCCAGGACTCGGT
The DNA here is from genome assembly GCA_023014485.1 of Bathynomus jamesi. Taxonomy (NCBI): domain Eukaryota; kingdom Metazoa; phylum Arthropoda; class Malacostraca; order Isopoda; family Cirolanidae; genus Bathynomus; species Bathynomus jamesi. The sequence continues at coordinate 386,726 of JAJOZX010003467.1, read as the reverse complement.
GATAGCAACGATATCCTGGTATTCTGATGCGAAGAGCGCCCGTAGCTCGTAAAACTTATTCCTAATCGGCCTAGCATTAAAAGAGAGAGAGAGAGAGAGAGAGAGAGAGAGAGAGAGAGAGGAGAGAGAGAGAGAGAGAAGTTTTCAGTGTATATGTTTAAGGGAATTTCGGAAACAGCAAAAAGCATTTCATAAGGCAAGATTGTTTTTCAATAAACTTTATTTGTTTTCCAAATTAAATATTATTTAACATTTAGGGATCCTAATATAAAAAGAATCAGCCTTTTATAACGTATTAAATATTATAATTAATAGTGCGCGTATCTTTATATTAGTGCAATTAAATGAGTTCTACCATAAATTCAATTTTTTTTTATAAATATGCGTAGAAAACGATATTTATTGGGCATGCCCTACTAAAACTATAATAATTTAGAATACTCTAAGTATTATATTTGTTTTATTTTAAAAATGCTGAATTTTAGTGTTTGGGAGAATTTAGTGTAAAATATAATTAGTCTGGTACTGCGTCAGTTAGAATTATTCTTGTACGTGTAATTTTATTAAAGTCCACAGAGGATATGGTCTATGTTCGATTCTTGAAAATCAACCCACCTTTATGAAACGCTGTTTATTCTCGATGCTTAAATTGATTTGTAAATGAGTACTGGAGGTTTATGGCAACTTTTGTGATACATGCCATATTTAGTGGGTACGCCATACTAAATCTATAATAATTTTGAATATTCTAAGTATTATAACTGTTTTAGTTTAAATGCTGAATTTTATAGATTTGGAGGATTTAATGTAAAATAAAATAAGTCTGGTACTGCGTTAGTTCGAATTATTCTTGTACAAAATTGTGCAAATAACAGAATGAATTCGATGCATAGCACAATCTGGCATCTAATCTTAATACATAATGTGCTAAAATGCGAAAACTAATTGCGTAAAAGAAGAAAAAATAAATAAGTTACCCGGAAATATAATCTGTTTTAATATAAAGTTATATTATTATTTTTTGTAATAAGGTTTGAAGATATATTTGTGTCTTAAAGATAAATTTGTATTCTGGCATCTAATCTTAAAACATGATGGGCTAAAATGTAAAAATAATTGGGTAAAAGAGGAAAAGAAATGAATAAGTTATCCGGAAATATAATCTGTTTTAATATAGTTATATTATTATTTTTTGTAGTAAGGTTTGAAGATATATTTGTGTCTTAAAGATAAATTTGTATTCTGGCATCTAATCTTAAAACATGATGGGCTAAAATGCGAAAATAATTGGGTAAAAGAGGAAAAATAAATAAGTAAAATCATATTAATGCTTTTATGTTATACTTTAAGGATAAATTTGTATATTAAGGTGAAATTTGTTTTTGTATTAAACTTAGTTTATCATATTCGACTTTTTGTTTAAAAGATCGCGCACCAAGCGTCAAATTGGCCTTGTGGTGGCTTTACACCATGAGAAGCTCAATAGTAGCGTTGTCTTTTTTTTTTAGACTTTGTCGGTCTACCGCCTGGCCCCATAAACGTATTTGATTATGCTTAATAGCTTTGTCTATTAATTGGCTCGTATTTAGAGACCATGTTGGTCTACCAGGAGCTGGTAAGTAAAAGCCGTGGGTAAGGCGGCTTTGGTCGGGTGTTGGTAAGTAATGCCGTAGGTACGGCGGCTGTGTAATACTGTGTTACTGCTGAGGTCTTAAGGTCTAGACGATTGGTTGTAGCCCTCATCTCGGCTACGTGGTGTTGATGGGATGAGCTCTTAAAAGTCTATAATTAGACGACTGGTGGTTGTGGTGCGGTGCTGGTTGTGGTGATGGCTGTGGGGAGTTTTTCTTTTTGTGTGGTTGTTATTCGGTATGCTCGTATATATTTTGCTATTGGGACTTTACATACATCTGCTTATATATGTTGTGTGTGTGTGTGTGTGTGTGTGTGTGTGTGTGTGTGTGTGTAATACGGGATCTATGGGCGTATATATAGTTGGGGAGTGTATGTGCGTTTGTGTGCACTTTTAATTCGCTCGAAGGTTATTAATATATACAAGCCATTTATGCCTTCTAAGTCTTCTAAGCCAACTGGCGGATTTCGAGTTCTAATCCGTGATGCTACTCTCTCTCTCTCTCTCTCTCTCTCTCTCTCTCTCTCTCTCTCTCTCTCTCTCTCTCTCTCTCTCTCTCTCTTTAGACGGCATAGGTCGTGTCTCACCACCATGCTCGAGTTTTTCCACGTCATGTTGAGTGAGTATGATAGGAGTAGGGCGATTGATATACTTTATCTCGACTTTCAGAAAGCCTTTGATAAGGTACCTCACCGCCGGCTAATGGCGAAAGTGCGCGCGCTGGGTATCGGTGGGAAGTAGGTAGGTGGATTGAAAACTGGTTGAAGAATAGGCGGCAGAGGGTTGTAATTAAAGGGGATAGTTCGGGTTGGGCCTCGGTCACTAGTAGGGTTTCTCAGGGTTCCGTTTTGGGGCCATTGTTGGTTATCATTTACATAAATGATATCGACGGTGGCATCGTCAGTAGGATCGCCAAATTCGCTGATGACACAAAGCTTGGGGCCAATGTTGGGACGCCCGAAGCGATCGAGCAACTGCGTGCGGACCTAGGTAGGATAGGAGAGTGGTCCGAAAAATGGAAAATGCCGTTTAACTTGGGTAAATGCAAGGTGATGCACATTGGCTACGCCAATCCCAAGTCGGACTACTCGATGTTGGGGAGTAATATCGAGGCCACTGATTTGGAAAAGGACTTGGGTGTGCTAATTAGCAGCGACCTTAAGTTTATGAAACAGTGCGTAGAGGTGGAAAAGAAAGCCCAGAAGCTGTTCGGTCATATCAGGAGGCAATTTCAGTTTCGGAACAAGGAGATTGTGCTCTCTCTGTACAATTCCCTGGTTCGGCCGCACCTGGAGTATGCTGTGCAGTTCTGGTCGCCCCCCCCCCTCAGGAAAGATATTGAGAGGCTGGAGCGAGTGCAGGCGAGGGCCACAAAGTTAATCCCTTCCGTTAGGCATATGAGGTACAATCGACGGTTACGCGCCCTGAACTTGTTTTCGCTGGAAACTCGGATGCTTCGCGGTCAACTGATCGAGCTTTTCAAGCTCTTACGCGGGTTCAACGATGTCGATTTTAGAGCATGTTTAGTTTAAATGATAACTCAACTCGCAACAATGGTTGAAAGTTGGATTTGAAACGGTTTAGGACTAGTGTGTGTGTGTCGGAATTACTTTACGTATAAGAGCTGTGACACGTGGAACAGGTTACCTTCAGAAGTTGTGAACAGTTCCTCTGTGGATCGCTTCAAGAAAAGGTTAGACCAAATCTTGCACACTATTTGAGGGTGTAAAAAATTTTCCCTGGCACCCGTTGCCATTGGTACCTCCTCGGTATGGGCCGCAAGGCCTTTTGAGGTACTTCTTTTCCTTGTAACTCCTTGTAACTCTCTCTCTCTCTCTTACCTTCCTAAGCTAGGGAAATCACTTTCGGGGGTGAGGCCGTCCCACTTTATCCCTCAAAGTCTCTTCTCTCTCTCTCTTAGGTTAGGTGGACTCCCCCAGCTTGTTGCAGCTGGGGAGATTCCCCTTATTTTCCTTTCTTTTTGGCACCATCAGGGGGAGGGTTCGCGTCTTGCAACAAGGGGGGTGGAGTGGGTGGCATTGGCACTCATTTGGTCAGTACTGCACTGCAGTTGCACTCTAACATTTGCGGTTATACTACTGGTGATCATCAAACGCATATCGAAAAGAAGGAAAGTTAGATAAATTTCATGATAGCAGATCTAAAGAGATATGGAGATCCAGCTAAAGTGGGCCATTAGGCAATAAAAGTGAACCTAAAATTGTATGAAACCATAATAGTACCTACAATATTTTATGGAATGAAAACATGGACGAGAACAAGGACAAAGGATACTGAAGAAGTGGAACAAATGCTGGGAAGAATTATAAAGGAAATAACAGGAATGAAATGTAGTACCTCATATTGGGGAATACTAAATGAATTAGGAGTGTGCCAGTCAAAGAAAAAATTGGATACAAGAAGATAATGCTAATGAACAATATATTAAACTCAAATGAAAATAGATTAATTAAAATGATAACCGAAGATCAGTTGGAAAATCCATACCGAGGATGTTGGGTAGAGGAAGTGGCAGAAATGTGCAAACATTAGAGGACTTGAAAATGCTGAAAAAAGTGAATTAAAGAAAAGTGTACGACAAAGAACTAATAAAGAGGAAAACAAAAATGAAGAAACTAAGATTCATTGATGAATTTAAAAGAAAATCATATATTGAAAATATGAAAGAAAAGGATATTAAGATTATAATGGAAATCCGATTAAATATGGTAGAGGTGAAAGAAAACCATAAAGGAAAATATGAGGCCATGAAGTGTGAATTATGCAGGAGAAAGAATGATACCACAGAACACTTGTTTCATTGTGAAAAACTAAGAAACATTGTGGGAGAGATGATGGGAGTAGAGAATATAAATAAACCAGAAAGTATCAAAAATTCTATAGTAAAAGTAATGGAAATTAGAAGGAGACTCTGCTAGACAGTTAAGGTATAAGTACGTAATAGGAGATACAGTATAGACTGTAGAGGCTCTGCACCGGAAACGTGTGCTGATCCGCAGGATCAAGCGAGCAAATTCTGGAACCTGGAACTTGGAACCTACGTACCGTAATTGTAAATGTTAAACTCAAACTCGATTGAAATTGTCTTAAAATAACTTTCGTTTCATTTTATTGTTTGACTGTTGTGCTAAAAAAAATTTGGGAATGTTCTGAAAATTTAACCCAGACGAAGAATCTTAGGGATTGAACATGACAAGAAAAAGGAAGCCATCACTTGGAAGAACTACAGTAAATATGTATTGCCCGAAGGGCATTAACAGTCTTCCGCATGAACTAGCAAAAATATCCCACCCGTAGGTTTTTTGGGGGGACTAATTTAAGTTAATTTAAGTGATCGACATTCTTCTGTTGTACTTGATACCGTGTATTTATTCTGACAACTAATTCATACATATCAAGCCTTTTGTAACTACCATTGATCTATAACCAATTGCATCTTTCTGTTTTATGTACCGTATTTTATTAATCATTGCAAAATTAAGTTTATTAATTAAAGAAAAAGACAAGCAAGCTATCCAACAAATTACAGCAGCCTATCTTCAAATTAGTAGTCTATGAGTATAAAATTAGGCTCTTTAAACTTGGGTTGGGATTGCAAACTAAGGGTTTATTAATAATATGATTTATAACACGAATTGTTACATAAATGAAAAAGCATAAGTTAGGACTTAATAGTTTCGGGACAAATTCCTCCTAGGCCTCAAAAGAATTTAGACAACACACGTGACTTCTGACAAAAAAGACAAGAACAGGTTTCAACGCGTTCTTAAATGTAAATGTGACGTGTTGTATTTAGCTAATGAGGTAACAATTTTTTACGTGTTTTAAGCTAACGATAAAAGACATGGAAAGATGATTTGAGGAAAAACCACTTCAGGATGTCTCTAGAATGTAGGATTTTGCACCATTTTTACAAAATTTTTCAGGGGAAGCATGACCCCGGACCCCCATAACTTTCTTCGCCGTTCAGTTTCCATGCAGTGGTGATGACCCCCCCCCTCCCAAATAATTTTCTGGATCCGCCCGTGATCTGTCACGTGATGTCACACCTTCATTAAATAGTGCAGTTTCAGCATAATACTTGATATATATAATTAAGTAGTTTACTATCATATAATAGGTAATATAAATTAGTTAAATAGAATAAAACAGTTAAAAATTTGCAAAATTCATAATATAAGGTATTTTAAAATTGTTTCTAAGTTCCAGGATCATGAGGAAAAGGAAGCACAATAATTATCTTTCCCAATGCGAAATTGAATTTGGGATACAGGAAAAACAGCGCGCAACGCAGATGAGTGAATGAATCAAATTAGAAAATCGAGAACAGGCCACCAGAGAGAGAGCTGTGGCGGTCCGTCAGTGAAAGTATGATAGGCCATTAGTCAGAAGAGTGGAGCGAATTAATGAAATATATCGTGGGCGCTGCACGGAAACTTCATACAAAGTTTAACAATACAGTTCACTTTCAATCAATTAAAATATTGTTTTATATATATATATATATATATATATATATATATATATCTATCACGTAAAAATGAACAATTAATAATTCCTATATAATCTTTATATAAATCCTTATATTCATTACAATCTTTATATCCATTATATTCATAGAGTTCTTATATTTATATAATCTTTATATTCAAATATTCATTTTTACATAAGGACCAAACTTGCATAACGCAAGTTATATGTTGTTCAGTTCATACGTCCATGTCCTTTCTTGACTTTTATCTTTTGTTAATTTTATTAATTATTCATTCAGCTACCTATTGTCTACCTATTGTGTGACTACCGATATGTGTACAATACTTTATGCATTCGTACATGTCCACTGAGGACGTACATAATTACCTTACATGTAAGTATGGTCACATGTATACTTTGTATTTTTTTATTTATTTAATTTCTCGCAAGATACTCATTCATGCTGTCGCAAGTGTTCGAATTCCGATGATGACGCCAAAAGCGGGCATCTAAATACAAAATCTCCTTGCTTGCTTGCTTGCTTCTAATCCGAAAACATTATTATGATTGTTATATATTATGTGTGTTATGTTATATATATGTGCCCATGTACTTTGTGTTAAATCCTAAAATAATAGTTATCCTAATATAAATATGAAACACTGTAAACTATAGTTAACTGTGGTCAATTGTAATTAACTGAAATGATTTAATATGTAATTAATGTACGTTAATGAAACTGTAATCAACGATAATAAGTGAATGTGAATTAATTGGTAATTATAATCATAGTTATAGTAAACCAAAATTACAATGTACTCATTGATGTACTTTGTTTGTACTCAATGTACAACCCGACATTATGTCGCCATTTAGGAATATATACTCAGCGATATTATTATTATTTTTTTATTATTATTTTTTTCGTTGGGATAAATTTTTGATTTGCTTCCTATTTTGCCAAATAATTGGTGACTTCTTTTTAAAAATTTCTTAATCATTTTTTAGATTTAGCTTAATAATGAATCCTGATTCAATTTTGCAATGTTCATGTTTTGTATACATTCTCTCTTCGTTATAAAAAAATTAAGTAACATGTCTTGCCTAAGCATTTAATTGTAAATCTTAAACCTTTAATTTTTGCTCATATGCATATCTTAGTGTAACGATGCATAGTTCAATTTCCCCTTCTAATTAACTCGGCAGATATTGATAACATCAGATCTGAAAATACGCGGTTTAAGATAAAAATATGGCTTCATCTTCAAATATCTTGTTTATCTGTTTAAACATTGCCACAACAAAAAAATTTACTTTATTTTCAAATATTGTGCAAAACTAATGCAGCCTATAGAGAATAGAAATGACACAAGTCAACATTTAATAATAATGATGTTAGCAAATTATGGGTATATAAACCCACAAAATTTCTTCCATGTACAATCAGAATTAGACTCAGAGGCTGAGCACTACCTGTACATTTTAGCAGTAAATTACAGTAGGAAAAAGTCTTTATCTTCTTCGAGCCTTGCTCTCTTCAGAGAACTTAGTCTTAAATAGAGAAAAAATAATCTCCCGATACATTATAAGAAGAAACAGGGAACCTTCAGAGAATTTAGTAAGTCTTCCAAAATCCTCCGAACCACTATAGAAGAACTCGGAGAGTAGTATAGAAGAAACTACTGCAAGTAACAAATCCGTTGCTGTCACCTAACCAGAACCCCCGTCGACTTCGAACCAACCCAGGCCATAGACGGAGCGGTTAACATATATATATATATATATATATATATATATAAATAATTTTTTTCTAATATTTGTCTCACATCTGTGACTTAAGTATATTATTATTTTACAACCATTGTTTGGGATCTAACGACGCCGTCCTTTAGGAGCTAACCTACCGTGTAGGATCGTTCCCAGTGGGTGTGGTAAATTTTGGTAATACAGGGCGTTCATAAAAGATATTTTTCATACTAAATAAGATATAAAGCATGAAGCATGTGTAAGCGATAGAACTAATAAAGTTTCTTTTTGTACAAGACCAAGGTTGTCAACGTCCATGAACTACGAATCAGGATCAGGGATGCAAGAGCGATGGTCGATGCTGGCATGCTTGAACGCACATGGCGAGAATTTGAATATCGATTGGATGTTGTACAGGCGACCAATGGCGTACATGTTTAAGTTTATTAAACATGTTTGTAAAACTTTCAGCTGTGCGGAGTCACATGGAAAAACTTGTTTCTTTGTATGTTATTGGGTTATCACAATAATAAAGATTGAAATCGTTCAGATCTTTTATGAACACCCTGTATAACACAGGCCTGCGATGGTTTTGTTGTCTGAAATATTTTATCACTTATATAGTAATTTTGCATACTGATTCCGAAAATATTTATTTTTCGCCATCACGTATAGATTTTTCATAAAATGTCATATTTCATATTATATATGTAAGTGATTTTCATTAAAATTGACTCAATTAAATTTTAATTAAAAACTACTGCCTATAAATGCTTCCAGATCAGATGTGACGTCATAGCGTCTTCTAGAACATTCGAGAAACGCACCGCTAGTATATAAGTGATTGATAAGCCACGAGATGTGTCAGTCTGTCTAGTGCGTGCAAGGATATAGTTCTTTATCATTCAATGGTGCGCGGTGACTATATTTCTCTTTTCAAATTTGTTTATTTGTTGCTATTGCAACCAGAGGGTGTGTAAATAGCCCAAACATTTTCTCTTATATTTGTGGAAAATTTACTGTGAAAAAAAAAGGCGAGATATTACAGACTTCGTCAAGAAAGCATACTATGCGTACTTCGGAATGAAACTTGGGGATCAAGACAAATCATGAGCTTCACATAAATTTTGCAGTGTTTGTGTTGAACAACTTAGACTGTGAAGTAAAGGTCAAAAGGATTCTTTACCTTTTGGGATTCCAATGGTCTGGCGTGAGCCTAGAAATCACAGCAATGACTGCTATTTTTGTTCTTGTAACGTGCAAGGCTACAATACTGAAAATAAAAAGGAAATTTCTTATCCAAACTGTGTCTGCTAAAAGACCTGTTGCTCATGGACCTGGTATACCTGTACCTACTAAACCAAATACTCTTGATATAACTTCATCTAATTCGCTGTCTGATGACGATGGAAACGATTATATTAATTGTCTTCAAACTGAAACATCTGGTGAACCCCAATTGTTTAGACAAAGTGAACTTAATGATTTGGTAGGAGATTTGTGTCTTCCGAAGGATTCTTCAAAGATTTTGGGATCCAGACTTCGTGCAAAGAACTTACTTTCTCTCGGGACGTCATTTTACTGTTACAGAAATCGAGAAAAAGGATTCATTCAATATATTTCTCAAGAAAATTCACTGGTATACTGCAACAATGTTTCGGAACTAATACTTAAGCTAGGCGCTGCAATCTAGGACCCAAATGAGTAGACTTTTTATTGATTCCTCCAAAAGAAGTCTAAAAGGCGTCCTCCTTCACAACGGTAATTTGTATGCATCCGTTCCTATGGCTCACCCGGTTCACTTAAAGGAAACGTACGAAAATCTTGAGCTTCTTCTAGCTAAGGTTAAATACAAAGAACACGGCTGGCTAATTAGTGGAGACTTAAAAGTGATTTGTATGTTGTTAGGTCAACAATCAGGTTATTCAAAGTTTCCGTGTTTTTTTGTGTGAATTGGATAGCTGAGCAAGAACTCAGCACCGGATAAATAAGGAATGGCCACGCAGAGTCAACCTGACACCTGGTTCTAAAAACATCCAACGTGAAAGTTTAGTTGACACGAAGAAAGTCCTTTTACCTCCGCTTCACATAAAATTGGACTTGATGAAGCAATTTGTTAAGGCCTTGGACGAAGATGGAAATTGTTTTAAGTATCTGTGTGGTAAATTCCCAACTCTTTCGGAAGCAAAATTGAAAGAAGGAATTTTCGTTGGTTCCCAGATTAGAAAACTGACTTTGGATGAACACTTTGAAAGAACAATGAACAATCTTAAAAAGGAAGCGTGGGTTGCTTTTAAGGATGTTATCAGCAAATTTTTGGGGAACAAGAAGGACCCAAATTACCAAAACATTGTGAACAATATGCTAAATAAGTTCAGAGAGTTGGGTTGTAATATGAGTTTAAAATTACATTTCTTACATTCACACTTGGATTACTTCCCTGAGAATCTCGGAGCATTCAGCGAAGAACAAGAAGAACGGTTTCACCAAGACATCAAAGAAATGGAGAAGAGATATCAGGAAAGGTGGGACATCAGCATGATGGCTGATTACTGCTGGATGTTGAAATGGGATACTCCAGAATTATTACATAAAAGAAAAGTAACAGCGCGTATATTCGAGACTAAAAGGCATAGATCTCACCAGGGTTGTGGAGTCGGTCCAAAATTTTCCGACTCCGACTCCGACTCCACACATTGTAAAAATTCGACTCCGACTCCGACTGCACACATTGTAAAAAATCTAAAAATCCGACTCCGACTCCTCACATTTTAAATATACGACTCCGACTCCTCTAGTGTTTCACTCTATAATTATCATAATAATAAGACATTTCACCACCACCACATGAATCGTCAGGTTACTTTCTAGGATAAGGGAACATTCAAATATTAAGAAGGATATTGACTTGTAGATATTATCATATTAAGGGATTTTTATTTTTTCCAATAATATATATATATATATATATATATATATATAAATGAAAAAGATTCTCTTAAACATAATTAAGGTCTAACCAGTAGTAGTGCTACTTAAAATTGAATAACCCTTCTTAACCTAGTGGCTATAACCAGGGTTGTGGAGTCGGTCCAAAATTTTCCGACTCCGACTCCACACATTGTAAAAATTCGACTCCGACTCCGACTCCGACTCCGCCCTGAAACGTGCGACTCCACGACTCCGACTCCGACTCCACAACCCTGGATCTCACAAGAAAACTCAGGACAAATAAAGACCTACAGATCTACAGAAGCTAAGGCTAACAAAGACCCTAAGATCCACTCTAAGGTTAGTCCGAGAGAAAGAAAAGAGTAGGGAGTTAAAAGATGAGAATAAAGGGTAAAGTAAGCAGCAAAACCTATCATTCGTGGGTTAACATTCATTCATAAAAAGAGAGAGAAAGACTCACCATCATCATCCACCAGCCACTGCCGACAAATCGGAAAAATAGTCGAAGAGAATAGGAAAGGGGTGAAAGATAAAAATAAGTAAAATAAGAACGCTTACAAACCATGCAAACACAGTCTTAACTCAAACACTGTCATACCATGCAAACTACAGACATGCAAGTAAAGAGAGGATAAGAAAAAAAAATATGAAGAGCACAACAAAAAGTGGGTTAGTTTACGAAAAGAAGTGGGTTAGTTTACGGCAAAAAGTGGATTAGTTTATGTGAAGATGAATATGTAACTGACGTTAATAGTCTTTTTTCTTTTTAAAGTTGTTTGCATTTGTAATTAGTAGGTACTTGTAGGTTATCTCCCCCCCCCCCCCCCCCCAATTTTGACAGAATATTTTCGTTAAAACTAACGAAAATATCACGACTTAACCTAACCAATTATCAAGGGCGTACAGTTGATCTATTAGTAAATAGTAAATACTATTCCAGAAACAAACAATGTTATAATTAATAATAGATCAATAGATCAACTGTACGCCCTTGATAATTGGTTTGGTTAAGTCGTGATATTTTCGTTAGTTTTAACGAAAATATTCTATCAAAATTGGTGGGGGGGAGTTAACCTACAAGTATCATTAGTATAGCAAAGCGAAATAGGTACCTAATGTAAATTGAAATAAATAATATTTATTTATGTTGTTTTTCCCTTCCAATTTGCAGAAAATCCTTACGTGATAGAAAAAAATGGGATCACCTGAAGATCAGGGCCCCCAGCCTTCTTTAGTTAGCCTCATAAGGTTAACTAACAAAAATATCACGACCTAACCTAACCAATCGTTAGGTCAACTGTGCGCCCTTGACGATTGGTTAGGTTGAGTGTAGGACAAAAGCCCCCTAGGACAAAAGCCCCCTAGGAAAAATAATAATAAAAATTTTTGTAATCATTATTTTTATTCTTTATTAGTTACAGTTTATGTTTATAGTTTATAGTTTATGTATTTTAGCTCTCGTCATTTTCGTTTAAACTAACGAAAATATCACAACTTAACCTAACCAATCATCAAGGGCGTACAGTTGACCTAACCGGGCATTCAGTTGACCTAACCGGACATTCAGTTGACCTAACTTGGATTTCAGTTGACCTAACTGGGCATTCAGTTGACCTAACTGTGCATTCAATTAACATAACAGGTTAATATTGGTTATTTCACCTAAATATCTTATGATCTTTTCAGATTAGATGTGACACTTGACTTGCCCTACCCAGCAATTTGTCTAGGGGGCTTTTGTCCGGACCCGGGTTAGGTTAGGTCGTAATATTTTCGTTAGTTAGCCTTATAAAGCTAACTAAAGAAGGCTGGGGGCCCTGATCTTCAGGTGATCCAAAAAATGGATACCTTATTCGAAATCAGCGTTGTTGAATTATATAAAATCAGTTATTAGTAAGAACTCTTACAAAGTTCTCATTCGCAGGACTGTGTAATCAAAGTGGTGTGTGAAAAGGCCGGGTCCGGGCAAAAGCCCCCTAGACAAAAGCCCCATAGGACAAAAGCCCCCTGGACAAATTGCTGGTCAGGTGTCACATCTAATCTGAAAAGATCAGAAGATATTTAAGTGAAATAAAAATATTAACCTGTTATGTTAATTGAATGGCCAGTTAGGTCAACTGAATGCCCAATTAGGTCAACTGAATGCCCGGTTAGGTCAACTGAATGCCCGGTTAGGTCAACTGTACGCCCTTTGATGATTGGTTAGGTTAAGTTGTGATATTTTCGTTAGCTTAAACGAAAATGACGAGAGCCAAAATACATAAACTATAAACATAAACTGTAAATAATGAAGAATAAAAATAATGATTACAGAAATTCTTCTTATTATTTTTCCTAGGGGGGCGTTTGTCCTAGGGGACTTTTGTCCTACACTCGTGAAAAGGCAGGCCCAAAGCCGAGACATGGCCGTAGTGAACTCAAGGCCTACTCTTGCATGAGAGAGACTTAAATAATACTTTTCCACGTGTGCTGATAGGCCTAAACCAGCTAGGCTTAAGGTTAAGCTGTTTTCCGCTCCCAAATTCGTAATCATATAACCCGAGTAAAGTCCCCATTATTATTTCCCAATGACATTGACAAGGTAATTGGGGGACAACCCTTCACTTGCCTCAAATAAGCTGCCTTTATAAACTCGTAACTAACCAAGCTGCTACTATAAATTGGTGCCTACAACTTGGGCATTATATATACTGTATATGGAACATACAGTATATAATGTTTAGTGCATATTATAGCCTATTATTCTTCCGTGTCCTGAAAACAAGATAATGATTTTCTGAAAATATAAATATTTTCAGGAGACTGATCACAGCAGAGCTTTTTTCTACTTTACGACAAATTACGAAATGCTATTTTAACAGTAAAATAAACACAAATATTTTCGGCATTTTCACTAAGGTTTTGTGGTTTTACCTTTATTTAGAGTTTCAGGAAAAGTCCGCCGAGAAAAAAAATTGTAAAAACATTACTAATTGGCGATATTTTCCTTTATATTTTAATAGTTTATTTATTCTTTTTTATAGCAATAATTTTTTTAAAAGGTCACCACTAATTAGTAAATTTTATGATGTTTAGAAATTTTACGTTTCTAGCCAAACTTTATTCCGAAACTGTATATTTAAGCCCGAGTTTCGTTTTAGTATATTTAAAATGATGATAAATGTTCTTAAAAGGCTAATGAACTAAAGAGCATTTTAAGGAAAGTTAAATTAAAGACCATTAGGAAAAATGTTTAGAAAACCGTTAGATACGCGTTCAATTCAATTATTTTTTGTTCTATATTTTTACATGTCGTATCCTTCGACGAAATTGGAATTTGTCCTGTGTTGAGTGATTTTCTCCATAGTAAGTAGAGTAAGTACTCTCTTTACACTTCTTTAAAAATGTGGCACTCCATGTGTCTGGCCCTGGTGCTGAACTGTCTCGTACACTCTAAATGGTACTAGAAGTTTGGTTATATTATGAAACGTCTACTCGACATCTCACAATGAACTTAGGTTTCTGAAATGAATAATAACTATTTTGAAATGTTTACAAGATATTTCAATTATTTGAAAACGTTGCTTGGCCGATTTGTATCTTTGACACGAATTTCATCTGGATTTTCTACTTTCTTCTCGGTCTCATGAGTGCTGAACATAGTTAAATTGTTCCTTAAGCAGTTCATTCATTTTCTCTGGGTCAGTTGTGTATCCACTCGCCCATCTTTTAACAGACCAATATTCTCTTTACATTGAAGTTTTCTTTTCGCGAACCTGTAGAAGTATTTTGAGTTATTTCTTATGTTTACGCCTACTTTGTTTTCCTCCGTTTTTGCCTTGTCGATGACTATTTGTTTTAGGTCCATTTCTATTTCGCATAGTTGTTTTTCTCTCATCTGAGTTTCCTTGTTTCAGTTCTTCATCCGAAGTTTTCTACGGTTTGTTTCGATTGTCTAAATAATGTTCTGATTTTTCTCGAGCTTGCTACATTTCCTTTTTTGTCTCTTCGGAATATGTTTCAGCAATATAGGTTTAGTTTCTTTTTCTATTATAGGTAGTATATATTTCTTCTGTAGTCTTCCCGTGAAGTAGCAACTCCCAATTTACTTTCTTTAATTCTTCATTTACACTTTCCAATCTACTCATATTCCGTCTGATTAGGTTTTGGTCAGAGGAATTTGTATGCGTTACCTTTTAATTTTTTATAATTTAATTGTTATTATTTGTCAAAATTAAATCCAAAACGTTCTCCTTTATATATATATATATATATATATTACACACAGACCGTGCATGAAAGTTTCTGTGAAATTTAAATCCACTACAGTCCGAATTTTCCCAGAAGAGTTCCTTGTTCCACGCGCGGTCTGTGTGTAACGTAAAAGTTTCTCAGGGGGATCATTTTGAGTTGTATCATATATAATTATATAATATATATATTATATATATATATATACAGTATATATCCATCATTTTTCTTCCATGTTATGAACAAAAAGTTAAAATCCCACAAATTAAGATATTTAGTGGTAGGGTTTTGTGGAATTTTAGTATGTTTTGTATTTCATTTGTAACGAATTGGAATTCATTTTTACTTCTAAAACAAGAATTTCGACTATGCTGTTTGATTTGCTTACCTTCACTTCACATGTGTATGTGTTTTTCATGTAATGCAGCGGCCTCCTCCTTTTCTAGCAAATCTATCCGCTCTGTATATGTTGTAGTCCTTCATTGCTATTCCAGTGCTATTACAGGTTTTTTTTTAGTTATGCAAGTTTGTTTCCATTTGGCATATGATATCTGTTTCGGTTTCGAGAGCTATATTTTGCAAGTGTTGTAATTTGCAGTCTGCATGGGCAAGGTACAGGCCTTGTATTTTTGTATATAATAAATTTACGTGGTTAATAACCTTGGTGCTCGGTTATCTTGGATAATGGTCGTTTTCTGGTCGATGTTGACGTTTCACTCTAAATAGCAGTAGACGTTCCGCTAGACGTTTCACTGTCTTATTTTTGTGAATTTTCAAATGTCTAGTGCATAAGCCATTTGACATTAGTTAAATATTTTGTTAGATATTCCATTAAGTCAGTTGAAATATCTAAATTGTCTAAATATTTTAATAATTGAAAAAGCTAATCTGAAATGTCTAATGAAATGTTTAATTATCTAGCAGTTTATATGGAAAGAATTCCTTCATAGGAATACTCTTAAAAACTTTTGACTTAATTTATTGCCTACCCATTTCTTCTTGTAAATGATTCTCTATCACTATCAAACAACTTCCTCTAATTTATATTATCAAATCCATTTATTAGTTTTATATACTCGAATTAATTCTCAATACATATCGAGTTCAACTAATTTTTCCTCAGATATTTTATTTCTCAGTTCTGGATTCACTCTGGTTGCTCTAGCCCGAACCTTTTCCAACTTAGCAGTATCTTTTCTCAATTATAGTTTGTCTAAGAATTGAACCTACGGTAGGTCTCCTGTATATCAAGAAGCCTAGGTCTAAGGCTAGTCGCAGGGTTACAGGCTGGTTATTAATCTTGAAAGACTTTGCCAGCCAAGGCCTAGCCAAATAAATTAAATTAGTAAATACATGAAAGCCACTTACAAGCCCTACGCGAACATGAAATAAATTAATAAATGCACAAATATAAAAACTGTTTTCTCCTCTTTGAGAGATAGCCTATCAGTACGAACACTAAATAAACTGTCACAATTTCAAAACATTTTCAGTCACAATACACATGCGTCAAGGAGCAAAGAACAGAAAACTTACTTAGGTAAATAAAATTTTTCATTTCTACGCCTTTATATATTTTAAACATTTAAGAACCGTTTTCAGATATGTGAAATATCTAATAAACCCTTTACAATAGCTACTATTCATTTCAGAAATCTAAATTCTTAATGTAAAGTCGCGTAGACGTTTCATATCTATAACCAAACGTCTAGTACTACCTAGAGTGTTCCTGTTCGGCGTTATTGGTTTCGCCGTTGAATTTGAGAATACTAGACATGCAACACTTAGTATCACTAAGGTAGTTGCATAAACAATGGGTGGTGTTGGACGGGAGGGTGGTGTATGTATTGCTGGAGTACATATATCTGCAAGGTTTGATCTTCTTTCATTGAAAGGGATAGCTGTACTTCACTTGTACTATTGCTACTTCTCTTATTTACGGTTTGAGCTGTCCTTTCCCGTTCTCCTCTTTGAGTACACTTAATGTGAAAATAAGAGCACTCCATATTTAGATATTTTTCTCCCTAATTGATTGTCTGCACATCGAAGGGTGAAAATACTAGCAGTTTGCTCTGTATCTCCAACTTCCATTCCTTATCATGTAGTAATATTTTTAGGACGGTAATATATATAAGCATCCAGAGCCTGTTTTGTAACAACCTGTTTTGTAACATCCGCAGATGGTCCGTTTTTTTAGTCCCTTACGTTTTCAGACTTACCCTTTGTGCGATTCAATCTTTCCGTCTTGTTCCCGAACTAATTCTTATCTACTCAGTGTTTTTTAAGGTTTTGCTGTACAGTACTTTCGTTTTTATTCATGAAGTTACTATTTTGTATCGTGTGTATTTCTTCGTTTTGGTGTTCCTCAGCTCTTCTATGAAGCGCATTGTTTTCATTGCTCTGTACCCCAATTTTGTTATTTACAGCGTATTCTCCACATCATTTTGTGCCGCTGGTATATTAGTAGAATTTCCTTCCTCAGCCAAATTTTGCTCCATTTCCATTTCTTTCTCATCATTTTCAGGCTCAGCTTGTACGACTTTTCTATTCATTTCCAGACACTTCATACAAACGGAGCCGTACAGACCAATGAGATTATTGTTTAATCTGTTCATTACCTTTGTGTCTTTTCTTCTCAGAATGATGCATTCGTAATGCTTGAATGCATTTTCAAGCCCGAGGTTGTATTAGCTTCTGTTTTGCAGTTGCAAGTGCATGCAACAGCGCAGTCCTAAAGGCAAAAACTGTTTTTGTGCAACTTCCTGATTTTAAAGCTTTCATCACATTTATTCTGCAGATTCTTATTTCTTGCTATTTTTTCTTCTTTACGGGAAACTGAGACGTATCGAGTTTATGATCATCTTTCTGGTTACCCAACCATTGCTTGCGTGTTAAATTGCTCTGAGAGAGTTTAAGGTCACTGTGTGTTTTCAAATTATGATATATTCATATATTTATTTATTTGGAGACACTACGTTACACTTTACTTTTACTTAATAAATTATTACCGAGAATGCACTCGCACTTTATAATCACCACGATGTAAATAAACTGAATCGCCGAGTAATGAGTCACTTTTAATTTAGTATTAAGGCAAAAATAAAAATGTTCGGCCACCCCGAAATACAGTATATATATATGTATATATAATTTATATATATAATATATATATACACACACACACAGTTTTCCCTGCCATCAATCAATAGGTGATATATAATTTATATATATATATATATATGATAAATAAAACCACGAAGGAAACGAAACACAGAATGGTACTCAAGCGCTTTCGTCTAATGACATCCTCAGGAACACTGAAGTACATAAAGAGTTACAGTCTATATATAGGTTACAGAAAAAAAAATATATACTATATATATACAATAAACGGAGAAATAAGAATAAAAATTAAAAATTAAAGGATTGTGGGAGGAGCATACAAATTTGTAAGGAAAAACTACCGATTTTAGCACTTTGCTCGAATCCAACACAAGATTAAATGAATTGTTTCCAACCAATGTTATAGTTAATTAAAAAAAATAATAAATTGAAAAATAAAAATAAAAATAAAACTTATAAGAGGAGCATAAAAATTTATACTGGAAATCTGCCCAGGTTTTAGCACTCTGCCCTTTTTGTCTAAGTTCGATATATATAAAAATAAATTGAAAAATAAAAGTTATTAGAGTAGCATACAAGTTTACCAAAGGTTTAGCGTTCTACCCTTCTTGTCTAAATCCGTTCTGAACGAATTCAAAACAACGGGATCGAGTTGAAAAAGACCTTTGCTTATGTTGAAGTTATTTGTAAGTTGGATAATGGCAGACTCAAGAATATTTCTATTAACAATGTTGCTAGAGTGAAACAAAACTGAAGCATTATTCCAATCAATACAGTGGGATAACTCTGACAAATGGACAAAAAGGGCACTGGACGACTGTCCCTTTCTAACGGAATATTGATGCTGTTTTATACGTGTGTGCAAATCCTTTCCCGTCTGACCTATGTAAAAGGAATCACATTGTTTACAACCAATTTTATAGATAATGCCTGAATTATTGGTAGGGCTATTTTTTACTGATATTTTTCACAATAATGTTAAATGAAAATACTACATTAATATTCAAAAGTTTAAGTACATTAGCAATGCCTAAAAAACCGGGAAAAATGGAAGTACTAAAATATTCTTTGACAAAGTACGAGTGTTATTATTCACACGATAGAAAGTTCGTTTTGCCTTGTTGAGACAAGATTCCATAAACGCAGATGGATAACACAGATCTCTTCCAATACCGTTGATTTTTCCCAATTCGGCATCGATGTATTCCGGACTGGCGATCCTAAGGGCGCGGAGAAACATTGAAGAAAAAAATGGCCTTCTTAGTGGTGGTGTCATGTCCCGAGTAAAAGTGTACGTAGGACAAATTGTTTTTTTTTTCCGATAGATACTGAACTTAAAACCTGGGCTTTCCCTATGTACACGCACATCCAAAAAATTAGGAAGAACCCGCAGGATGACGTCATCAAATCATTTAATAGTGGCTTGAAACGCATTCTCAAAGATCATAAAGACTTAATTCCGCTTTTCATGTCCACATCACCTTCTCTGCCCTACCTTTACGGTTTTATTAAAACCCACAAACCTGGCAACCCTATGCGCCCTATTATTAGCTCGGTGGGCTCTATTACTTATAAACTCTCCAAATGGTTTGTCAAAGTCTTGTCCCCCATTCTCGGAACTATCTCTGATTCACATGTAAAAAAAAATTTCATGGATCTTACTGAAAAATTGAATAATGCACGTACTGAAACCAATGATAGATTGATCAGTTTTGACGTTTGTTCATTGTTTACAAAAGTGCCGATTGACGATATGCTTGACGTTCTCTCGTGAGAATTACATAAGTATGACCTGCCACTACCTGCAGACATTGTTTTGGAACTTATTAAGCTTTGCATCAAAGACTGTAAATTCACTTTCAATAACGAATATTATCAACAAGTTTTTGGGATGGCCATGGGCAGCCCCTTGTCGCCCCTCCTCTCCAATATTTATATGCAGTTTTTCGAAATTACTTACATTCAGAGAATCCTGGGGGTTGGCATCCCATGTTTGCGGTACGTCGACGATATTTTGTGTATCTAGCCCATGAATCGTGACCTGGATGACTTCCCCCTTCAGTTAAATGATCAAGTCCCCTCCATTAAGTTTACTTTAGAAGTGGAACAAGACAACTCAATCCCGTTTTTGGATGTGCGTGTACATAGGGAAAGCCCAGGTTTTAAGTTTAGTATCTATCGAAAAAAACAAACAATTTGTCCTACGTACACTTTTACTCGGGACATGACACCCCCACTAAGAAGGCCATTTTTTTCTTCAATGTTTCTCCGCGCCCTTAGGATCGCCAGTCCGGAATACATCGATGCCGAATTGGAAGAAATCAACGGTATTGGAAGTGATCTGTGTTATCCATCTGCGTTTATGGAATCTTGTCTCAACAAGGCAAAACGAACTTTCTATTGTGTGAATAATAACACTCGTACTTTGTCAAAGAATGTTTTAGTATTTCCATTTTTCCCGGGTTTTTTAGGCATTGCTAATGTACTTAAACTTTTAAATATTAATGTACTATTTTCATATAACAATACTGTGAAAAATATCATAGTAAAAAATAGCCCAACCAATAATTCAGGCATTATCTATAAAATTGGTTGTAAACAATGTGATTCCTTTTACATAGGTCAGACGGGAAAGGATTTGCACACACGTATAAAACAGCATCAATATTCCGTTAGAACAGGACAATCGTCCAGTGCCCTTTTGGTCCATTTGTCAGAGTTATCCCACTGTATTGATTGGAATAATGCTTCAGTTTTATTTCACTCTAGCAACATTGTTAATAGAAATATTCTTGAGTCTGCCATTATCCAACTTACAAGTAACTTCAACATAAGCAAAGGTCTTTTTCAACTCGATCCCGTTGTTCTGAATTCGTTCAGAACGGATTTAGACAAGAAGGGTAGAACGCTAAACCTTTGGTAAACTTGTATGCTACTCTAATAACTTTTATTTTTCAATTTATTTTTATATATATCGAACTTAGACAAGAAGGGCAGAGTGCTAAAACCTGGGCAGATCTCCAGTATAAATTTGTATGCTCCTCTTATAATTTTATTATTTTTATTTTTCAATTTATTATTTTTTTTAATTGATTATAACATTGGTTGGAAATAATTCATTTGATCTTGTGTTGAGTTTGAGCAAAGTGCTAAAATCGGTAGTTTTTCCTTACAAATTTGTATGCTCCTCCCACAATCCTTTAATTTTTAATTTTTATTTTTATTTCTCCGTTTATTGTGTATATATATATATTATGTATATATATATATATATTTTTTTTTTCTGTAACCTATATATAGACTAACTCTTTATGTACTTCAGTGTTCCTGAGGATATCATTAGACGAAAGCGCTTGAGCACCATTCTGTGTTTCCTTTCCTTCGTGGTTTTATTCATCATAAATATTTTTCACGTGTCACTTTCGTGAAATAATTTTCGTGTATATATATATATATATACACATATACTTGTCTGGAAAAACTGAAAGTAATGTAATTTTCTTTATTTTAAAAGAAAATTACCTTTTAAAGAATTTCTTTAGAATTTTATTTTACATCAAAACGATTTTTTGCTCAGTACACGATTAGCCTAATATTTAGAGCATGGAGGAAGGCATATTCGTGTTTACGTGTATTATATGGGTTCTCTTCAAATAATTTCATTTTCAGGTGTATTTCGAGCTATTCTGAAAAGCAGTAACTCCCTATGACATTAATTGAACAAAAGAATAATTTTAACGCTCTAAAAGCCCCCTGTGAATAAAGCTCATTAGCAACACCAATGTTCAAATGCTTCCTTAGGAGGGAAAATTAAATGATAAACGACAAGCGCATGCAACCGAGAAACGAAAAACTAAAAAGCACGTTTATAATTAGGTTTTAAAATTGTTTTCAAAGCCTTTACCTTTTTACCGCCATTAACGCTTTTCAATTATTTACGCTTTATATATAAGACCTGCAAAACGAATAGAAATAAACTACGTCGTGTACTTCTAGCCATATATACGAGTAATATAAATATATGTAGAGGCCAATTGGATCTGACAGAGACGTATTCCAAAACACCTTAGCAACATGCCATCAACAATGCGATATAACTCATCAAGCCAAACTCGACAAAGATGACGTCATAACAAGCAAGACTAAGATGACGTCACATCGCGAGAATTCACTCAAGGCATGAGGACATGACTTGTCTATCGCCTCTCAACTTCGTTACAGGGACACCAGGACGCTTCCACCTTCAGCTCTCTCCGAAAACCATTTAGTAATCCACGCGTTACCAGCATGTAGACATCATGCTTGCGGGCCCCCATTGGGCCCGGCATCACCCTCCTAACTTTATATAAAGATTATCATTGCCGCGCGTTATTAAATGTCATATTGTAAGCATTATTTCAAGTATACACATTACAGTATTTCCAATGTAAACAATCAACAATTCTGTTGTATTCATAAATCATTCGAATCAATTTATTTTGTGTTAAATAAAGGACGAAAACTCAATCTGTCAATCAACCTAATTAATAACTTAATTAATAACATTATTTTGATATGAAAGATGTGGTGACCTCGGCCAAGCATCCATTAATAACGATTATCAAATAACGGTAATTACTATCATTCCTTATAGCACCGATTTTCGCATCAAACATGGCTACAAACTGGCCATTAAAAACATCATTATATATATATATATATATACACACGAGGGTAATTCAATAAGTATCCGCACTTTTTATTTTCACATCTGATAAATTATAAACACATCACTTCTCAACATAGTCTCCCTGCTTCTCAATACACTTATTCAAGCGATCTACAAGCTTCCTAATGCCATCACAAAATAATGTTTTGGCTGTGTGAGTAGCCAGTCATGCGCCGCCTCCTTCAGGTCATCATCGCCTTGGAATCGCTGACCTCTCAAAGCGTCTTTTAGTGGTCCAAACAGGTAAAAATCCGAAGGTGCCAGGTCTGGACTGTGCTACCCAACTTATGAGCGCAGGTCAGTAGTATGCCCGCAAAAGGGGAGAGTGCAGAAATGTTATGTAATGTTGCAAGAGTGCCCCCCCCTTGTTGCAAAAAAAAGAGAGAGAGAGTACCGGCCTTTGTTGCCAACTCCAAAATGGGATTGCAAGGGGCATGCAACTTGGAGGCGGAGTTCTCCCCCAAGCTATTCCCCCAAAGGAGTGTAAGGGATAGTAAGAGAGGAAGAAGAGACGGCCCAGAGGTGGGCACATTGAGGCACCCCCTTTGTTGCCAATCCAAAATGGGGTTGCAAGGGGCATGCAACTTGGAGGCGGAGTTCTCCCCCAAGCTATACCCCCCAAAGGGGTATACCTAACCTAAGAGGCCTCTATGGGAGGGAAGGGGTTTCCTCACCACCCAAAGGGCCATAAAAAGAAAGGACCAGAGGTCTTTGCTCGGGCGGCTGCCCGAGCTCTTATGGGAGTCTTCTGCCATACACCGCCTTTTATAGAGTCCGAAACAGCCAGTTGGCTGAGTTGCCAAATAGCGCCATGTATTTAATTCATCAGCCAATAGAAGGCTGAGTTGCCAGATAGCGCAATGTATTTAATTCATCAGTCAATAGAAGGCTGAACTGCCAGTTTGCGTTTCACACCGCACTAGACCAACAGTTTAATGTGGAAACCGAATCAGAAATACATCTTGTCAGAGAATGATTGCTCACGCTTTCACATCATCTCACCGAAAAGAGTTCATTGTTGAGGACCCCAACATACAGTGGACCGATACAGGTGAGATCACAATTGGAAATAAAAATTTTTTTTCGAGATTCCGGTATACCCGTTTGATCGAGTATTTCCTACAAAGAGTATGAAGCTCCACCCAGGTTTTAACGGCGGTGTGCCATTCACCGTCCAGAAATACTTGAAAGAGCTTGTTTTTCAACATGAGTATGCCTAAACACGCCCAACCTTTCGTGGGACAACCAATGATTGTCTTTGAAAAGGTGATATGCTCTCGATTGGCCGCAAATGACCGCTACAAATCGTGAACAACACCCCTATTCCAACAGTGACCCAACAGGAAACAAGGCTCTCCGCTTGTAGGCAGGTGGCGTAACCCTTATAAATGGGGCACTTCGTCGCTTAGAGTCAGTTTCGCGCTACTTATTGTATCATACGAATCATGGCTGAGCTTTACAATTCACCTGACCTTATTGGTGATAACGATTATTACAACCAAGCCACACGCCTATTATTCAATGCAAAAGATCAGAACGAGCTATTCTCGTCACAGAACTTTAATGAAATTAGTGGAGCAGTGGACCAAACTCTCATTCAAGAATCCTGTGAAATGTAAGTAATTTGTAACGTTGTAATAAGTCTTTTGGGAGTCGTGTTTAATTAATGTTTGTGCCCCATATATTCTATATATATATATATATATATATATATATATATATCAGCTCGACAGTTTTTAATTTTAAATCTGTGTTCATTGCGTGTATTTCTCGTCAAATTACTGCGAAATAATTTCAATTTAACCTAACCGTGGACAGGTTCTCTCAACGCAAACAAATCTCATTTATTAGTTTTGATTAATACTGTTTTTCCCGAAACGTGTTGTTCGCAGCCAGCTTCATGACATTTATTTTACCTGCAGGAGTGAAACAGAGTTAGGACGCGTCATAGCGACTTTTGACGGAATGGCGGCACCCCTCCACCATCCATCCCCATGATTCAGAATTTCAGACGTCGTGGTATCGGGACAGGGTGATGAGTGCCGGATCATAGAGGAGGAGATGCTGTAAGTGTTTTTATTTATAGGCAAATTGAAATAAGCGCGTTTTCAAATTTGATTTTCATTCTTTGATATATATATACATATATTATATATATATATATATATATATATATATATATATATATATATAGCACGTAAACATTGACGAGATGTCATATTAACCGCTTTGAAACTTGCTTTGTGTTACTTCTCAATTATAATTGGCTGTCTAATTCCATTTCTTGTTCTGTTCTGAAGTAGGTTTTCCACAAGATAAATTATGCTCATTGATTTAACCGGATCTTTCCGCGTTTATAATATAACCTAACATAAACTAAATACCGTTCATTTACAAGCATTGAAAATTAGCTTGTATTGCTTCGCGTTTTAAATCGACATTCTAATAGCCTTTTGCTCTGAGTTTTCTACAGCATAAAATTATTCCTACGCTATTTTCAATTATTAGCTGTTTCCATCCCCACTATTTCAGTATATATAATATATATATATATATATATATATATATATATATATATATATTTGCCGCCATACACATTACTTTTAGCGGCAACCAGCTTCATGCATCTATTTTAATTTCACATACCCCCATCTCATAAGATCAAGCGAGCGCGAATTTGCGGACGAGATAATGTAAGTGTTTTGAGTCCATATAGTATTTTTGAAGTAGATTTTTCTACAAGGTAAATTATATTCATTGATTTATCTGGCTCTTTTCTCGTTTAGAACGTTTCAATCGGAAATAACTTATAAATGGCAGCTATAGTTGTAAAACATTTTTAGTTATTCTCTGCTTTCTTCATCGTTATTTCCGGATATATATATATTGTTCATTTCTCTTCCTCGTGTGCAGAACACTCCTCTATACTTACGTCGTTTCTATATATATATATATATATATATATATATATATATATATATATATATATACATATATATACTATATATATATATACATATATAATATATATACACACGGCTTGTTTATATTTCTTGTACAGCTAGTTTTAAGTGCATTCGTTTTTAAAAATAATTTTATCTTTATTTTGCAGGGCCGAAACGGAGTTAGAAGAGATTATAAATACTTCTGGAGAAAGGGTGGCAAATGAGGTGGTCTCCACAAGTTAGTGGGCCAGATGTCATGGTATTGTCACACATCCGGTCAAGCGAGTGCGTGCTCATCGACGAGGTTATGTAAGTATTTTTAGGATAAATAACAAAACACAATATAATTATCATTTATTAAACATGTACAAAAAGGGGCAGCCTCCAATTCTTAATTGTTACAAATATATATACAGATTTACACAATATAGAGCTTACAGGGGGTTGCAACATGCGGAAATTTTTTTTTCATCTGTTGCATACATATTTATCGTTCATATTTGTGTCACACAAATCGAATAATTTTAAAAAATTCATAAATCCCTTCCCGCGAGACATATGCAAGAGAAACAATATACAATATAACCCACAGGTCTCGTTATAAAAACTTTGAAGTTGATATGGGGCCCAAATTACCTCAGGCACACGTAATTGCGCGATAAAATTTACGATTTTCGAGTCGTGCCATGGCGAGAGATCGAGTGAATCGAAATAATACATTCTTTCCTTCGTTTTAAAATAAATAGCAAACCAGTGAATTCCCTCGCCACCCACAATGTCGGTGTTAACGATTGCACCGTGCCAGCTTCTCGTGCTAGGTGGCATCAATATTTCATTCTTTGCAAAAACCCCGATAAATTTGGAACGCGCGAAACAGTCACTTTTCACCACTCTCTTGAGGGTATTTGCGTCCATTTTAAAAATCTGTGTTTATATTCCGGAAACGATCCAGCTCTATTAGGGCCTGTGTTTCTAGATACACGAGCGCACTTAAAGGCGTGTCTGTAGGTTTGGCGAATTCCAAACGTACTGCCACCGTCCCGGTCTGCTGGGCGTTTAAATGGGTGTTTATCCTCGCGGTTAAGTCAGGCGTAAGGTCAAGTGAATAAATGTTAAACTGTTCCACAAATTCTTTCTGTGTTATACCGATTCCTAGTTCATCACACGCTCCTGTGTTATGTGCCAAACCGCTGTAAGCCCTCGCACAGAGTGGGAACACAGCATCTGTCGAATAGTCCATATTCAAAGTCCCACCCAGCGCGACGCCGTTGACATATAATGTAATATTTTTAAGCCCAAAATTCTAAAATTTCAATGCACTCTTTTTATAATCTCCAGTTGCCGTGGAATGATCTTGTAGACCGATCAGAACTCTTTTAGGCAGAACACCAAGAGCGATGTTTTCTATTTGCTTCGATACCAATCCTGTGGGAATCGTATACATTTTGATCTGTACCCTATTAATTGGGTATTTCACTGTGGCGTGTACCAGCTCTTTCTCAATTTCTATATGTTTCGCGGAACTTAATTTCACTCGGCGTATACGCAAATAGGTCTCCATGACATGAACTACAATAGCTTTCGCGCCTTCTTGGGCAGCGTCCAGGTTTATACAGATCTCTGGACTTGTACGTGTAAGTTTCAATTTCATATCAACACCGTTTATAAGTAACTTCTCCTGGAATGTAAAGTCTGTGTGCAAGCGTCCAAAGCATTCATATATCTTTTTTTTAGAATTTTTAAATTTTTCCTTTATTCCATCTTCATCTTTAGTGTGGTAATAGCCCTCAGCGGAGAGAAAGGTGTCCTTTGCTTCTTTTGAAAAGTTGAGGACGTTTTCCAGATATGCTCGTAGGTGATAGTACCCAGTGCCTGCTGAAATGTTAGTCTGATTTAAATATACGTCACACTGACCAAATATGGTGTGCAGAAAGTTTGTTTCGGGGTATGCAGCATAATTATCATCGCAGTCCGTTCCGTCAGAATGAGCTATGCGAAGTTTGGCGTACAGCTCCATACAGCTTGGGTCAAAAAGGTAAGGGCCTCAGCTGGGTATCACGAACTCTATAGGGGCACTGGGCGAGCTAATCGTGTTTAAAGGGTTAATTGTAATAAAGTCACTGTGCTCAATAGAAACTTGAGTTGGAGGCATCTCAAAGAGGGATAGCTCCGATTTACAGCACTGTGAACTGCAAGGATGAATGAAACGTGCCATGGTGAGTTAGAAACAGTGCCACCTCCCCCGACGAGTGTCAGTCAATCTATGAATCGTGAGAGTAGCAGCCTCAGTTTATATCAGTTAAAAAAATGATCGGTCACAGGTTTCATACGCTTAGAACACTTCCTTTTTGGCACCCTTTTACGTTTAATACCACGTGATCCCTTCTTCCCAACAGTTCTCTTCTTTACACCACGCGTTGGTACCCCCTTCTTCCTATCAATTCCCTTCTTTCCTCCGCCAAGCATTTTCCTCTTCGCATCTTTGATGATTTCATCTCGCGTACGTTTTAAATGTTTTTTTAGAGCTTCTTTAGGCTTAGTTCCCGCGAACATTTCCTCTGCTGCGTTAAAATGTGTTTGTAAAACCTTCCTACCAAGGTACCTAGCCCCCCTCTTCAGTAGTGGTACAGCTATGCGCAGTATGGATGAAAAAATGGAACCAAGTCCACTACCACGCTGGTATCTCACCCCTCGGTATACCGTGAATGGTTTCCTGGACATTATAACTCAGTGCGTCGAAAGTGAAGCTTCACTGTTAAGCTCCCGTCGCCGAATGGGAAATTTTTACCCTCAATCTTTCTTACATATATTGAGATATTAGTTATTAGATTAGTTGAGACAATCACATAATGCGTCCTGTCATATGTAATACTCAAGCTCCGTCCTCTATGGTTGGGAATGTGCGATACGCGTAGCAGTCTTGCCTGGGTATCCCCAACAAATTGGTGTTCCGCTATATTGCTGTAAATATAGCACATGTCTGGAGGCTCAGGGCCTTCAGCCATTTTCCCAATCTTCAGCTGGTACATTAAGCTGGACTAGTCACCGGTACCACGTGATAGGTGTCTCTTTAGAAGGCTGCTCGATAACGCCCCTCGGTTATAATTTTGAACACTTCCGTCTTTAAGATTTCTATTAGCCTTTGATTTTAGCATTAGAGTATGTGCAGCGCCTCCTCTGTTTACGATTTCGTATATTAAATCATTCGTAAGGTGCGAGTTTTTTAAACATATGTTTAAGTCTCTCACAACATCCTCAACCGAACCATAGACCCGGGCCTAGTGTCACAGTTGTACTGAAAAACTGTGCGACCTTAGTTCGGGCGATGCGTATAGTTTCGTCACGAGTTACACCGGCTTTGGCGCACTCGTCACAGTTTCTAAGAATTGTAAAAACGGCGTCTTTATAATCAATATTTAAAAAGACGGTGTCCAGCTGAATTTCACATACCCCCACCTCATACGAATCACGACCCAAATCAATGGGACCATGGAGTTCTGTTACAAAGTTGGCTAATTTGTTAGGGTGCACAGACAGGGATGAGGAGACGGGAGCGTGACGTAGAAATGGTTGGGGGCCATGCTGCATACTAATTAAGCTTCATGACTGCATCAGCTTTTATATAGGTATTGAAGCTTTCTGGATAACCTAACCACTTCACCAGGTACATTTTTCTCTTTCCTGCGCCTTTGCTTCCTAAAATTTTCTCAATTTTAAACACATTTTTTTCCTAAATTAAATGTTACTTTCTGAAGCTCCTCCCTGTAAAAGCCTCCAGAGATCTCTTCTCCATTCAAATCTTCAACGTAATACATCATTATCTCGCCTTTAGGCCTCATAGCCCTAACTTTAAAAATCTCGCGTGTCCATCCTTGCTCAAAACCCTTCGCGAATTTATTTCCCGAACGTGACAACCTTACATAATCATTGATTTTGAAACGCACAGATTGTGGTGGCGGTGGTGGTGGTGGTGGTCCATCACTTCTCGGACGCCTGCCTCTTTCTAAAACATCGTTAGGCGTTGTACCGATCGTACGGTGGTGTGAGCGGTTGTAGGATGAAGCCAGTGAATCGAGAACGTTTATATACCTGAGCGTGCTTTTATGTGTAAAATAACGGTGCATGCGTTCCTTTATGGTACGTTGAACTCTTTCAGCTAAAGATGCTTTAAGTATAGAGTTGGAAGTGTAATAGCTTAATAGCTGATATTAAACTCTGACAACATGTTCTGAAAAGCACGCCCTATAAATTCTTTCCCCATGTCCGTACAAAAATAGCCTGGAATCCTGTTTTCTTTCAACATCAGTGTTTTGGTTGCTTTAGCGACTGTTTCAGGCGATTTATTTTTCAAGGGAATTAGCCACAAGTATCTAGAGCAGAGCTTTCCAAACTTTTAACGTTGGCGACAAACTATTTAAGCATAACAATTTTCACGACACATTAATTAATTTTTATCAAATATCAAATATCAGATAATTTTTCAGTAGGTGGGTTATCTTGTAGACGATTTTGTTGATAGAAACTCAAAATTTTCAAAATACAAAAAACTGTGTCGCGACACACCAATTTGGAAAGCTCTGATCTAGAGAATACATCTATTATGAATAGGATGTAGCGGTAACCATCGTTGTACACCGAATATCTTTGGATGTCTGTTAAATCTGCCTGCCAAATAGAATCAATCGAAGCGGCTGTTGTCTTTGCTGTTTTAAACCTTTTTCTCACCGGTTTATGAAGTGTGTGAGCATCCTGGGCACGCAAAAATCTCTCAACATCCTTTTTCCTTACACCATAAGTACCTCTGTACAGTCTATTAACGCCACCATAGGATGCTGGGCAAGAAATGTCATAATAGTGCTTACTTAATACGTTAGCCATTTGCGTATTTTAGAAGCACGTGGATAAGGTTGGCCTTCTACTCTCTTCTTTCTTCTCTTCAGAGACACTGCAGCTGTTGTGGTTGAAGGTGTACTCAGTTGTGACACGTGCGATGCATGCTCCAAGTCTTTTAACCTATTCAGATTACCTATCAATGTTTTGGGGACATTATAATCTTCGTACTCGTGAAGAAATTTCTGCAAAGCCTCTTGATACAAAACCCTTTTCTCATCAGGCATCTTTTCACTGTTTAATAGGGATAGTAGCTCACTCTCCATTCTTTTAAGCCTACTTTTACGGGGCTCTAGAGCAGCGTCTGGGGTCCTTTGTAATGAAGTTTAAAGCTCGTGCGGGATCACAACCACCTTCTTCATTATATTAGTCTAGTCAGTAAAGGACCGAAAATTGAAAATAAGATGGGTAGGAACGAACCACCTCTTTGTACAATAATACGCCTTTTCTTACCCACAGTCTGACTTTTATGGGCGAGCGTACGTATTATGTTCTTGTAACGACGTAAGCGAGCCTTCTGACAGGATTTCATTGGAACATTACATTTTATAACATTGAGGCAGATTTCGCAGATGCATTTTAAAAAGTCAGAATCGATATTTTTAGCATGCATCTGCTGCAACGACCGAGGCAGTCGTTGATAGATTTTTATTAACCCTTTCGATCATGAATTATGAAATAGGGTAAAAAAGAAATTTGCCTTTATGTGTGGGTATATAAGAACCAATATGGTTTATTTTTCAGCTACCAAATTGGGTACCCAGTGACTGAAAGGGTAAATTCACCGTATTTCTTTAGCCTATTCATCATTCTGGAATGTACACGGTTTCAGGCTCCTTTGGAAATATATTCGTTCTTAGAAGTACCCTAAACGTGTTTCGCGGGTGAAGGTCACAAAGCAAATATCCATAACTTTGCTTTGTGACCTCTTTTTAAACCTCCAAACCTCCTTGCGCTGACTCGGGAACATTTGACTGGCTAATACCCCAATTTGTGACACATCTCTACGTTCAGCGAATAAGACTAGATATTGCGTATTTAACGATACATCGCGCATGTATCTATTTTTGAAAAATAGATTCTGATTGATGAAGAACACACTTATGTTAAGGTGGTGGGAGAATACTGTAAATGTCTCGTCAAACGTTTTATCTATATCCAACATGAGGTCGTCAATTACGATGACTGTATGTTCATTTCCCTTTAGTGAATTAACGTCATAGACCCCCTTATATAACAAAACATCGTCCTGGTACTCGTTGAACACTGATTGGTATGTCGAATAGCACCATATAACTTTATGCACAAATTTTGAGAACATTTCACCCTTTTCTTTAATAATTTTAAGCATAAACACCGTTTTACCACATCCCGTAGGTCCAGATATAATACATGTGGATGGGCTCGTGAATCTGAATTTTTCTACAGCATCCATTTCTAACACGTCACACCCCTAAGTGACTCATTTACAGAATATCACAAATAACGAGTTCTGCTCCTTATATTTTGTTTTCTTCTTCCACAGAACTGTTAATGACGACGATGTACAGCCCACCATCATCGACATCACGGGTGAATCCATTGGCCGTGCATCTACAGGGCCCATACCCTCAACGGCGGTACGATCAAAGCGGCGACACGCTGGAGTTCTCCACGTCAGGTATAAAGCGGGCGAAATACGCTCCGGTTGATGATGGACAATCCGCGGTACAACTTCAGCCTTCAACGTCTTGCGCTACCAACCCTACATCAGCTTCCTCGTCCCCTTGTACTTCCTCCACAGACCCCACCCGTTCTGTAGAGTCTGCTGTAATAGACCCCCAGCCCTCAACGTCTTACGGCGCAATCCCCACATCGTCCAATATAGGCACTCGTCCATCCTCCTCAGCGGTGACTCGTCCTGTTGAGGATGATATAACACTTGAGTTGGTGCGCTCCGCAACCCCTACCCCAGCCTTGACTAGAAATCGGTATATAGTCAGGGTTGACCCTAGATCCCTGTATAGCAATGGAATTGAGCGCGGGCTACGTCGCGTTGTAGAGCGCATTGTAGAGTTTGCCCTTCAGAACCGCGACGAGCGTGAAGTCAGGACGAGTCTGTCCTTCGGTTTCGGCTCAGATATGATGTAGATGATTTTTGGGTGGTAGTGCCATTTAGACGTTTGGCTGCTGAGGATATAGATTATATATTAGCACGTATAAAGCAAGCTGCCCAAAGTAGTATAGCATTCAATATGGACAACTTCACGGTAAATATTGACCGTGTATTCCGTGTTGCGGGTCATAGTGCCACTCCGTATACTCTTAACTTCAATTCCAGGCTATTTATAGAAGGCATATAAACGTCGATCGTGGTTGCGGCTTTATAGCATTAGTCCTAGCACGTATGTTTACTGTGCTAAATACACGGCCCAAAAATTTGGTGCCTACGATCGTGGAGCGTGCCCGTAAACTAGCTGTAGACTGTGAACTTGAATTTGACTGTAATATGGGTCCTGAAGAACTGAGAAGGGTAGAGCAGAAATGAATGTCCGTATAGTGGTATTTGGCCTGGATGATCGTCGTAGGACTGTGTATGTTTTTAAAAGCAGTGTGAGAGATCGTACAAGACCCCTACTTATTTTAGGACTGTCAGGTACAACGTATCTCCCCATCCGTAATATAAGGTGCTTTACGCGAGTTATGATAAAAGTCGAAAATATGGGCGACATCATGATTTGTGTAAGGGGTGCCTCGAGTTTGCAGATGATATAGTGAAACATTGTAAAGATGCCACATGGTATGTGAGCAGTGTAAAAGCCCCAAATGTGAAAGCCGTGTAGTTGAAGCTGAGAAGAGGGATTGTAATGTGTGTAGACGCACATTTTTCAACAATAACTGTTTTGAGCTCCATAAATCAATTGGCACGTGCAGGAAAATGAGAATCTGTGAATGTGGCATGTTTCACATGAAGGATAATTGGGAAAGTTTGACAAATGTGACGAAATTCACTGTTCTACATGCCATGAGAAATATAAGGCGGATGGCGTAAAGCATGTATGTTATATGAAAGACGCAAAGCCTAAAAACAGCCTTGTATAACTGTATACTACGATATAGAAACATATACGAATGCCGAAACCAAAGAGGTAATTCCATTTACTTGTGAGCCAGACTATCTGCGATGAGTGTATGGAGATCGAGGTGTGAGTGCCCCAAATGTGGTAAACGGACAAACGTTTTTAAAACGAATGTCCACGATAGCCCTGTGAAACTATTTGTGTCCTATATTGTCAAGTTAGCCGACAAGTTCAAAAAAATGACTGTGTATATTCTTGCCCATAACGGGGCAAAATTTGACACACAGTTCCTTTATAAGGAGCTGCTTGAGCACGAGTCATCTGAGATATTTACAGGTGATCCCTTGAAAAGAGGAAACAAACTTATACAGATGCAAATAAGAGGTAATGTGCAATTTAAAGATACTTTATTATTCACGCCTTGTAAATTAGCAAAGCTACCCAAGGTGATGGGGGTAGCAGCTGAAGTATCAAAAGGCTACTTCCCTTACACTTTCCTCACTAGCGAGACTTTAATTACGTGGGTACCTCCACCCAAACATTATTTTAACTATGATTGTATGAGTGCAGATGAACGTGAAGACTTTGATCGATACTACAACAGTTTTAATGAACGTAATCCTTATAATATAGCTGATGAATGTGAACGTTATTGCGTGAATGATGTACGCGTGCTTAGAGTATGTTTCCAAGCCTTTAGAAGAATGTACATAGGCCGTTTCAAATGCGATCCGCTGCAAGTCGCAACCACCATCGCGTCACTATGCTTTACGGTGTTCAAGAATAACTTCATGCCTAAAGCCACCTTAACCATTATTCACAGAAACAACCCCCGCAGTTACGGCCACAAGGCTATTTACTGGCTCATACACCTACAGCAGCAGACAGGTGTATACATAAAGCACGCCCGCAACACGGGTGAAGTACCCATTAAGATTAATGGTCGTGTTTTTTGGGTTGATGGACTAAGTGAAAACCGTGTCACTGGTGTGAAGACTGTGTACTCCTTTAACGGATGCTGGTGGCATGGATGCCCCCGTCCTGAGTGCGGAATCGCCGGAGATATCCACGGTAGATCTCCTGCCGACTGTCTTGCATGGACCCGCACCCGCGATCAACTTATAGGTTCCCAGTTCACTCACAAAGTCTTGTGGGAGCATGAATATGATGCACGGATGGAGACAGATGAGGTGTACCGTGAGGAAATAAACACGATCAAGCGTTCAATGGTACTGGATCCTCTCAAATGCGGTGATAGCTTGTTCGGTGGACGTACAAATCCCTTCAAGCTATACTTTCCACCTACGGAGGGCGTGAAACTTCACTACTACGACTTCTGTTCTTTATACCCATACGTGATGAAGAACAACCCGTACCCCGTGGGTGCTCCTGAGAAATTGGTGGGTCCTAGCCTGCCCTCCATCAATGAATTTTCAAGAAATTTGAATGATCGCTACTTTGGGCTCTCTTTCGTAGACGTGCTCGCCCCTCGCGAATTATGGATGCCGATCTTACCCGTCGTCATTGACCATAAGCTCATGTTTCCCCTGTGCGTGAAGTGTGCGGAAGAGAATAACGGTAATTGTAACCATACACCCCACCAGCGTAAGATCAGAGGCGTATATACAAGTCCTGAGCTGGCCCTAGCCGTACGCCATGGGTATAGAATACTGAAGATACATGAGGTTTGGAGGTTTCAGAAGCTACCCAACCTTTTCACACCGTATATAAACGCATTTTTGAAGGATAAGGTTGAGGCATCAGGGTATCCGCGAGGAGTTGACACCGAAGATGAAAAGTCTGCCTATATTCAACGTTACCGCGACCACGAAGGTATACAACTTGATCGCGCCCAAATTGCAAAGAATCCTGGGAAGCGCTTTAGTGCAAACTTGTGTCTAAACAGCCTATGGGGAAAATTTGCACAGAATACTGGCAAGGGTAACGTTCATTTGGCACAAAGCTATAGCGAAGTCTGGGATTATGCCAACGCACCCGATAAAGAAGTCATGGAAATCGTGAATGTAGGTAATACTTACATAATAAAGTACAACAACACTGAATTGGTCACAGATACTTCAAGGGTTACAAACATTCCTGTAGCCAGCTTCACAACAGCCTATGCCCGCATCAAACTTTGGGGTCTATGGCATTCTCTTGGGCAGCGAGTCTTGTATGCCGATACAGATAGCGTGATATTCACAGCGATCAGCGTACATTGTACGCTGATCTTCTAAAAATGTTCTTTCATTTGGGGGCACTTTTTTTTCTTTACAGCAAAAACAAGAATTCCAATTACCACATTTACAAGAAGCAATATCAAATAGTTGTTCCGAATGTTCCTGAAATGACTTCAATTTACTTTTGTAACTTTCAGAATTCCTTTTTAGTTTACCTATTTTAAGTAAGGTCTTGTACTTATTATGATAGTTTTTGAGCATATCATGTATTCTTTTCCTTGATAAAGTTGGGATTGAAGCTGTGAGCCATATCTCTTGAAGTTTGGAAATGTCATTGGCAATAATCTGGAATGGAGGATCTTGGCCTGTCGTTTTTCTGTTGTTCCGGTGCCAGAGATAAGCTCTTAGCACATCTCCATAAGTAGGTAGAACATTATTAACAAAATCTGCTGGTTGACCGATGCTATGGCATTTTGCTAACGTTCTGGTTACTTTTGAAGGTTTCTTTTCAGACATTATAAATCTATTTACGATATTTACCAACTAACTGCGGGTAAATGGTGATATACCACGGTTGATGAACAAGTTATAACAACCTCTCGCCACACGTGACACACAACAACTGACAACGTCGCTTCCTTTCCCAGCTTATATAGGGTAGGGAACGGGGGATGTAGCAGTGTGCAGTGTGCAATGCACAGTGTGCATTTTATATAATGTTCATTGTTCAATGACTGCTATTAATTTATTCAAGCCTATAATAGTGTTCTCAGAGTTGTTTGCACAGAAATATACCGGAATTAACATTTGTATAACATCTTGTTAAAACTTGCTTTAAATCAATATTTTGGATATTTTAACGGCTAAGACGCCACCGGAAGTTATTAACAGATTGTGCTGAAATTTTTATTGTTTATTTTGTAAGTCTTTAAAACCATTTTCCAATGTACCCCGTTCAAAAATACTCACAAATATAATTGTGAATATTTTTTTCAAATATCGTCTTTTTATGTGTTTTTAGACCTATTTTTCGATTTTTAAGGACTCGCTGCCACCGGAAGGTATTGACGTAGATCAAAAAAATTTTACACACTTTATTTTCTCTCCAAATCGCAACTTTTCCGCACTACCCCCAATCAAATATCGAAAAAAGTGTAAAAACGAGCCGCCCTAATATACATGCAGTTCACCTATTAACAAATATATGTAAAGTTGATTTGGCCTTGTCAATATAAATGATTTACCTTATATCTTTTAATATATTATAAAGGGGTTCAAAAGGGTAAAATTGGCAATTTAGAAATACAAAATGATGTAGGTTAGAGTTATCCTATCCAAAAAAGAAGCTCATATTTGAATTCCCCATGTAAAAACACACAATGTAGACACCCCTGATGGTAGGACTTCCTTCAGATTCATGTTGTCACCTGAGTACGACCCGCCCTACTACTATAATTCAGCAAAAATGTGTCTCTCTCCTTCTGTCCGCAGAAAAACGTTTTCGTTTCTGAACTGATTTTGACCAGACTTTGTATGGTGGATGGAAGGGTATTGAGTAATGAACGAAAATATGTGTGACCCCCCCCCCCACCTAATTCCTGGGCCTGAAGGCCCCAGCACCGCAAAACAAAACTATAGAAAAGAACGCAGCCATGAAAATCTTGAGCTTCACATTGTGTCAAGATTTGTGAAACTTAAGATTTTCATGACTAGTTTTATTGACCAAATAATTGAACCCCCAGTATTTGGGCATCGGAAGCCATAAGTAAAAAAAAATGTGGCAAATTGTATTTAAAATTTAACTGCTTCGTGAGCTTCAAATAAAATCTGTGAAGCTGCATTTAAAACTGAAGTGATTTGTGAGCTAATTGTAAATGTTAATTAAACTGTAACTTGCTTAGAGAATATCGCGGATCTTTTCCGTTTGACTGCCGCCATTGAAACAATTAAACTTTTTGTATTTTGTATTTTAACTGAAATGTCTTGATGATACAAAATAAGTTACTTTATAAAAAAGCTTTTCTTAATTTCCCCTTCAAATTTTGTTTCTTATAAACAATTTTAATTACTTTCAAGATCCATGCTTAATTTTTAAGTTTTAATCGTGTACTCAGAAAAATAAGGGGATTACCTGAAGATCAGGGCTCCAGCCTTCTTTAGTTAGCTTTATAAGGCTAACTAACAAAAATATCACGACCTAACCTAACCAATCGTCAAGGTCGTACAGTTGACCTAACGATTGGTTAGGTTAGGTCGTGATATTTTCGTTAGTTAGCCTTATAAGGCTAAGTAAAGAAGGCTGGGGGCACTCACCTCTTATGTTTCAATGGCGGCAGTCAAACGGAAAAGATCCAATATCGCCCCCGGAGGACGGGTATTTTTGCTAGTATATAAAATTTATAAAAATAAATTTTTTTCATACCAGATAATTAATTACAATGTAAACCATACTCAAACAGTTTTAAATTAATTTTTAAACAGGTTCCAGAAATTGCTCACTTGATCATGCGGATCAGCACACGTTTCCGGTGCAGAGCCTCTACACTGTATTTCCTATTATGTACTTAAACCTTTACTGTCAACACAGTCTTCTTCTAATTTCCATTATTTTCACAATATAATTTTTGATACTTTGTTCTTTTTATATTCTCTACTCGCATCATCTCCCCGACTATGTTTCTTAGTTTTTCACAATGAAACAAGTGTTCTGTCGTATCATTCTCTCTCCTGGATACTTCACAATTCATGTTTAGTTTACCTCTCCTTGTAAACTGAACATATATTAAATATTCACAAATATTATTGATACATTTTTTAAGTGCATTCATTATTTTGCATTGTACCAGACAACTCAAACTTTCTATCGTAAAACTCGGAGGAAACAGAAACGTAAAACATATTTATAACAACATTTAATTGTAAACAATATGCATGTTAAAATATTTACAGTTACTATATTTTAAATAGAAAAAATTATTTTGAGGCGTCAAGAAAAGTCCAAGAAGCCAGACTGAGATGGTATGGGCACATGATGAGAAGAGAGGAGGATTACGTGGGACATAGGGTGCTGGAAATGGAGGTGCCAGGACTAAGAGGTAGACCAAAGACGAGGTGGAGGGATTGCGTGGCGGCAGACATCCGGGAGAAAAATTTGGACGAGGACATGGTGCGTGACAGAAGAGAATGGAGGAGACTCATCAAGAACAGCGACCCCATATAGAGATGGGATTTAAGCTGCAGAAGAAAAAGATAGTTTAATTAGAAACTCGTTTTATAATATGCTATACCGTGCATATTAGGATAGTTTTATTTATGTTAAAAACGTTACGCCTGAAAAAAATTACGCTGACAAAAGGAATAAAAAAAAGTTACGGAATTGTTACAGAACAAAATAGCGGATAAGAATTTAATTTCTGTTTAGTCTGAAAAAGTTACGCTAATGTTACTCATTTATTTCAGTGTTACATAAATGTTCCGTTGAAATATGTAACTGATGTGCAACTTGTATGTAAAATTTTTGTGAGTCTACTCCAGTTTGAGAATCACTAATGTAAGTAATGTGTTAAGTGAACTTTTATGAGATTTTAAATGATTTTCTAAATGTGATTAAATCATGTAAGTACATTTTAAGAGTCACTTAAATGATTTTTACATTTCCTCAGGATATACTAAATTTTAGTGAATAAGAGTTTATATATTATTAATCTAGTATTAATTTGTATATAAAACATTATAGTACGGTAGAGTTATAATATACAATAGTAGGGTGTGTCAATTTTGGGGGTGAAATGACTAAATTGAAAATCATGTGATTTGGTAGTAATTTAATGTAATCATTTGGCATACAAAATAATATCCTTTCTTCAAAAACAATAAAAAATAACTCCTCCCTACATCAATTTTAATTCAAAAATTCCATTTTTCCGTAAATTCTTAACAAAATAACAAATGTGCGCAAACATCCTATCAACTTTTAAAGTGGCAATAAGATATCATTCAGTCTTTATTTGAAAGTAACCAATGCAGTCATGTCCTTTTTGCTGCGGTTCCTTGACATCAGCATTCGGCTTGCTACTTGCGCTTTGATGTAGCCTTCTCGCCTCTCGTGACTGTAAACTTGACTAGCTGCTTCTGTGACCATTTTCACACATCTCTCCACACTCTGAGTGTGAGAAGGCCACTTTGGCACTTGCATTGGGGCCTCTTTAAGTTGTGTTAAATCTTTGTTTGTTATACATGTTGTCAGTGGTGGCTCCAAAACTTCCGAACTCAAGTTAACTAATTCTGACAATTTCGTGGCATTGATGTTTATCGGAGGTACCTTCCTTGTCTGAACAGAGCAGTCTCCCAGTTGGTCATCATCTAGTGACGTTCCTCTAAGCTTTAAAATGATTTCCACAGCCTCAGTTCGCTCTTTGGTACATTGGCTGCAGAGTATTGCTTGCAAAACTGCCTCTGGCCTAGCATACCAAGCGGACCTTCTCACCACAGGTAACACGATGTCCACCACTACTTTCCTTTGGGTTCTCAGTAGCTGTAATTGAAACAAGATGTGGTTGGGCCCCTCCATCCACATTGGATTAAATTTTACATTGAACCAGTGAGGAAGATAAAACCCAATAATAAATTCACCAATCAACATCAAATTCTGTAGCATTTTGCCCTTCAGTGCATGTTTGGAAACCCAAATTCTGCAGAAACGAATCGCTGTAGTTAACCAACGACTGTGACTTACGGGTCCAATCTCCAAGAGAGCCAGATTTTGAGGCAACTATCCTGATCTGATTGCTTGAACAATACGATAAGCGTAAGATTGATCTGTGCTGAGGTCTTTGATAACTTTTTCAGACAACACTGGAAGGGGAGGGCCTACTTCGACCTTTGGAAATTTTGTATTTATTTCTAATTCCGTTGCTTCATCTAGCATGTTGCCAAGGGGGCCTGACCACTTGTTGTTGCTCTTTGTAGGACCATCAAGTTCCTGGATGAGACGACGAAGAGGTAGTTCCCCTGTGTGCAAATTACATACAATCCAAACAAGCCTTCTTCCAAGTTTTTTCTCTAAATGCGTCATAACACCGCCCTGCCATCCAGTGTTCACCGCAGTTGAGTCTCCACCAACGGCCTGCAGTGAACTGTCAAGTCTTCTTTCTTGAAACCAACATATTATTTGATCAGCAATTGCCTCTGCATGTTTCTTGCCTTCTACTTCTGCTTCAGGAACAAAGTGAAACAAATAGCGGCCACCAGGTTCGGAACACACAGAATAGTGTTCTTCTTTGATGAGACCGGGAAACTTTCTGTCCATTCCCTCTACCTCTAGGAGAACTTTTGTGTCATCTCTTCTTCCATCAAACAAAAGGCAAGAGAGACCTTCCTCCTTCAAATCTTTTTCATGCTGATCAGATATTTCCTTCATTATTTTTTCTTGTGCTCTTCTTATCTTATTATGATCTATCACTAAGGATGTGTCCTCTCGGCTGATGAGGCCTGCATCTATCCAAGCGGCAGTGGCAATCTCTGCAGTCTCTCTTAGCCCCATATGGTGGCAAATACTGGCAAGGGCAATGTTTGAGATGTCTTTAGTGTTGTATTTCATTTTCTTCGGCGAAGGTTCAGATGGCATTTTGGAGCTATCATCTAATGTTGCTTCTTTCTGCTCATCTGAAGAGCTTTCAAAGAAGTGAGAAACCTCTTGATAGAGCTCTTCATCTCTTTGGGTGGCTTCTTCACTTCTTTTTCTTCCTTTCTTCCCTCTCTCGGATTTTCTCTTTTTTCTTAGAAATAAAAATCTGTTTTTTGGTTTCTGAATAATCTGCCGAACCAATCTGCATACTTCCCTGGCCTCCTGCCTTTGTTCTCTGCGTCTTTATGAAAGCCAGCTCCAAAACAGGATCTTCTTCTCACGAGGACAGCGACAATCAATGTGAGGGTGAGGTTCTCTTCTGCATGAGGGAGAACAATTGGTTTCAGAACACAACTCTATGGGACATTGGCAGTTAAAAATGTTAAGAAGAGTATGAAGTGTGTGCAGAAATTTATTTTTCTTTGCTAGTTTTCCTTTACCAAGTGATGTCTCAACTGCTTTGTGCCACAGCTTTGTTAATTTTAGCTCAATAGTTCTATACTGATTGAGTACAGGTGGTTTGAATAACACATTAGCTTTTTTCCACTGATGCAAAAGAGGGGGAATCATGTCCCTTATGAGCTCTTTCTCTGTGTAGTTCATTCTATCCTTTGTATTTTGTTCACGAAGGAGTAACCCTAGTCTCAGCATGTCTCGCACTGTTGGTAGTTCTGATACGGGAAGCTCCTTGCCTGTACCGACTAACAGGGTCAAGTGGCATGACGACTACCTCTTGTCTTTAATTTTGGCATCTTAGGAATATCTGAAAAGAAAGAAAAACATTTAAGTATTTTATATCAATTACGATGTTTCAAAGTTTAGTCATTCGATGTTCTAAAATTCAATAAAAAAATATTTCATGGAATTACAACATAATTAGACAGAAGAATATGATAATAAATAATTGTAATAATCAATAATCCATACTTACAGTTAAACTGTAGTATTCGTCTAGTAGAATAACTATGAAGTAGGTACAAGAGCAATAACAGCAAACCACCGTCTATGACATCTAAGAGGCAACTGAGGACTGAGAGTGAGGGACAGTTCTATTCATGTTGTGACTTGTACATTGTACAACAACTATATGACCTTGAAAACACTCCATATGCGATCAGTGGGATAATTCTGTGACAGATGGATAGTTAATCAATTTATGTCCTATTATTTAGTAAACGAGTCAATTTCTGAAACTTTAAGGTAAAATTGATGTAGGTAAGGGTTATTTTATTTCATTTTGGTTGGCCAATTTCAAGTTTTGACACGAAAAGACTATATTTTCACTACCAAAATTGATTTGAAAAAAGTTGACAAAATTGACACACCCTAATACAATAGTGTACAGTGCATTTAATAAAATAAAATATGGAAAATGTTCCAAACTTCAGATCCGGTCGGAAGTTTGGAGCATTTCGAAATTGGGCACTTTTAATATAATGTACTGCATAATAATTGAGTCAGAGTAGAGTACTTAAAAATACTGTATAGGTTATAAAAACAATGAATAATGACTCGACAATTCCTCCTCCTCTTAAAATAAAAATTTTACTTCCTTGTATTAACCTTTATTTCCAAACGAAAGGTAAGGACAAGTAATTAATGCAAGTTGCATAATTGCAACACCCGTGAAAGGAAAAGAGTTGGAAGTATTTTTGTTGATCATTGTTTAATGTTTGCTCTTTATATGAATCCTATTTAGAACTGTTTAAAATAGGATGAAAGAGCAAGAAGAATACTACAGGATAATAAAGTTTCACAAATTAAGTTTGGAAGATATACAGTACTAACTCAGTTATCCGTGATTGAGGGGCAGTCCATGATCACGGATAACCCAATTTCACAGTTAACTCAATATATACCTCGCCACTGGGTGGGTTGTGAGCCACTGCTGC
Source organism: Bathynomus jamesi (assembly GCA_023014485.1). Taxonomy (NCBI): domain Eukaryota; kingdom Metazoa; phylum Arthropoda; class Malacostraca; order Isopoda; family Cirolanidae; genus Bathynomus; species Bathynomus jamesi. The sequence continues at coordinate 343,248 of JAJOZX010003467.1, read as the reverse complement.
CCGCGATCACTGACTGACCTCGCACTTCGCGCGCGACCACACACGGTATTATTCTATCATACTATAATATTTTTTTATGCAGGAAGGAGGGGGCCAACGGCGAATGCCCGCAAAAGCGCCCCCCCCTATAAAAGAAGAAGAAGAGAGCCAAAATCAAGGTCCGGGGTTTTCGAGAAGCCTATATACTCTGCGTTTGAAAGATAGGTCATAGACAAAAGGAAAGATGGACTGAGGAAGATTCTTCCAGTGTTGATCGGTTGAGTAAATGAAAGATTGAAAATACCGATTAACCCTTCCGTTAGATAGCTGGACAGAAAAGGAATGAGAGAGTGTAGAAAGTGTGATGCTACGTGCTCTCCTTAAAGGAGGCATGCAGTTAAAGAGTTCAGAAGAGCAATGTCCGTTATAATAGCGATAGTAAAGAGAGTGTGAGAACACTCCGGCGAAGAGAGGGAGATTGAAGACGGTATTAAGAGGCGGGGAATTGAGGAGACGAAAAGACTGATCCCACCCGCTCAAGTACTGCTGTGTGGGTTGAGCCACCCCACACATGAGAAGCATACTCCATACAGGGGCAAACAAGTCGCCTGTACAGAGACAGCAACTAAGTGGGGATGAAGAAATCGCGGAGGCGGTACAGCACACCTAACCTCTTAGAACCTGTTTACAATTAAGTAGTTCGTACGAACCACAGGACGTGAAGATATATCTACTCTATGAAGCGCGGAGATACAATGACTGAGGTGCGTTTCGGTGGGCTGGAGGGAGGCGAGCCGAGGATGTAAACACTGCATCAAATCACGGTTAACTCGATTAAACGATTGAATACGGTTAAATCACGAATAACTGCACAATGATCGCAATTAGTATTTCATGGTTAACTCGATTCACCGTTGAGTGAATTACAGATAACCGCGTGAGCACCGTATAACTTTACCATCTTGATACGTCTACAGTATGCAAGGCGTGCTGTCTCTCTCTCATATATATATATATATATGACCGCAAGCAAGACGAGTGCAGAGCAATTGCAATGTTGATCAAATGAATGCCAGTGCCAACTCCCCCCCAAGGTGCCCAAATAAAAGAAAGGGGGAATTCCCCCAGAAAGCTGGGGGAGTCCACCTAACGTAAGAGACTTTCACGGAGAAGGTGGTACGGCATCACTCCGTAAAGGGGTTTACCTAGCTTAGGAAGGTAAGAGAGGACGAGACCATCCATCGTCTGCGAAACACAGACGCATAATGAGAGCTCAGGTAGCATCATCTGGCTAGGAACTCGAAATCTGCCAGTTGGCTTAATCTGGCTTAGAAGGCGTAAATGACTTGTTTAGGTGTATGTGTATATATATTAATAACTTTCAGTTGCTAGATTGCGCTATTTCTTTAATTAATGTAGGTATTCTTCAGAGTTGGTTTAGAAATCCGTCAGTCTGCTTAAAAGGCGTAACCACCATTTGGTATATATATATATATATATATATATATATATATATATATATATATATATATATATATATATATTGAAGGGGCATTGTTTATATATTTTCCTTAATATCGTTATATATACAACCAAAAGAATTAAATAAAACACCATTGCATCATTCTGTTTATTTAGACGAATTATTACAATTAATTTCATGAAATATATAGAAAATAAATATACAATCAAAATAGTTCATTCTATACACACTTTAAACGAGGAATATATATTATATATATATATCTATATATATATATATATATATATATATATATATATACAGGGTGTACATAGTCAGGATCTATTTTTGTGAAATAATTATTTTTTTCTATTTTTCTTTTCAGAAGCCCTTAGAATGAATACAGAAGAGCGTGTGGCAATAGTAATTTGGCGAATCGAGGTAAAGAAATACAATGACATCAAAGAGAAGTTTAGAAGGAGATTTCATAAGCCGGGGCCAATAGACAAGAAAATACGAAAATTGGTGAACAAATTTAAACGAACGGGATCTGTAAATGATGAAGCAAGATCAGGACGACCGTGTATGTCAGATCTTAGCGTGAATGCAGTACGGAATTATCACTGAGGAGCCACGTACCTCCGTTCGTGCTGCATCACACAGACTCGGCCTCCCGACGTCATCTGTGCACAAAATTCTGAAAGTTAATTTGCAGAAGAAAAGCTATCATTTGCAGGTTTTACACAATTTACATGAGGAAGATTTCCCTCGAAGAAGTGCTGTGTGTGCTGATCTCGTAGAACAAATCTGGAGTGATAATTTAATGGACAACATTCTCTTTAGTGATGAAGCCACTTTCCAGACGTGTGGAAAAGTAAATCGCCATAACTGTCGAATTTGGGCAGATGAAAGACCGAATGATTTCGTCCGAAATTGGGAAAGAGTCACCTAAAGTTAATGTCTGGATGGGTTTAACAAAATCTAAGGTTTATGGTCCTTTTTTCTTTGCTGAAGCTACAGTTACGGGGCTTATTTATCTGGACATGTTGCAGCAATTCCTTGAACCTCAGCTGATTGGGGATAGGATTGTTAGTACCGTCGTCTATCAACATGATGGTGCTCCTTGTCACTATGCCAAAATTGTTCAGGATTATCTAAATGGACGTTTTCCAAATCGCTGGATCGGACGCGGAAGCAACAGACCTTGGCCAGCGAGATCACCAGATTTAACCCCTTTAGATTTCTTTGCATGAGGCTTTATCAAATCGCACGTCTATCAGACGAAGATTACGAGTCTTGAAAACTTACGTACACGTATACGAACTGCTGCAGATAACATAACCCCGCAAATGCTCCAGAATGTGTTTAGAAATGCTGCGGAACGATTTGAGCTGTGCAGGGATACTGATGGGCGTCACGTCGAATCCTACTCTTAATTATTTAATAAATGTTACCACTTTATCATTTTATGATTGAATTCCATATAATTTCCAAGTACTTCACAAAAATAGGTCCTGACTTTATGTACACCCTGTATATATATATATATAATAAAAATAGTATAAGAAATACACAAGTTATATATTATAAAATAAAAAATGATAATATATGAAATACACAGTTTAAACGAGGAATATATATATATATATATATACTAAAAATAATAATAGTATAAGAAATACACAAGTTAAACGAAGAATATATATTCAAAAATTTTAATATAAGAAATACACAAGTTGAACGATGAATATATATAATAAAAAAAAAAAATAATAATAATATAAGCAATACACAGATTTAAATGATGGAATATAAACGTCAAAATAATAGTACAGGAGAAAGCTATATACGCATTATATTCTACGCGCTTAACTAAAATACTAAACTCGCACGTGATCAAATCTACAGCTACATCATTGTTGCTTTTTACTATGCAATAAATACGATTTAACATCATTTCAATACTCAAGGTGTGCGGGCGCCTATATTCAATGTAAAGGGCCATCAATTCGTTCAATACTATTTTTGTGCCCACTTTACAATTGGTTGGGAAGTTATCTTTAAACACGGACAGAATTCAATCAAAAGCACTCACAAAGAGGGTGTCGTTAGCAACAACATCATTATTAAATTCAAGTTTATAAACACTTCTTTCCAAAAGAGGGTATTTTCTTACCGATCCGAGCTTTTCAATCGTAAACTCTTCTTCACAACGCATAGCGGCAGTTGAAATAATCTTCTAAGTCGTAAACCTTTGAAATAAACATCCAGCTCTAGACCATTCTCGCCATGTTCAATCCTACATTCAGTAAGTCCGTCGAGCAGAGCGGTGTATACATGTTCAAGAACAGTGTCAAAATAAACCATATCCGTAACACGTGCGTCTAATATAGGCTTTAGCTTGCGGAAACTGACGATTTCAAACATTCTGTCGAGGATGAAGCGGTTTCACATGGGGACAAGAACGTTATTATTAGATGCATTCTTCCACATCAGTCGTATATCAATGCATGGCTGATCGTTATTTATACACAACGTACAAACAATGGCATATGAGGGGGTATCACTAATCTGTTCTCTTCTTGTACCTACACCTGCAGGTATTTTATAATTAACCTCACCCCACTTCTCAACTATCAAGAAGACTATTCATCTCCTCAACACTTAAATAAACAAAATTACGTTTACCAGAGTTTGCTTGTCTACAAGTCGTTTCAAGTACATAGTTAATGACACCGGTTTTTCGTCTGAACACACGCAATGACTTCGTCACGAACACGTCGTATACGGCATTGAGAATGCTCCTCAAAGCAAGCTCCATCGTTTCTATTGTGAGAGTGCACGTCCACTCGGGTCAAGCTCTGAGATGACTATGAGCAACTGGTGCGCAATTTGGCTCAGAGAGAGGTGTGGGAAATAGTCACACGGGTGAGTCATATCAAAAGTTAATGTCTTGTGCACGTGCTTGTTCCAGCATGAAAGAATCATGCAAATACTTGTGTCCATTATATCGGGCAATCAGAATTTTTCCGATACATGTGACAATATCGGCTTTAATGTTTTATCACTCCTCAGATTGCACACCAAACATTTTTGTTCATTTCCATGAACTACACATACTTTATTAACAATCCGGCCCACTATTTGAGAAACTTGCACCCGTATTTATCCTTTTTGTTTAGCAGTCGATACTCTTCTCTAAATTCTATTAAAAACTCACACAGGCCTTTAGCCTCAACCTCACTATGAACTTCGTCATGATATATATGAATGTAGTGGTAAAAGTATTTGAGCGTATCCATTATGACAAGATTTACATTCTCAGCCGCGGGTACGCGTACTCGGTATGATGCAGCATGACATAATACCGCTTGTCACACCAGTTACCAACAAGACTCACAACCCATACCCGTTGCTTCTCTTCTGCGCGTGTTATTTCTTTAACTTCACGGTATATGTACGCTTTTATACAGTTTAGCCCTACAACGTAGTCCATTACATCGTTTGTGCCGCGAAATCCAGCAGTGCTCTCGCCAGAATATCCATAGAATATTTGAACATCTCGTTCCTCAAGCTTCGCACGGTTAAATGTAGCGTTAAAAGTCTCAAAGGAGGGAGGCAAGGGAATCTTTCAGTATTCACCACATCTTCCGACTTTACCAAATACCACTCATAAACGTCGAACACCCAATATCAAAGGAAGGTCGCCATCACTATTTTTCGTCTACGTGAGAATTCGTCAAATATACATCTGAGATCCAGGAGTTAACAGCGGCCAACTGAGCACGCAGGAGTAGAGACATGCCAAGGTAGTAGCAGGAGTCACATGACCCTTTCATTGATCTTACAGTGGGTGGAGTTTAGGACTTTTTCCTCTACATACGCGCGCGCGCACACACACACAGAGGAGAAAATGAAACCGTAATTGAAACATGATTTATTTAATAAACATTCAAATATACGTAATAAATAAAGTAAACATATCGTTAACAGGTAAAGAGACACACACAAACACACACACACACATATATATATATATATATAGCATTCAAGCACTATGGTACCGAAAGGGTACGATATCATAGGTGCCAGGCACATGGTAATGTTTCCAATAGGTGCTACAACACACTTTCGTACCCCTAAGTTCCTTCACGCGCCCCAGTTTCTGTGCCTGAAAATTGTGGGTTCCTACAGTCAGTTGGGGTGGTTGGTCACCCTCATCTTCTAAGCACACTAGCTCCTTCAACCAGTCAAAGTTAACGACCCGTCGGTTCGCCAGGTTAATGGGTTTGTATGCCCTCCGAACAAGCTATCACCGCATTTGAGAGGATCCAACACCATTGACCGCTTGATCGTGTTTATTTCTTCACGATACTATCCATCTGTTTCCATCCGTGCATCATACTCATGCTCCCACAAGATCTTGTGAGTGAACTGGGAGCCTATAAGCTGATCGCGGGTGCATGTCCATAAAAGACTATCAGCAGGAGATCTACCCTGGATATCTCCTACGATTCCACACTCAGGACGTGGGCATCCATGCCATCAGCAACCGTTAAAGGAGTACACGGTCTTCTCACCAGTGGCACGGTCTTCGCTTAGACCATCAACCCAAAAAACACGACCGTTGACCTTAATGGGTACTTCTCCCGTGTTGCGGGCGTGTTTTATGTATACTCCGGTCTGCTGCTGTATGTGTATGAGCCAGTAAATAGCCTTGTGCCCATAACTGCGAGAGTTGTTCCTGTGAATGATGGCTAAGGTGTCTTTAGTCATGAAATTGTTCTTGAACACAGTAAAGCACAATGAGGCGATTGTGGTTGCGACTTGGAGCGGATCGCAATTGAAACGGCTTATGTATATCCTTCTAAAGGCCTGGGAACGTACTGTAAGCACGCGCACATCATTCACGCAATAATGCTCACATTCATCAGCTATATTGTAAGGATTAGCTTCATTAAAACTGTTGTAGTAGACGAAAATCTTCACGCTCACTAGCACTCATGTTGGTGTCTAGTATTGTAGGAGGGGAGTAGTTCTACGTAATTTAAAGTGTCGCTAGTGAGGAAAGTGTAAGGAAATACCCTTTTGAAACTTAGGCGGCTACACCCATCACCTTGGGTAGCTTGGCTAGTTTACAAGGTGTGAATAATAAAGTATCTTTAAACTGAACATTACCTCTTATTTGCATTTGTATAACTTTGTTTACCCTTTTCAAGGAGTCGCCTGTAAATATCTCCGTTGATACTGTGTCAAATTTTGCCCCGTTATGGGCAAGAATATAAAAGAATATACATTTTTTTAACTTGTCCGCTAACTTGACAACATAGAAGACAGAGTTTCACAGGGCTGTCCTATGCATTCATTTAAAAAACGTTTGTCCGTTTACCACATTTGTGACATCACACTCAACCTCCCTGCCCTCATCGCATTAGTCTGGCTTAAAAGTAGATGTGGGATAACCTCTTTTGTTTAGAGTTTGTGTAAGTTTCTGTATCGTAGTACACGGTTATACAGGGTTTATTTTTAGACTTAGCATCTTTCATATAACACATGCTTTACTCCGTTCGCCTTATATTTTTCATAGTATATAGAACAGTGAATTTCATCGCATTTCGCGTGAATTTTCCCCAATTATTCATCATATGAAACATACCACATTCACAGATTCTCATTTTCCTGGAATTGCCAATTGACTTATGGAGCTCAAAGCATTTATTATTGAAAAAATGTAAGTCTACACACCTTACATTCCCTCTTCTCAGCTTCAACTACATGACTTTCACAGTTGGAGCTTTTACACTGCTCACATGTCTTGTGGCATTCCTTACAATGTTTAACTATATCATCCGCAAACTCGAGACACCCCTTACACAAATCATGATACCTTCCATATTTTCGAGTTTTGTCATAACTCGCGTAAAGGTCCAATATATTACGGATGGGGAGATGTTGACCCTGACAGCCCTAAAGTAAGTAGTGGTCTTGTACGATCTTTCACACAGCTTTTTAAAACATACACAGTCCTACAACGATCATCCATTCCAAATACAACTATACGAACTTTCGTTTCCTACTCTACCCTTCTCAGCTCTTCAGGACCAATATTACACTCAAACTGAAGCTTACAATCTGAAGCCAGTTTACGGGCACGCTGCACAACCGTAGGCAACCAAATATTTTTGACCAGGTATTTAGTACAGTAAACATATGAGCTAAAACTACTGATATAATGCAACCACGCTCGGTGCTTATATACCTTCTGTAAATATCCCGCGAACTGAAGTTAAGAGTATAAGGTGGCACTATGATCCGCAACCCGGAATGCTCTGTCAATATCTACCGTGAAGTTGTCCATATTGAAGGATGTACTACTTTGAGAGGCCTGCATTATACGGCCCAAGATATATTCTATGTCTACAGCAGCCAAGCGTCTGAATGGTAATATTAACCAAAAATCATCTACATCCACGTCATCTGACCCGAACCCGAAGGACAACCTCGTCCGGACTTCGCGTTTGTCGCTGTTCTGAAGAGCAAACTCCACAATACGTTCAACTACTCGTCGCAGACTGTGTTCAACACCGTTGCTATACAGGGTTCCAGGGTCAACCTTGACTACGTACCGATTTCTAGTCAGGGCTGGGGTCGTGGCAGCGGTGCGCACCAGTTCGAATGTTATACCTTCCTCCACAGCACGAGAAGCTGCTGCTGCTGATGTGTAGGATGTGTCCGGAATTGAAGAGGAAAAACGGTACGTATTTTTGAGGAGGGAGCTAGTGTGGGGGATGTGTCGTAAGACGTAGAGTGCTGGGGCCCTATTACTGGTGGTCTAACAACCGGCGCACTCCTGGCACGCTTTATACCTGATGTGGAGGGCTCTTCATCATGCCTCCGCTTTGGATTGTCGCGTGCTACAGGTATCGTTGGTGTGGACTTGGCAGTGGTGATGGAGTCTGTGATCACAACTACACTCTCGTCAGGATCATCTGTAATATCGATGATGGGGTGCTGTACCTCATCGTCATTCACGGTACTGTGGGAGAAGAGAAAAACAAGACTGTCATTGTAATTGACGATCTCATGTTGGAGATGGGTAGAACGTTTGCCGAGACATTTACAGTATTCTCCCACCATCTTAACATAAGCGTGCTCTTCATCAATCAGAATCTATTTTTCAAAAATAGATACATGCGCGATATGTCGTTAAATACACAATACCTAGTCTTATTCGCGCAACGTAGAGATGTATCACAAATTGGGGTATTAGCCAATCAAATGTTCCCGAATCAGTGTAAGGAGTTTTTTGAAGTTTATAGAGAAGCTACAAGCCAGCGTTATGGATATTTGCTTTGCGACCTTCATCCGCGAAACACGTTTAGCGTGCTTCTAAGAACGAATATATTTCGAAACGAGCATCAAACGGTGTATATTCCAGAATGACAAAGAAGCTAAAGAAATACCATGAGTTAATAAAAATCTATCATCGACTGCCCCGGGCAATGCAACAGATGTTTGCTAAAAATAGTGACTCCAACTTCTTAAAATGCATTTGTGAAATCTGTCTTAACGTTATAAATTGCAATGTATCAATGAAACCCCCTCAGAAGGATCGCGTACGCCGTTACAAGAACATAATACGTGCACTCTCTCGTAAAAGTCAAACTGTAGGGAAGAAAAATCGAATTATTGTACAAAGAGGAGGGTCATTCCTACCCATTTTATTTTCAGTTTTTCGTCCTTTCCTAACTAGATTAATATAATGAAAACAGCGGTAGTGATTCCACACGAGGTATATGCTTCACTGCAAAGTTCAAAGAATCCAGATACGGTTCTAGAACCCTGTAAAAACAGGCTCAAAAGAATGGAAAACGAATTGTTAGCCCTACTAAACAGTGAAAAAACACCTGATGAGAAAAGAATCTTATACCAAGAAGCCCTGCAGAAATTTCTACACGAGTACGAAAATTATAAGAATCCGACAGAGATTCCCGTGGTTATTAGGCACAGCACGGACAACGATGGGCATGGTGACATACGGCCTGTGTCCGACGATAGAGCTGACCAACCAAAGAATAACGGGTCGGCCACACAACATATCGAGCATGTATTAAAAAGCAGTCTCCCACATACATTGAGGAATAAAGGTTTAAGTCTTTATAATCTATTGAATGAGGATCACAATATATAGTGGACCGATACAGGTGAGATCATTGTGGAAGGAGCAAAGGCACAGGGATCGAATATCGTAGACATCGTCCATGATCTGGTGAGAAAGTGGGATAGGCCCTCACCATCAGGATGGAAGCATATTAAAGCAAGACTACAACAGATAAATATCCCCAAAGCAATGATAAGAAATCTGAACAGGTTAAAAGACTTGGAACATGCATCGCACGTGCCACAATTGAAAACGCCATCACCCGCGGCGGTAACACCTCTGAAGAGGAGAAAGAAGAGGTTAAACAACGGTCAACCCTACCCACGTGCCTCTAAAATACGCAAATGGCTAACATATTAAGACGTTATTACATTTCTAGCTCAGCCTCCTACGTAGGCATAGATAGACTGTACAGAAGTGTTTACAATGATGGAGTAGGGAAAAAGATGTTGAGAGATTTATTCGGGAGCAGGACACTTATACACTTCATAAGCCTGTGAGAAAAAGGTTTAAAACAGCCAAGACAACAGCGGCATCGACTGACTCTATTTGGCAAGCAGATTTAACAGATATGCAAAGATATTCAGTGTATAACGATAGTTACCGATACATCCTATTCGTAATAGATGTATTCTCTAGATATCTGTGGCTAATTCCTCTGAAAAATAAATCGCCTGAAACAGTTGCTAAAGCTACCAAAACGTTGATGTTGAAAGAAAACAGGGTTCCTGGCTATTTTTGTACGGATATGGGGAAATAATTTATAGGCCGAGCTTTACAGAACATGTTGACAGAGTTTAATATCAGCTACTGCACTGCCAATTCTATACACAAGTCCTCTTAACCTGAAAGAGTTGAACGTACCATAAAGGAACGCATGCACCGCTATTTTACATATAAAAACATACAAATATATAGACATTCTGGAATCATTGGCCTCATCATACAACCGCTCACACCATTGCACGATTGGGACAACACCTAACGAGATTTTAGAAAGAGGGACGCGCACAGAGCCCGATGTGAGAAGAGATGGAACACCACTACCACACTCTGCGCGTTTCAAAATCAATGATTATGTAAGGCTGTCGCGTTCGGGAAATAAATTCGTGAAGGGATTTGAGCAAGGCTCGACACGTGAGATTTTTAAAGTTAGGGCTATGAGACCTAAAGGCGAAATAATGCTGTATTACGTTGAAGATTTGAATGGGGAAGAAATCGCAGGAGGCTTTTACCGCGAGGATTTGCAGAAACTGATATTTAATTTAGGGAAAAATGTTTAAAATTGAAAAAGTTTGAAGAAGCAAAGGTTCAGGAAAGAAAGATGTAAATGGTGAAATGGCTCGGGTACCCAGAAAGCTTCAACACCTATATAAAATGTGGTGCAATAATGAAGCTTAAACAGTATGCAACATGGCGCCTAACCATTTTTGTCACACTACCGTCCTCCTCGTCCCTGTCTGTACATCCTAACAACACCCTGGCCAACTTTGTAACAGAATTCCATGGACCCATTGAATTGGGTCGTGATATGCGAAATTCAGCTGGACACCCTTTTTAAGTATTAATTCTAAAGATCCCCTTTTTACGATTCTTAGAGACCTTGATGAGTGTGAAAAAGCCGGAGTAACTCGGGATGAAACTATACGTATCGCCCTGACTGGGGATACACGGTATTACACTACAGTAGTAACACCATAACGCGGCTAAGGATGTTGTGAGAGACGTAAACGTAAGCTTAGAAAACTAAAATCTTACGGCTGATTTAGTATACGAAATCGTAAACAAAGAAAACTCTGCACATACTCTAATCCTGAAATCAAAGGCTAACAGAAATATTAAAGACAAAGAGCTGTTCAAAATTAAAACCTAGGGGCGATATCGATCAGCCTTCCAAAGAGATACCTTTCACGAGGTACATGACTTGTCCAGCATATTGTATCACATGAAATTGGAGAAATTGGTTGCTGGCTATACACCTCCAGACATATGCCATATTTACAGCAATGTAGTGGAGCACCAGTTTATCGGGGATACCCAGGCACGCCTGCTACGCATTGCTCACATTCCCAACCATAGAGGGAAAAGCTTGAGTATTACATATGACAGGCCCCATTATGTGAATGTCGCGACTAATCTAATAACCAATATCTCAATATATATATAAGAACGATTGAGGGAAAAAATTCCCATTCGATGATGGGAGCTTAACAGTGAAGCTGCACTTTCGACGCACTGAGTTATAATGGACAGAAAGCCCTTCACAGTGTATCGAGGTGTGAGATACCAGCGTGGTAGTGGACTTGGATCCAGTTTTTCAACCATACTACGTACGGCTGTCCTCTTGCTGAAGAGGGGTGCCAGATACTTCGGGAAGAAAGCGCTACAATTAGGTCTTAACACGGCAGAAGACATATTGGCTCGGGCTAAACCTAAAGAAGCTCTAAAAAACACTTGAAACGTACACGGGACGAAATCATCAAAGATGTAAAGAGAAAAATGCGTGGTGGTGGAAAGAAGAGGGCTGTCCGGAAGAAGGGATTACCACCACGTGGCATTAAACGTAAAAGGATATCAAAATAAAGTGTTCTAAGCGAATGAATCCTAAGGTTGACTATTTTTTTACTAATATAAGCTAAGAACATTGATCTCATGAATCATAGTTTGTTTACTACTTGTCGAGAGAGGAGGCACTATTTCTAACTCGTCATGGCACGATTCATCCATTCGTGTAGTTCACAATGTTGTAAATCGGAGCTGTCCCTCTTTGACATGGCCCCAACTGGTTTTTATTGAGCACAGTGACTTTACTACAATTAACCCTTTAAACACAATTAGTTCCCCGAGTGCTCCAATAGAATTCGTGATACCCAGTTCAGGCCCAGACATTTTTGACACAATCTGTGTGCACATTAGGGCGGAGTGAAAAACTCATTTTTCGAATTTTCAAATTGGCTAGTGTGGAAAATGTGTGGAGTAGTGAGGAAATAAGCTGGTATAATTTTAAAATCATAACATTAATATCTTCAGGTGCCACAATGACCTTCAATATTGAAAAAAGTTGAAAAAAGCAGATTTTAACCAATAATTACAGAAGAGTCCACGATGCACAATAGACAAGAATTTATTCACACTTGTATAAAAATAGCTCAGTCAACCTTTAAAAAAAGTTTCTATTCTCTAAAAACAGTTTTCTATTGTCAGCTCACTCAGCTGTCACGTGAGTACCTCGGTTGAGTGTAGCTGTCGCTCTCGTAGCAGGTGGGTGTTCTGTTGTTGGCGTTACTCAGATAGTCTAAACTATATTTCTTATATATTTTGCATTTCTGTATTGTGTTGCTCTAAGTTTGCCATGTACTATTAACTGAAATTAACGTATAATTGATATTAGCTCCTTTTTTTTCAGATTTGTATACTTTCAAAATGTCTCGAGTTTGTGCAAAATCAACCAGGGCCTCAACTGAGTGCCCCATGTTTGGTATGGGGAAAGATTTGTGGCACAGGAATCTTCCTACATACGAAGGAGTTTTTAAATATTACTTGTTTGTAAGAAACGATTTGAAACAGAATACTAATAAAGATCCTTCAATATCTCAAATATTAGAACAAGTTGTTGATAAATTGAAAACAATTTGGGAAAGTGCTTCCGTCCCAATTCTGTCAGACAGGCGAATTGAAACAATGTTCAGAAGCTACCACGAAAAGTATCGTGTCATTATGAAGCCATACCAAAGCAGAAAAAATTCTGAAGCTTACAAAGCAAAGATTGATATGTTCAAAAAAGAAGCACACACGAAACTTTTTGACATTGCAGCGTGCAAGTGCAAAGTACTAACACAATGTTCTTGTCCCAAAGAAAAAACGGTTCCAAAGGAAGAAGTGACGTTCCTCTTAGATCAAAGGAGTGAAAGAAAACTGTTTATTGATAGAGTAGATATTACACTCTCAAAGAAAAAAGCATCTACGTTGCTGAGAAAGCAAAATGAAGCTGTGAGGCTCACCAAAGAATCTTCACAGGAGAAATTGCAGGATACAAATGTTGAATTATCATCATCGACATCAAATAGTGAAAGTGAATCTGGCGAAATATCAGACGATACATTTCCAGAGCCAGTTAGCTCGAAGAGAAAGCTCGAACAACCTGAAGAACAATTATTCAAGAAAAGGAAAACTACAAATCTACCTTCAGTGGCTACTGCTTGTGACAGGACTGCAGTTTCAGATCGAGCTGCAGCATTCATTGTTAGTGCAGTATTGCAAGATATTGGAGAAGTTTCTATTGACAATACATCTGAAGTAGTGGATAGGAGTAAAATCAGAAGAGAAAGACAAAAGAAGAGATCAGAAATTATGAAAGATCAAAATCAGGTCCCAATCAGAGGAATCTATTTTGATGGTCGAAAAGATTCTACACTCTTCCAAGAAAAAAAAGAGTCCAAAGTATATCAGAAGAAGGTAACAGAAGAACATATCACTTTAGTGAGAGAACCTGGTTCAGATTATTTGGGCCATTATTCTGTGAATTCTGGATCAGCTGAAGAAATATGTAAAGGAATGTTTGAGTATATTGGAAATAATGACATGAACCTGGAAAACCTTGTTGCCATTGGATGCGATGGTGCAGCAGTCAACACTGGAGAAAAGGGAGGCGTTATAAGGCTTATAGGATTGAAGCTGAAGAAGCCAGTTCAACATTTAGTGTGCCAGCTCCATGCCAATGAATTGCCATTACGCCATTTAGTTGCAAAGCTGGATGGAAAAACATCTGGCCCGGCGGATTCACCGGTCCTATTGGCAGGGAATTAGAGAACTGTGAGAGTCTTCCTATTGTCGAGTTTGAAAGGATTGATGCTGAGGAACCAACTGTAGACTGTGAAGATCTTAGCACCGACCAAAAATATCTAATTGATATTCATCAGGCCATAACAAAGGGATATTGCTCTCCAGATCTTGCTCATCGTAGTCCAGGCAAAATGGCACATTCACGATGGCTGACTACAGCAAATCGTTTGCTTCGTCTATACGTTTCAACTGTAAGTCCATCTGAGAACCTCATGAACATTGCTTCTTTTATAATGAAGGTCTACATCCCAATGTGGTTTTCTATTAAGCAAAGTACGTCTTTTGTCAATGGCTCAAAACATGTTTTCAAAACTATTGAACTAACAAGAACACTGAATGACGAAGTAAAGGATATTGTAAACCCTGTCATACAAAGAAATGCATTTTTTGCAAATCCAGAAAATATTCTAGCATCAATGATTCATGATGACCGCAGCGCCATAAGAGAATTAGCGTGGAGGCGAATAAAGAAAGCAAGGCAAACAAACAAGGAAAAAGTTGTGAGGCGTTTCACAGTACCTGTTATTCAATTTGAAGCTATTGATTATACTGATTTAATTAATTGGCAAAAATGCATTGTCACTGAACCACCTGTGACAAGACACCTGACAGAAAATGAGATTGAAGAATTCATAGAAAACAAGAGTACCCCTCCATTCGAGAAATTCCCTTGTCATACACAAGTAGTAGAAAGAATGGTAAAATTAGTGACTGAAGCATCATCAAAAGTATTTGGATTGAACGCGCGAGATGGCTTCATAAGATCAACACTTCATTCACGTAAAAAAATGCCATCATTCGAAAGTAAAGCTAAATATAAAGTTTAAATAAAACGTTAATAGAAAAAAACATGCGCAAGGATGGGTGGTTGGGAGGGCATGGGTGGAGCTCGACACGCAGCCACCTCCTCGTGGTGAGTTCTGGATTATTTAGATCATTAATCAAAAGAACATTGATCTAAATAAACTAAGAGCTGCGTAATTCAGTAACTATTTTGGTAATTGGAACACTTAATATATAATAATAACAAGTAAGTTTCAGTTATTGTACTAATGCAGAATATAAGAAAATCATTATATTTCACTTTATTCGACGGCTTTGTGGCACTGAAGATATAATTTCGCAGGACTAATATTTATGCACAGTCATTACCTATAGCACCCACATATATTCCGCACTAGCCATATTTGAATTTCGAAAATAAGTTTAAAAACCTCATTTTCGATCCGCCCTAGTGCACATATACGCTATACTACGTATATCCCATTCTCATGGAACGGAGTGCGATGACAAATATGCTTTATACATAGGCTGACCATATTTCCTTGAGACAAAAACGGGACATTGGGATGGCAAAAAAGGGACGGGGTTATGTAATATTCTGTATTCATGAAAAAGTAAGTACATAAACCGGGACAAAATTGACATTTTTATTAAAACGACGGGACGGCCAGGAAATATAAAACAAACGGTACTGTCCCGTTCAAAACGATACGTATGGTCAGCCTATGTATACATATCGGCAGGAACGGGGTACTTTCACCTACGAGCCTATCTGCAAAATGTGCTGAACTTTTCCAAAGAAGCGAAGGATACCTTTTTAAGTGCCAAGGGCTATTATCAAGCTAAAGACGAAATTAGTATAAGGGACCAATTTAAAAATTCTAAAAAGATGAGTTTTTTGACGCCTGCATACAGACTTCACATTCCAGAAGTTGTTGTGAATGGGGTGTATATGAAAATAGCGCTCACCCGCACGATCCCTGAGATGTTTAAATCTGGATGCTGATCAAGAGGGAGCAAAACCCGTTGTGATTCATATTTTGGAGACACCTCCGCGTACGGCGAATGAAATTAAGTTCGTCTAAACAAATAGAAATTGAGAAAAATTTACTACATGCCACAGTAAAATACCCAACAGAGAACAAATCAAACTATACACGGTGCCAGCAGGGTCGGCATCGAAACAGAAAACATCGCCCTGGGAAATCTACCTAAAAGGATATTAATTGGAATGCAGGAACAATTCGGTGAATGGAAAATATAAAAAGAATGCCTTTAAATTCGAGAATTTCGGCCTTAAAAACATAACCCTCTACGTCAATGGCGTTGCTTTCGGTAGAATATTGGATAAGGATTATTCATCAGACGCTGTGTTTCCGCTTTGCGCGAGAGCATATAGTAATCTGGCCCATATTGCAGGTGATTGTGATGAGCTCGGGATTGGGGTAACGCAGAAAGAATTCTTCGATCAATTTAACCTTTATCCATTTGACATCACACCTGACTTCCTGACTTATCTGCTACTGTAAATGCACACTTAAGTCCACAACAGTGGAAACATCTCAGTCAGATTGGAATTCGCCAAGCCGATAGACGCGCCGAATAGTGTACTAGTATACCTCGGGTCACAAGCCCTAATAGAAGTAGAGAGATTGAGGGGCGTTGTCACTGACTTTTAAAATGGACGCGAATACACTTCAGAGAGTAATGAATAGTGAACGAATCACACGTCCGAAATTTATCGGTGTTTACGAAGAACGAAACATTTAAATTGCCAACTACGAGAGATTGCGGTAGTCTTATTGTGAACACAGATGTTATTGGTAGTGAAGGGATTCATTGGTTTGCAATCTATTTTAAAAATAGGGACCGCATGTACTACTTTGATTCACTCGGTACTCAACCCTGTAATGACCCTGTTATTGTAAAATTTCTCGAGCAGATGTATATTCCCGAAGTTGTATGGAATCCCTTCCGTCTAGAAGGATATTTTAGTAATACTTGCGGGATGTACTGCCATTCATTTCTCATGCATATGTCACGTGGTAAGGAATTTATAAATTTTTCAAAATTATTCGAGCCGTGTCACACTCAACGAAACAGTATGCAGACAGATAAAAAGCCGTTTTCCGATTGTGCGCATTCGTTGTATAGTATATTTTGTTTGTGTATATATATATATATATATATATGCATCCACTAATGTTAATTTGTGTATTCTGTAGCTTATTTAAGATGTCTAGTGTACTAAAAACATGATTTCTTTCATTTAATTGATGAAAATACATTGTGTCTTACCTAATAAAAAAATATCGAATCAAGAAAAACTTACATTATTCCATTAATGTGACAGTCGCTTGGTTGACTGCTCGGTAAATCTTCTACCTCCGTATTCAGGTCCACAACATGCGTTTCTTCAAAACGAAAAGATTGTATAACACGAGTCGAATCTTCATCGGACCTTAAATGAGAAAATAATTAATTAGTTCATACTGAATGTTTTTTAATAGAAAACCAATTGTTTAAAACATATGCAGAGTATACATATAGTAAGAGTATTACAATGTGAAGATATCTTCGAACCGCTCAGAAATGCCAAACATTTCATTTATTCTGGAAATTATAAAATTATTTAAAACTTGCAAAGGATTGCTATAAAAAATTCAACGAATCAAAACAGGCCTTTAGCATAACAGTAATTGCAAACTAATCTATAATTGTGGATACCTACTATTTAAATGAAGCATTTTAAATGTGATGAGATGAATTACTACAACCCTCCATATATATATATATATATATATATATATATATATACACACAGAGGGTGGCCCACAAGTACGGCATCATAGGAGAAATTCATATTTTTTCTTTTTCTACAAACCATAATTCATTTTTTCTTATGCTCGGGATGCCAATTTCCCGTCCACCATTCTCTTCAGTGACGAGGCTGTTTTTATGGAAATGGTGAGGTAAATCGACAGAACACCCGCTACTGGTCTCAAAACAACCCTCACTGGTATACCTCTTCAAAGGAACAAGGTGCATCTCGGGAAGGTGCATCTCGGGTGATGGTATGGTGTGGCATTTGGAAGGATCGCATCATAGGCCCCCTCTTTTTCGATGAACATGTTACTGGAGGCACCTACCTACGTATGCTCAAGGAAGAAGCATTTCCTAGTGTCTTGAACGAAGGAAATTTCCCAACATGGTTCCAGCAAGACGGCGCTCCTGCACATTACAGCACCTAAGGGAATACCTGTACCAACAATTCCTTGGTCATTGGATAGGACGTCGAGGGCCTGTGGAATGGCCAGCTAGAAGCCCGGATCTCACACCACTAGATTTTTATCTCTGGGTCCACTCGAAAGCGCTGGTATACGCAGAGAAAATTAGGAGCGTTGAACATTTGCGGCAGCGCATTATTGGGGCATGTAACACCATTACTCCTGACATCATTCACCGTGTGCTTGCTGACTGGGTATCACGTCTGAATTTGTGTATAGAAAACAATGGTGGACATTGTGCACGTTCTGTAAAAAAAGCCTTTGTTTTGCCTTTTTTTATTTTTCCTATGATGCCGGACTTATGGGACACCCTGTATATAGATGAAATAATCAAGAACAGTGCTCTTTCTCCTAATAACAGGCACACTAAATAAATAACAAGTATGCTAATAATTGGCTACAAAAAATAAAATTACATGCACATAATTACTTACATTTCTACGGCAGTCCCTTGCGTCAGATCGTAAGGAGCGTCATTGCAAATATCATCAACGGTTTGCGTTGGAAATAATCCGACCCGGTCGGCTGCGTTAAAAAGATTAATTGTAGACACCGCTGCAGTGTCTCCAACTTGATATAAATCCGGTAATCTGTAAAGTTCTTGATTCATGACGGAGGGAATGTTTATTCACTGGTGAAAATAACTACTGTGAATTCCACCTGAAAATATTTCCTTTTATATGCATGATGCCCAAAAGACTAATAGGCGGTTCGTAGGTTTGCTGACTGGTTGTCAATGTAACTTGGCGGGGCTATGTTAAATTTGTGTACCATTCGTAACACCGATATAACAGACCCACGCTTTGGACGTCCTGATTGGCTGAATAATAGTGTCTTTATCTTCTCTCCGTAGATTTAATGTTCACATCTCAAAGTGAATTGCCATTTGCAATCTCTACCACGACAATATTTGCAATATAAAAGGTGATCCAGAGAAATGGGACCCAAAAGAAACCCCTGTAACTCTTAAAGTATAAGTCCTTTTATAAAATCATACGCATCATTCGAAAGAGGATAGTTACAAATTTGTACAGGATTGTATAGGTTTTGACAATACAAGACAAGATAAGATACAAAACAAAATAAAAGTGTTAAAACTAACCCTTCAAGATGACTGCATGGACTGTGGAACAGCTGCGTTTCATAACTGAGCAATATTATGAGCATGGAAGAAGTGTAGTTTCAGCTCTTAGAAGGTGATTTTGACAGCTGAAAATTTGTCTTGAAAGATCTTTGAGCTGAAACTACACTTCTTCCATGCTCATAATATTGCTCAGTTATGAAACGCAGCTGTTCCACAGTCCATGCAGTCATCTTGAAGGGTTAGTTTTAACTAACACTTTTATTTTGTTTTGTATCTTATCTTGTCTTGTATTGTCAAAACCTATACAATCCTGTACAAACTTGTAACTATCCTCTTTCGAATGATGCGTATGATTTTATAAAAGGACTTATACTTTAAGAGTTACAGGGGTTTCTTTTGGGTCCCATTTCTCTGGATCACCCTATTTGCGCCCATACTATTCTCGGTTTTCCCACTTTGGAGCCCACCCCTTCATGCAATATCCCTCACTCCTTTGCAACATTGATCAACATTTGCAACACTGCATTCTCTATCACGCCAATATTTTGCATTATTATTTGCGATCATACTATTCGATCCTCAACTTTCCACATTTTCGTTACACCTAATCGGTTCATTCTCGCTGTAGATTTATTTTCACATCTCAAGGTGAATTGCCACTTGCAATCTCTATATTTTGCATTATTATTTGTATTATTAGTTGCATTATTATTTCCAGCATGCTGGAACGAACCAGAGCCTCACAGCCAAAGTCTGCACAAGGAATCATTTGTTTTTCAATTTAATAAAATGAATTGTTGAGTCTCTTTTTTTTCAAATTTTTCCTTTACGATCTTATCGAGAGGATTTTATAATAAAGAAATTATAAATATTTTTGTTTTTATTTTCATTCCTTTTTTTATATATTTTAAAAATTTTGCTGTGACTACTTATGACCATCATAAACCAACCCCGTAAATGAATGAGTTCCAATATACTAATGAAAAATTAATGCTTTTTTTTTCAAAAAATTATGCAAGAAGCCATTATAATAATAAGAATGACTAATTAATAATACGAGTTAGAGTAGATGGACCGGAGTTTTTCGGGTGAAAGTCCTTATCCACGATCTTTTGCGGTTTTGAAGTAGCCTCGGGCAAAAACGTGTTTCTTTTGTGTGCCAACTTTACCTAGATGTACATTTTTGTCCAGAAATGCTTTCATAGAAAGATTTGACAAAAATATGTAGACACTTAAAATTTTATTCTGAGAATATTTATAATGTTTATTGTCAAATTTAATGTACTAGCATGAAAGTACGAATTAATTTTAATTGAAAACAAATGAATAAAGGATTCCTCTGATTTCGTGGAATTTTCTTTATAAAAAAATAACAATTTGGAGTTAAAATCAATGTTTTTCACCCCGCTTTAGACCTACAGTATAACATGGAATCCGAAACATAGTACGGAATACGTCACTAAAACTTTTATTTTATTCGTGTTGTAAAAGAGTACACGTATGTTTTTTGAACAAATTTAGATGGTATTTTAATATATATATATATATATATATATATATATATATATATATATATATATAGCGTTTAAAGTGTGTATTGTTATTTTTTGCTTGTATTTTGTCATTTGTTTTTTCATTCTTTTCGGATTAATGGTTTTTTATTTATTTCGGATTAATTGTCAAGTGAATTTCTTTTCAATATTGGGATTTGTTTAAATGTATTGTAATAATTCGAGCAATTATGAAGAACGTAAATAGACACTTTCGGTAATTTACTTATATTACTAAAAAAAATTAAATATTGGGATTCGTCTAAGTGTATTGTAATAATTCGAGCAATTATGGAGAACGTTTTCCTTTCTTGTAGGCAATGTAAAGCTTTCGCTTAGTTAACTGTATTGAGAAGACACACAGGCCTTTAACTTAAACTCGAAGACTATAAATTGGGAAGCAATCAGATCGCACATGGCCCAAATAGAATGGAGAACAATTTTCGAGAATAAAACAACGGAAGAAATGCTAACAACTTTGGAGGAAAAAACGCTGAGAATTTTAGAAAAATATGCTCCGAAATCACAGCCAAAAGGAAAGAGGAGCTGGCTAGAAAGGCAAAAGAGAAGACTATTCCGCAAAAGAAGGAGAGTGGAGGCGAAGTTAGGTAACTGCGGAGATAATGACAGGAAAGCAATAAAAGAAAAACTGGAGGGTATCGATAGGGAAATACAAGCCCTGATTAAGGACCATACAGAGAGGGAAGAGGAAAAGGCGGTAGAAGCAATAAAGGAAAATCCAAAATACTTCTATAGCTATGCAAAAAGGAAAACAAAAACGCGCTCCGCTATTGGGCCTTTAAGGACGGGAAATAATGAACTAACCGACGATCCAAAAGAAATATCTGATACATTGACAGCTCAATATGAATCAGTTTTCAGTACCCCAAAAAGTGACAAAGCGATACCTGACATAAATGCATTCTTTGAAGAGGAATTGCAAGGAGAGTATATAACAGACTTTGAGTTTACACCAGAAGATGTAGCGAGAGCTATATAACAAATGAAACTACATTCAGCTGCAGGTCCGGACAATTGGAACGCATTATTGATTAAAAACTGTAAAAATGAAATAGCTACACCTTTATACTGGATATGGAGAAGATCCCTAGACACTGGGGAAATACCGAGCATCTTGAAAAGAGCAAACATTGTCCCTATATATAAAGGAGGGGACAGATCTCAAGCAAAGAACTATAGACCAGTGTCATTGACGTCCCACCTCACCGAAGTATTTGAAAGAATAGTTAGACAAAAATTTATGATTTCCTGGAGACACGGGAAAGATTCAACGAAAATCAGCATGGATTCCGATCAGGTAGATCATGCCTATCACAACTAATAGAGCACTACAACAATATCCTAGATGCATTGGAAGGCAATGACAACTACGATGTTATATACACAGATTTTGCTAAAGCTTTCGATAAATATGACCATGGTATAATAGGACATAAAATTAAAGACATGGGAATAACAGGCAAAGTGGGAAAATGGATCTACAATTCCTTAGTGATCGTCTGCAGGTCGTCAAAATTCAAGGTATATCATCATCAGAATCGGAAGTACGCAGCTCAGTACCACAAGGGACAGTACTGGCCCCACTCCTGTTCATTATCATGCTAACAGACATAGACAGCGGAGTAAACAGCAATAGTATAGTAACATCCTTTGCAGACGATACAAAGATCAGCAGAAAAATCAGCTATGTACATGACGTGGAGGCCTTGCAGAGGGACACGAACAAAATATACAAATGGTCAGAAGACAACATGTCATTCAACGCCGAGAAATTTCAGCTCTTGAGATATGGTAGAAAAGAAGAACTTAAACAGACTGCATATTATGCTCCAGATAGACAGGAAATTCAGAGAAGCATGAAAGCGATTGATCTCGGGATAATAATGACAGATGATGCGAAATTCGAAACACAAAATCAGATAGCGATAAATAAAGCAAAAAGAGTCGCCGGACAGGTTCTAAGAACGTTCAAGAGAAGGGACAGGACAGTAATGATTCCCCTGCTAAAAACACTGATTATACCAAAACTTGAATACTGCTCAGTTTTGACGTCCCCATATAAAAAGGAAGAAACTAATAAACTAGAAGAAACACAAAGGCATTTCACAGCCAAGATTGATGGCTGCAAAGAACTCAACTACTGGGAAAGACTACGTAAACTAAATCTGTACTCACTTGAAAGAAGAAGAGAGAGGTGCATCATAATCTACATATGGAAAATGATCGAAAAACTGGTACCAAACCTAAAACTAAACCCAATTACCATTCAAACAACACTGGAAAATAGGAAAGGCAGAATGTGTAGTGTTCCCAAATTAAAAGCACGACAAGGGACCTCCTCAACCCTGAAGGAAAATAGCTTGGTTGTCAGGGGGCCAAGTCTTTTCAACCAGCTTCCTAAGGACCTCAGAAACGTAACGGGGGTCAAAGTTGAAGTCTTCAAGAAAAGACTGGATGCCTGGCTCAGGACAGTACCAGATGAGCCGGGCGTGCCTGGCTATGTACGGTGGAGAGCGCAAGAAAGTAACTCGCTCCTCCACCAGGCCAGACCTAGAGGCGGGGCCACCAGCTTGACCTCCGTGTGAAGAGAGACCAACACACGAAACAACATAAGGGAATAAGGGGTAAGGGAATAAGGAATGACATAAGTAAATAGACAGTTTCGGAGGAGTTAAAATAATTATTGTTTTTCTTTTATATATAAAAAGTGTGAACTGTTATTTTGCATGCATTTTTCTTTTATTGTTAATTAAATAAATAATGTGTTTTAATTACTTCGAGCAATTATGGAGAACGTTTTCCTGTCTCTTGTAAGCAGTGTAAAGCTTTCGCTTAGCTAACTGTATTGAGAAGACACAGAGGAATGACAAAAGTAAATAGACACTTTCAGAGTAGTTAAAATGTTTTTCTTTTATATATAAAGTGTGCACTTATTTTACATGCATTTTTCTTTTATTAATTAAATAAATAATGTTTCAATTAGTTCCAGCAAATTAAGGAGAACATCTCCCTCTCTTGCCTTTAATAAATAAATAATATAAATGGTGCAGCCTGGTAACCCTGCATATAAATAAATTATATAGGAGTCTCTGAAAACTCGCCTATAAATAAATAATTAAAATGGTGGTATCTGGTAACCCTCCTTATATAAATAAATAAATATATAGTGCTCTCTGGTAACCCTCCATATATAAATAAATAACTAAATGGTATCTGGCAACTCCAGACCCTCTATATAACAGATGCTGGGTCCCTGGGCGCTCATTATGCGTCTCGCTGGAGCCAGGCGAACACCCCTCTCTCCTTCTTAGGTTAAGGCTTAGGTTAGGTTTCCCTTTGGTGGGTGAAAACATCCCACTTTCTCCCCCAAAGATCCTCCTCCTTCTCCTTTCTCTCCCTCTCTTAGGTTAAGTTTACCCCTTTGGGGGTAGGTCATCCTCCCTTCTACCCCAAAGCTCCCTCCCCCATTCATTGCAGCTTGGGGATAAACCCTCCCCTTGTTGCATACCCCCCTTTGCAGCATTGACTTGTTGCATAACCCCTCCCCCTTCATTGCAGCTTGGGGATAACCCCTCCCCCCCCTCCCCCTTTTGCATAACTTCGTGTAACATTCCCCTCTCCCCTTTGCAACATTGATCAACATTTGCAACATTGCATTGCACTCTCCCATTTTGCAGTCAAACTACTGAAGTGCATGAAATAATCTCAAATTATTCTTGTGAAAGTTACCTCTGCTGGGTTAGAGTTAAATTAAGCAGTAAATTAAGAAAAAAGTCGTGTGAAGAAAGTTTTAAAGTTGTATTTTCTGAAAAAAAGTTAATTATTTATATTTTTTAAAAGAATGTTTGAAACAGAGTTAGACAAGCTCATTTTATTACTCTCGGATTATTCACTTAATTAATAATAATAAATTCTGCTAATAATCTACTGAAAAACTTTTTATACTGATAATGTAATTCCTATATGAAATAGTTTGGGAAAACGAATGTTTATTTGTGTGGCAATAATAATAACGATAATAATAATAATAATAATAATATATTTCTTTTATTTCTTTCTTTCTTAATTTATTTGTTTGTTGTTGTATTCAAACATGTACAACGAAACTGCAATTGATGTAACAAAAAATATAATAATAATAATAATAATAATAATAATAATAATAATAATAATGATAATAATCTCTCCTGGCAGGCGATAAATCCCATCATAAAAGTACAATATTCTTTACGTAAGAAACGATACGACAATTATTATATTATTATTATTATTAAATAACTAAATTTAAAACTAAATAAGAAGTAAAAATTATATAGGAAATGAAAGAAGTACTACAATAATAAAATTAATAAAAAATACCCAAAGCTAATAAAAATAAATAAAAAGTGCCTGTAATGAAAATATCAATATTGGTGTTACAAGTGGAGCTGTAGACCAACATTTTCATACCAAGAAGTCCATAGTCAAGAGGACATAATTCAGGAATGATTAATAGCTTGGACAGTTGGAGCTCTGAGTTTTGAACTCTTCGCATTAAACTATATTGAGCGTGTCTTCTGACGCCAGGAGTTCGAGATGTGATTAGCGAACGTTTGTGAAGCTTATGATCTTGCAATTTAAAAGATCTGTTATAAATTTATGACTCTGGCAAAACCTTTTTTAGAATTAACTTACAGTTGCTGTCCATAGACATCAGTGCAGAGAGTACGATAAAAATTCTTTAGCTTTGCTCGTATAAAGTCTGAAGTTCCTTATTTTCATTTTTGCTATAATTTGACCCTGACACTAAAATTCTTGTACGTGCTCTCTTGGTTCGCTTTTCATTAGGATAATAATAATAATAATAATAATAATAATAATAATAATAATAATACATGAAAACCAATTTCACGAAAATTAAAAATCTCTTATCTGAATATGCACTTGGGAGCGTGAAGGCTTTTTGGGTAAAATTAATGGCATTTAGTTTATTTATTACATAAAAAAAGTGAAAGTGGCAAGTAATAATAATAGACAACAAAAAATAATAATAATAATTATAGCAATAATAATAATAATAAATACAATATAAAGTTTACAAAAATGTTACATAATTTTAAATTCAATGATTTAGTGTATATTTAATAGAAAATAAGTGATGTTTAATAAAAAAATATAAAAAGAATAAATTACAAAATTAAAAGTATTTAATGAAATTAGTACAGTATATTTTAAATAGTTGATTAAAGATGGGAACTTCATTACAATGATAAAAATGGCAGTAGTGACCTTATACTTCAGTAGGACTAATGAGGTGCTTTTTTTAGTGATTTGCGAAATGCTGTATACTTAGTGATGAAGCCTGCTTGATATGCGTGGGAATTACATTCCATGCATCTGCTCCTTTGAAAGAGTGTATTTCCTGCAGTTTCTATTGTATAGTTAGGTTTGTGTATAAAATCAATGGGCAATCTGGTATTATAATGATGGTATATTTGATGGGAGTGATTGTTCTTTGAATGGGTGATGCATGTTGATTTTTATTGATAACTTTGAACATATTGACGGCAATACTTAAGTTGTATGTCACTTAGTTTTAAAATATTTAGCTCTTTAAACATTGGGGAAATGTGACTTTGTCTGTTGTCATTATTCGAGAGTATTCGCAGACATTTTTTATGAATTACTTCTAAACGATGTTTTATATATTTTATTGAGTTACCCCATGTTGTAATGCAATATGATAAATGTGGATGGATAAAGAATAATATAAGGTAAGGAGTTTCGTTTTGAGGAAGGGTCTATGCTTATGTATGGTCTCTACGCGCCTTTGTATGCTTTTCATGCAGCTCCTTAAGAAGTCAGAATGTTTACAGTTCAACACAATTTCCACGTCGTGACTCCACATGTATTTCTCCATCTCTCAGGCTAATTTTTTATATTCTTTTGGTCGGTTAGCTCCCGAATATTACTTTATTATTATTATTATTATTATTATCTACTGCATTGTATGCAATTTAATGTGGTTGAGAGATGAAAATCGTTGACGTGAATTAGAAATAGTAATGGGCTCCACTAGTTAGCATCGCCTTGTCAGATAAATTAAGTTTTAATCTAATGTACTGATGACGATTTGACAGATATAATTTAAACTAATCAAGGGTATTTCCTCTTATTCCTTATATGTGAAATTTATTCAATAAGATTTCATACGAAATTGTATCAAATACTTTTGACAAGTTGAGCAAGATCAAGGCAGTGAGTTTTTTGCTGTTTAAGTTCTGATACAAGTTTTTTAATAGCATGTTTATGGCATCTTCCGTTGTATGTCCATTAAGGTAGGTTGATTTTGGAAGTGATCTTCGACTAGTCTAGATAGAAAGGTATTAATGTATAAAAAACGTTGCACCAACTCATATTTGTGAAAATGATTGTATTTTTTGAGGATTGTTAATTATTTTTAAGTTGTAAAATTGCCGAATTTTGCGCGTAAAATCGCGCGCGCGGCATTCGCGCAATGTAAACAAACAAAATATCGGACCTTATTTCATCAAAATAATCAATTAAAATTTGGCTTTTTTAACAAAACGATGCTTGGAACTTATTGTACTTATTGCATTATAGATGTTTATTAGTGTATTATTTTGTATTTTTTAATGATATTTACCTATAAAATGTGTATTAAATTAAGTTATTTTATGATGCGTTCATTTAATTGTGTTTATTTTCAGATATTTCATAAAAATGGGTAAAAAACGGAAGTCTGCAGTGTTAACTCGAAGTGATAGTGCCAAAAAATTCAGTGGCCAGCCTTCCCCTTTGGATAAAACAGAGCCTCCTACCCTCCGCCAAGTTATTCAGTACAGTTATTTCCTCCAAAACAGCCACCCGGACTTGAAAGACTATGATATTGCTAAAATGATAGCAAAGGATGTGATTGAGATCTAGCAGGCAGTGAACCCGCGGCTGCCCCTGTATGAGAATATTATGTAGTGAAATTGGTGGATAAAGTGTGCTTCAAGAAAGCAAAAGAGATAAACAGGAAATCTCTTTCTACAGTCCAGGAGCAGAATCTGGAGGAAAAGCTGGATAAACTTTTTGACATTTCTGCTTGCACCTGTAAGCTACCTGTTCGTCCCTGTGATGACAATGCTGTGAAGTGCAAGAAAGAAAATTGTCAAACACAGCACATAATCTGCACTTGTCCTCCCAGTAAGAAGGTAATGC
Organism: Bathynomus jamesi; assembly: GCA_023014485.1. Classification (NCBI taxonomy): domain Eukaryota; kingdom Metazoa; phylum Arthropoda; class Malacostraca; order Isopoda; family Cirolanidae; genus Bathynomus; species Bathynomus jamesi. The sequence continues at coordinate 314,873 of JAJOZX010003467.1, read as the reverse complement.
TATTATTTTTTAAACTTTTAACTGGCCTAACTTAATGCGATTAGGTGCCTTTTAAATGGAAGGAAATTCAATGCTTGTAATTGAAAAATATCCGCATTTTCCTCCTGTAATCTTCCTTCCCCCCCCCTGGTAATAGAAATTAATAATCAATTTTTTTTCAGGATTTTATCTCTTATTTTAGATCCGCTATTTAATATACTTTAATATTTCAGGTTCCAGTAGAGGAGAGGGAATACTTGAGAGATCAGAGGGCCAAAATAGGACCCAAGGGCTCTTTCCAGCTGGGATCCGTGGATAAAGCTGCTGTGAAGAGAGACCAGAGGGCTGCAGCTGAAGCAGAAAGATTACAGAGCCAGATTCAATAGCAGCAGGAAGTGGATTTGGCCACTTTTGCCTCCACACCTTCACAAGATATTTCTTTTGAATCCAGCTCAGGAGAATCAGGAGAGGTAATATATTTTTTTTCTCATATCTTATCCCACTTTTACCCAAATTTATCCCTACCTTTTGTCCCTATTTCCCCCCTTTTCCCCCCCATTTTCGCTTTAGTAATTTATTCTTTTTTTCGCCCATTTTCGCCGACTTTTTACCAGAATTTTTACCCATTTTTTCCCCACTTTTCCCCCCCATTTCCGTTTAAGTAATTTATTCTTATTTCCGCCCATTTTCGTCGATTTTGACCCATATTTTTCCCTACTTTTTCCCCTATTTTCCCTTTAGTAATTTATTTTTTATTTTCATTTCAGCCATCTGGTGGTGAAGCTGAAGAGTTCAAGCCAAGGAGGCACCCAAGTGGAGGTTGCAGCTTTTTGAAAACCCCCAGATATGGCATGGAACTGATCAGGGGTGATGTTTCTTCCAATCTTGGGACAAGTCTTGCTAATGCCTTCCTCCTGGACTTACAAGCTATGGACCTGCTTAAGCCTGGCCTTGATGTGAAACAGATAATAGTTGATAAATCGAAAATGGACAGGGAAAAAGCTAGAATGAAAGTGAAAAGTGCTGAAAAGCACAATGAGGGTCTGGAAAAGTTAGCCTGTATTGGGGTTGATGGGAAAGTTGACAAGGACACTTTGCTGTACAGAGAAGTTAAGGATGAAAATGGGGAGACTAAGCTGAAGAAAGGAAAGGGACAAGAGCACCATTTGACTTTCACAAAGGAGCCGGGAACTGAAAGTGGAACATATCTTACTCACAGAGTCTTGGTGAAGAAGTTGCTAGTGTCTTGGTGGAGTTTAACAGTGTTCATACCCTGAAAGCTGTCGTCCTTGACAACACAAATACAAACACTGGCTGGGAGGGAGGCCTTGTAACAGCTCTGGAAAATAAAATTGAGCGGAAATTGCACACCATTGGCTGTTCACTCCATCAGAATGAGCTTCCTTTCAGAGCTGTTTTCAAGCATCTTGATGGCAGTACCAAAAGTCCCACTGCTTTCACTGGTCCGCTGGGAAAACTCTGTGAAATTGACTACCAAGATCTGCCACAAGTGGAATTCACCAAACTCAGTGGCCCCCTGGATGACATGGAATTTGCTGAGGAGACACTGAATGATCTCAGTAGCGACCAGAGGCTTCTTTTGGAGTATGTGCTTGGAATTTCCAGGGGCAAAGTCAACCCAAGATTTGCTGCCTGGAAAATTGGACCATTAAACCATGCAAGATGGTTGACTTTGGCAATTAGATTGATGTGTCTGTGGACCAGAGGTGCTTACCCTCCAGAACTACAGGATAAGCTTTACCAGGCCATCAAGTTCATTGTGGAAGTGTATGCAGTCAGTTGGTTTGTGATCAAAAGGGACAGCAAGTTCCACAATCAGCAGCTGTACATCTTCAACATGATCCAGAGGATCAAGCAGCAGTCTGAATAAATCCAGGGTGTTGCTTTCAAGAACCTGAAGTACAATGCTTTTGCCTTGCTGCCCGAGAATGTGCTGTACTCCATGATGAAGTCTGATGACTTGGAAGTGAGAGAAGCTGCTCTCAAGAAAATTCTGTCCATCAGGTAAGCATTTATTAATTTAAAAAAATGTGAAAAAAAAAATTTGATTATGGGGATTTATTTAATAAAAAAAAGCCCGAGTTCTATAAATCCCCATAATCGAATTTTTTTTCACATTTTCTTATCCCAATTCCCCACTTCCCTTCTGATAATGGAAATAATCTTACCTTCTTTCTGAAAAAAAATTCGATTATGGGGATTTATAGAACTCGGTTTTTTTTGTTTTTTTTTTAATTTAAGTTAAATTAAATCAGCAATTCTGAGACTAATAGGGATTAAATCTTAAACTGGAATAAAAAATAAATTAATTATTATTCTTTCAGAAGTGGGAAGCCAGCCAAGAAGAGGCTGAAGAAGATCACAGCCATCAACATTGAAGCTACCCACTGGTCAGAACTAATCAACCTTTCTCAAAGTGGCATCTGTGAACCTGCTCTCACAGAAGACTTTTCTGACCAGGAGCTTCAAGAAGCATTGCTGAATGGCACCAAGCTGGAGCTGCCTGATCTGCCTTCACATTCTCAGAGTGTTGAAAGGGCCGTGAAGCTGACATCTGAAGCTTCCCATACTGTTTATGGACTCGAATCAAGGCACAAACACATTCTGGCCAAAGCCCTAAGCAGCCAAATGAGGCCTTCCTTTGCTTCTAAGGGCTCTTACAGTGAAAATTATGATGATCTTGGGATCTAAATGTGTCTATTTGACACTGTACATTTTTTTTACTCTTTTTCATTAAAATTGTAACTTTTTTCAGGATTTTTTTATGAAAATAGCATGATTTTTTCTGCCGAAATTGCGAAAATGTGGTATTTTTTCGGTACGATTTTTTGACGATTTTTGAAACGGTTTCCTCAAAAAACGGTTAAAGCTAGGGATCTGAAAGTTTTTGTCAGTTATTATCATATTAAGCCCTGACTATCTCGACTAGTCCAAAGTCGATATCTAAAAAATGCGGAAAATCAACCAACCTTAATATCCATCTCCAAATCCAGATTGTGTTTTGTTAAAATATCGTATTTGATTAAGAATTTAATAAGTGTTATGTACACGATTTTTTTCAAATACTCTACTTAAAGTTGGCAATACGGAAATGGGGCGAAAGTTGGATGGGGTGTTTCGGTTTTCCGACTTAAATACAGGGCATAATACTCTGGCTTCCTTTAGACCAGTGCTCTTCAACCTGGGCGGTACCGCCCACTAGTGGCTCAAGGATCTCATTAATCTAAAGGTAATTGCAATTAATTTTATTGTTTTATGCAGGGTATATAACTTTTAGTTTGAGTTTTTGCATTTTTAATTTTGGTGGGCGATACGGAGATTCAAAAGTTACAAAAGTGGGCGGTAAGCATAAAAAGGTTGAAGAGCACTGCTTTAGACTGTCAGGGAATATCCCTAGTGTTACTAATTTATACATTAGCTTACTGAGTGGTATCGCAATTTCGTCGGATACAAATTTGTATATTTTTATGCGGATCGTACTGATGTCAGAATCTTTGTTTCAGACTTTTTATTGCTAGAGATATTGTATGGTAGGAAATAGGAATGGATCAAAGAAAAATTAGTTACGATTTGGTTGTGGCATTTATTGTCGGTAGTGAGTGTCTGTAAATGGGATCGAGGCTGCAGTGTTGGGGCCGATATTTGCAAAGTTGTTTAATAAATGGGCTATGTTTTGGGGGTCACTAAGAATATCCACCTTGTGTGAGGGAGGACAGTGATTCGTTTGACCCTTTTTTGTGTTAACTCTTTCAGAGTGTTCCATAGTCTTTTTGGACTGGATTTTTGTTCGTCAATTTTTGAACAACAATGATCTGCTTTTGCTTTCTTAATGACTGCATTAACTCTATTACAGTAATTTTTGTACGTCTGTTTTGTAATATCAATTTTCCATAATCTAAAGAGTGAATGCTTGGGTTTAATACTCACAATGAGTGCTGGTGTGAGCCATTGGTTGTTGTATTTGATTTTAAATATTACTTTTGATTTAAGAGGAAAGTTTAATGTTAAATATATCCATTAGTGTGTTTGAGAATATTTGAAATTTTCTTCCAATATCATGGTTACTTTCAGTTATTCTAGTCCATTCAAAAGCTCTTATTTCTCTGAGGAACTTTAATTTGTTATTATATCTATAAGATCTATAGTCAACTTTTATAGTTTCCTTTGCTAAGAAATGGGTCATTAGCATGGTGTACGTAGGCAAGTGATGTGTGATATTTAATATAATTATACCCGAGATGCATTGAAGCGGGGACCGCAATCAGATCTGATCTCGCAGAATCGAAATACTAATGAAATTGTGAAGTCTAGTTGGCTTTGTAATAGCTAATTTAAAACCACTTGCAGTCACGATGTCGTGAGGGAAACTTGCGTTATTATGTGAATGTTCTTTTGTGAGATCAATATTATATCTCTTTTAATAACACAATTGTTACCAATATAATTAGAGGTTAGAATTCTATCAATATTTGTAATAAAATTTGGTACGTTACCAGTTGATTGTCGGTAAATGCCTAAAACTGAATACTGGGTGTTATGAATAAACATTTCAATTGCAAGTGTTTCTAAGATATTTTTTATGCTTGTCAGATCTTCGATACTTTTACTCTTGTGGTTTGAGTCTACAAATATACTTACACCTCCTCTCCTATTGTTAGCCCTACGTTATTTGCCCTCTGTTAAAGATTAATTTAAAGATTAATTTCCTGTTGAAATTGGAACAAAAAAATTTGGAAGCGTGAATTGAACCGAAGTGATTGAAAATATAAAACTTGAAATGGAATAGATTACAGAATGATGGGAATTACTTCTTTAATATTCAGTATGTACCCCCCCCTATATATATATATATATATATATATATATATATATATATATATATGTGTGTGTGTGTGTGTGTGTGTGTGTTTACTATCATAACTTATAACAGTTCTTAAATAAATACAGTTAATAAGCAGTTGCACATCCTGCACGTGCATTCATCGTTCTTTTCTACTGGCAAACGCTGCAAAAAAGGCTTTGAGAATTTGAAAAGGATTTTTAAGTTTTCCGTTTCAAACATGTCAATGGAGCACTATACTATTTACTGCTTATTCAAAAGAACGTAGTAAAGAATTTGAGGAGAGTACAGTATTTGCCATGCATCATCAATAACGTAAATTCTATTCCATCTTGAATTTTATATGTACAGGCTAATTCATAAATATGTTTCCTAAATCGCAGGGTGTATTCTTGAGACAAATGTAAATAAAAAAGACCACATAAACATAGGTCAAGAAACCTGTACGTTTCGAGCTACAGCACGCGACAGAAAAATGAAACTCGGCGCATGTCTGACTGGAGAGATTCGTATAGGTGTTTCCTTGAGCAGACTTTGCCAGTGCTATTTGAAGATGTGCCTATCAGAACTCGACGACTAATGTGGTTCATGCATGATGGTGCACCAGCTCATTTCGCCCGTTTAATGAGGGGCTATCTCGATGCTGTGTATCCTGACAGGTGGATTGGGCGCGGTGGTCCTATTCCGTGGCCACCTTGGTCACCAGATTTAAATCTTCTTGATTATTACTTGTGGGATTATTTAAAAAGCCTAGTTAATGTTACAGAAGTCCGAGCAGGTGATGAATTGTGGCAATGAGTTCGAAACAATTGCGAAACGATCCGCAATACTCCAGGAATTTTAGTGTGTCAGAAAATCACTGGTGCGACGTGCTGAGACATGCAGTCAAGAAGTAGGAAAGAATTTTGAACATTTACTTTAATGAAGCAAAAGTATCACACTGTGTATTTGCATAAAATGTAACAAATCTTTAGGAGTTTCATTTTTCTGTCGCGTGCTATAGCTTGAAACCTACGGGTTTCTCGACTATGTTTACATGGTCTTCTTCCTTTACTTTTGTCTCAAGAATACACCCTGCGATTTATGAAACACATTTATGAATTACCCTATATATATATATATATATAATTTAGGGTGTTTCACCCTTATAAGGGTTGAATTTCTTTTTTTTTTTTTTTGAAAGTCTCACCCTCTCAAAATATTCGATTAGTTGTGTAAACTGAAGTTATGGAATTTTGTGAAGTTTAATGAACATCTTAAGGTGCCTCATGCCTTGTAAAGTTTGGCTTGCTTGGGTAAAATCTATAAATAACAACTACATTCATAACAAGACGATTATTTTAAAATCTGACAAACTTGAGAAATTAATAACTATTTATTTTCAGCATTATATGCCGTTATTTAGTTATTTTATATTCAAATTCATTATTTATAAATGTAATATTAGGTACGTAAAGCTTAAGGAATGTTCTCGAATTTTTTTTTTTTTTTTAATTTAATTGAGCACATAAAATTATTTTGTAGTATTGTTGGAAATTAGTTTGTTGGAATTGTGTTTTGCTCTTTAACTTCTCACTAGTTGACCCACCAACACTGTACATTTCTTAAGTTAATAAAAATAAACTAAATAGAAACAGTTATGAAACAGTAACAGTATGTTGATAACTTTCATATAATTCTTTTGTTTCAGATTCATGGCAGCTAGACAAAAAAGACAAGAAATTTTTCTTATAGGGAGCAGTCTCGCTCGCTGGTAAAGAAAAGGTAGTTAGACTGCCAATTATTGTATCTGGTGATGGTGTCGAAGAAATACTTGCCATTCCAAAAATTTCATCTGGAACTGGTGTTGCTCAAGCTGATGCGGTGGTTTCTACATTACGAAATTTCAATCTTCAAGACTCGGTGAATGCCATGAGCTTTGATACAACACCGTCAAATACGGGTGGACGTGGTGGTGCATGCATCCTTATCGAAAATAAACTTGGAAGGGAGTTGTTGAATCTTGCATGTCGTCACCATATATTCGAACTTCAAGTCGAAAAGGCCTACACTTTCTTGATGGGATTATCTACAGGACCAGAAATCCTGTTGTTTAAGAGATTTAAGGAAAGCTGGAAATCCCTTGATCTCTCATCTTTCACACCCCTTCAAGGGGAGCTGGAAGATGCAAATGTCACTCAGTTGATTTCTTTTGCTACAACAATACTTAAAGATGATCAACCAAGAGAAGATTACCGGGAACTGCTGGAGCTGTGGATTATAGTTCTAGGTGAAACTCCGCCAAGAGGTATTAAATTCAAAAGGCCTGGAGCCATACACAGAGCAAGATGGATGTCAAAGCTCATTTATGCCATCAAATTATTTATTTTCCGACATCAAATGAATATAACTGCCAGAGAAATAAGAGGAATCACGAGGTTTGTGATTTTTGTTGTCCGTGTGTATCTGGTAGCCTGGTTCACTGCTCCATTGGGAATCTCCTCTCCTCGTCTAGATCTAGCATATATGGCAAGGCTCAATGAATTCCATGATCGTGAGCTTGCGGAAGCAGTTCTCAATGTTTTCAAAAGACACTTGTGGTACTTAGGAGAAGAGTTGGTTGCTTTCAGCTTCTTTGACGATGAGGTGGACATTCGCGAAAAAAAGGAAATGGTAATTGCATTGGAAAATCTTGAAAAAGGTAGGCGTCTTAAGGCATCTAGTGATGGAACATGGAAACCCTTACATCATTACGTTACAACAGCAACAAAGAAGTTCTTCAGCAAACTGAACCTTGATCTAACCTTTCTGAAGAACGATCCAGCTTTATGGGAAGAGGATGAAAATTACAAAGTAGCAAAAAAAATTGTTGGTTCTTTACAAGTCGTGAACGATACAGCGGAGAGAGCTGTAGCTCTCGGTGAGCTCTCCTCGGGGAAATTGACAAAAGATGAGAAGCAGTATCAATGTCTCATCCAATGTGTGAAGCAACACCGGAAATTGTTTCCAAACGTCAAGAAGTCAACTGTACTGTGATAGTCATTACATTTGAGAAATATCGCTATCTGAAATATCTTAATAAAACAAAAACAGTAATTTTAACATTCATGAATAATACTATCTTGGAAAAAACTTTGGCTCTCTTGAGGCACCTTTTATTTTTGTTGTATTGTAATGAAAGTTTATAATTTTTAGTTTTGTATGAAATGGATAATTTTAAATGATGAGAGAATAAATTTTAAATTTCATTTTTTTGAAACACCCTAATTATATTATATATATATATATATATATCTATATATATATATATATATGTTCCTGGAGAGCTCGCGTTACGGCGAATCTCGAAAGTCATTGTCGAAAATCTTATGGGAAAAAAGAGGTTAGGTCCCATGCACGAAGCCATAATCAATCCAGATCACTGTATACTCGTATACATAAAATAAAATGACATACAGTGTATGTGATATAAGTATGGTTAAATTAAATACCTGCAAAGAAAAGACACTAGTAAACAAATAATTAAACACCTACCTTAAATATCAACATATTTAATGATATTATTTAGTGTATACATACGTAACTGACCTGTAATAGAACTGGATTTGACAACAATTGGAGCTTCATGGCGTGAAGGGTATGTTTAAAAAGTTTAAAAATGTGAGTGTAACGTATCTCACTGTTATTAAAACTGTTAATATACTATCAATGTGTTATTAAAACAGTAATTATACAACTAAAATGAAACAAGTGATTAAACAAGACAAGATAATGCAAATGGAACAAACGTGAACGATTTCAATACAAATTTAATGAATGCTTATGTATAGTCTCTAGGCGCTTTTGTATGCTTTCCTACGCAGCTTCTTAGGAAGTCAGAATGTTTACAGTTTAACACAATTTCCACGTCATGACTCCACATGTATTTCTACATTTCTCAAGCTATTTTTTCATATTTATTTGGTCGGTTAGCTCGCGAATATTACCTTATTATTACTATATTACTTTGTGAACGAACGTTCAGGAACGGCGTTGCCGGACTCTTTGTTATGATAAAAAAAAAAAATAAATATCATTTCGTCGGAAAGTAAAAAAAACCCTCTTTCGGAAACTAATAACTAACATTCACGTACGCCAGGCCATCATCATGCAGATGCAATTTAACGTAGATAAATGTAAAGTTTTGCATATAGGTTCTCGCAACAATAATTACGTGTACACGATGGATGATAGGGATTTAGCGAGCGTTGACGAGGAAGTAGATTTAGGCGTACGCGTAACTAAAGATTTAAAGGTTAGGAACCAGTGCCTGGAGTCTTGCGCAAAAGCTAATAGGATGTTAGGCTTCATAGCGCGTAATTCGAATTTAAATCGAAGGATATTATATTGCCCTTTACAAGTCCCTAGTCAGGCCTCATTTGGAATATGCCGTTCAATTTTGGTGCCCGTACTTGCGTGAGGATATTGATAGGTTAGAAAGGGTTCAGCGTCGTGCCACGAAACTTATTCCGGCATTGCGCAATAAGCCTTATGAAGATAGGATTAAAGTGTTAGACTTGTATTCACTCGAAACTAGGAGATTAAGGGGGGAGCTTATTGAAGTTTTCAAAATCGTTAATAACATCGATAACGTAAATTTTGACAAATTGTTCACTTTCGATAATAGTAATACTCGCAATAACGGATTCAAGTTGCGTGGCAGACGTTTCATTACTAATATCGCTAAAACTTCTTACGTTTAAAGTAATTGATAAATGGAATAATCTTCCCGCGTCAGTCGTTCATTCTACCAGCGTTAATGTGTTTAAGAACCGTCTTGACAGACATTTTAAAAATATTAACGTTGTTTAAAATTAAAAAAGAAAGTTAACAACAGGAGCTCTGGTGGTGGTGCTCGAGGATGAGTCTGTTGACGATGAATGCCAGCTTGTGACATGCCAGCGTGTGATGCCAGCAATAAAAAAAAAAAAAAAAAAAAAATTAGACTAACACGAATGTAGATTAGCTCATAGCGTAAACTAACCCACTTTTTGTTTAACTTTACCTACTTTTTTTTTTTTCTTATCCTCCTTACTTTGCATGTCTCTAACTCTTTTCTTGCATGTTTGTAGTTTGCATGGTATGACAGTGAGTTAAGACTGTGTTTGCATGGTTTGTAAGCGTTCTTATTTTACTTCTTTTCATCTTTCACCCCTCCTATATTCTCCGACTATTTTTCTGACTTGTCGGCAGTGGCCGGCGGATGATGATGGTGAGACTTTTTCCCTCTTTTTCTGAATGAATGTTAACCCACGAATGATAGGTGTTGCTCCTTACTTAACCCCTTATTCTCCTCTCTTCTCTTAACCCCCTACTCTCTCCTTTCTCTCGGGCTAGCCTTAGAGTGGATCTTAGGGTCTTTGTTAGCCTTAGCTTCTGTAGATCTGTAGATCATCAAACAGAGAATAAGAGCTATAATTAATATAACGACAGTCGGCAACTAGAGTAATTTATGTTTTTCAGGAAACTAATCCAAATTGCTTCACTTTCTGAAACTGTTAAACATCAAAACTGATACCCATTTCATTCAGTGAATGTGAACGCCTGTTTTCATAACTGAATTAAATTAGCAAACCAAAATAGGGCTTCACTTCATGTAACATCAGCATCAGCTTTCATGTTCATCACACTCGTTTGAACCTCCACCAGTCAATTTTGATCCAGCATCATTCACGCTGTTGATTCAAGTAACAAAGCTCGTGTTCGTGACCTTTTAGCCTGAGACAAAAACATGGGGTTTGAGTGGAATTATATTTCTTAAGTGTCTCTTTTTTTAGGAGGGGGTAGGAAGTTACATAATCGGTTTTCCTTAAAGTTCATTTCCCTATATTGTGAGGGAAATCACAAGGATCATCTGACCTCGAGCATTTAGATTTACAAGGTGAGTAGCCGGCCGGCCCAACCCAACCCAGGCATTAGCAACCAAAAGCGAATCCACTTTTGTATATATATATATATAGTATTAGGATGTTCCAAAAAATGTTCCTACTTTTTACTTTTATTTGGTTGTTATTTTATAATGGATGTGTATTTTATTATTGGTGTTTCTTCTTCAGAAAGGTAACAGAGTCGGGTTTTTATTCCGTATATACCTATATATTTCAAATTGCTGAACTCTCAAATACTGGATGCCGCGTTTGCAGCTGGAACAGAAAAGCAAGCTCGTTGAATGGTTTCATGTGACAAATTCTGTGACGCAGGTGCAGAAAACTTTTGCAGATAATATGGATGCAGAGACCCACCCGATAGAAATACAATATTACGAAATGCTAGAAAATTTCAAACAAAAGGAAATGTAAACAATCAACATAAGACTAATAGTAGTAGACGATGATTCACAAGTACTGCGTAACACGTAAATATAGTTCATGAAATTATTGCACACAGTCCGCAGAAGTCAATTCGACGTTTTGTTAGCAGAAGTTGGTATTTTACGAACCTCTGTGCATCGTATACTTCGTACCAAATTCAGCCTTTTTCCCTACAAAATTAATTCACAAGCTTCACTCAGTAATATCCAAAAACAAAAACGAATGGAATTCGTAACATGAATGTCAGCAGAGCTAGAAGATCCTGAGTTTTTGAAACGCATCCTTTTCACTGACGAGTGTTATGTACACCTGTCTTGGGAGATTGATAAGCAAAACTTTCGTTACTGGAGAAGTCATGCTGGCACTCCAATAGAGCTTCCACGTAGTGTTGCTAAACTCAACAGTTGGGTCGCTGTTTGGTGGTATGGTGTAGTAGGTCCTTACATCTTTGAGAAGGAAACTGGAAAAGCAGTAACGGTAACGCATAATTCATATCGTCAGATGCTACAACTGCCTACCACAACTAATTAGTTTGCCCCGTAAAAGAAATAACTGCATTACCACAGATTCACTGTGATTTCAACAGGATGGAGCACCTTCCCACACTACTTGTGAAACTCCCAACTTTTTGAGGAAGCATTTTTCCGGACGACTAATCTCTCTTCTTGAGCCAGTGGAATGGCCCCTATATTCATCTGACCTCACACCCTACCAAGCCTAGGACACTTGAAGAACTAACGGCCAAAGTATATGAGATAATCAACAACAAATCAGCTGAGCTATTTCCAAAACTTATATGAAACATTTCACTCTAAACGGAATGGGACGTTTTGGCGCCGACGTTCTAGCGCTGTCGTTTGGGCGCCACCGTTTGGGCGCCGTTTGACGATTGGTTAGGTTAAGTCGTGATATTTTTGTTAAAACTAACGAAAATATCACAACTTAACCTAACCAATCGTCAAGGGCGTACAGTTGACCTAACCGGGCAGTGACGATTGGTTAGGTTAAGTTGTGATATTTTTGTTAGTTTTAACGAAAATATCATGACTGAACCTAACCAATCGTCAATGGGGCAGATAACGGAAAAGTACCCATATTATATATATACACCTTATAATACACTGACTCTTTTGCTCGCACCGCCAAAAAAGTAACGAAGGGTCGCGCTTGCTACATTTATCAAACGCATACAAATATCCATTATGTGAAAACTTATGTTTCCCTTTCTTACTTGATATATTTTCAGACATTTATGCTATTAAGGGCAACAACACAACTTATCTGAAAAGACAGACAGCACTTCAGGTTAATAACCAAGTATTACTACTTAATACTTAATACTAATTAACGGCGGCGCCAAACCGGCTCCGCCAAAACGTCCAGCGCCAAAATGTCGGCGCCAAAACGTCCTAGATGGCACTCTAAATGATACTAGACCTTTGGTTATATGTATGAAACATCTGCTCGACATCTCAAAATGAACTTAGCTTTCTGAAATGAATAATAGCTATTTTGAAATGTTTACCAGATACAGTATTTCAAATATCTGAAAACGGGGGCTTAAATGTTTCATATGTATAAAGGCGTAGAAATTAAACATTTAATTTGTATAATAAATTAGTTTTCTATTCTTTCCGTCTAGACGCATAAGCAATGTGGTTAAAAATACTTCGAAATCGTGACGCAGTTTATTTAGTGTTCGTATTTATTGGCTATCTCGAAAAGAGGAGAAAACAAATATTATATATGATATGTGTATTTATCCACTTATCTCATGTTGGCTTAGACTTAAGTATTTTTCATGCATTTATTATTTTTATTTATTTGGCGAGGCCTTGGCGAGTAAAACCTTTTAAGATTAAGAACTAGCCTGTGACCCTGAACCTAACCTAAGAACTAGGCCTCTTGATATACAGTAGGACTATCCTCGGTTCTATCTTCAAGTTAGGTTGCCCTATACTTAAGAAAAGTCACTGATAAGTTAGAAAGGGTCCGGGCTAGAACAACCAAAGTGAAACTTATAGAACTAATTTGAGTATTTAACACTAATACATGGCTTTCATAATGTAAATTAGAGGAAGTTATTTGATAGTGATAGAGAATCAGTGGTGCTACTGTAGTATGCGGTCTACCGTTAAGTTTCTACTGTAGTATGCGGTCTACCGTTAAGTTTCTACTGTAGTATGCGTTCTACCGTTAAGTTTCTACTGTAGTATGCGGTCTACCGTTCAAAATATTTAAAAGGAATTGAAAATGAATTGAAAGGAATTATAATTTAATTTACACAATTAAGGAATTATTAAAGAAGTTAAACATACTACTACCGCATACTTAACGGTAGACCGCATACTACAGTACGCCCTTGATGATTGGTTAGGTTAAGTCGTGATATTTTCGTTAGTTTTAACGAAAATATCACGACTTAACCTAACCAATCGTCAAGGGCGTACAATTAACCTAATAATAAAATAATAAGAAGATAAGAAGCTATAATTAAAAGGTAGACCGCCGAATCTAGGTAGACCGCATACTACAGTAGCACCGAATCAGTTACAAGAAGGAATGGATATACTGTAAATTGAAAGTAAAAAATTTTTAAGAGTAATGCTGTTAAGCAATTCTTTTCATGTAAACTTAAACTCCTTAAACTTTCATGCATTAGACAATATTTTCATTGTTAGAAAATTCATTAAACATTTCATTAGGCATTTCAGATTAGTTTTGTCAATTGTTTAAAACATTGGGACAATTTAAACATTTCAGTCGACTTGTTGAAATGTCTAACGAAATTTTTAACTAATTTGAAATGTTTAACGCTTTAAACATTTGAAAATTCATTGAGAGAACGAAAAGTCTATTTCTATTTAGAGTGTACTGTCTTTTAATGTTGTCACCATATCTATTAATATCTCGATTATGTTGTGGTCTGATATAATAGTCGGGTTATTTTCATATCAGCAATCAAGTTCGTGTTATTTGTGAATACCAGATCTCGGCAGTTATTTGTTCTGGTATTTTCTGTTATCTCCTGTGTCAACATACAGTAAATTCGTTTGTGAGAACCATCAACATTTTTGCTTGTTCCTGGTCTTCTCTTGTGCCCCCTTTGTACTGGTGTATATATATATATATATATATATATATATATATATATATATATATATATATATATTCCTATCTACCTTTTTGTTTTTTATAAATGGGAAATTAAAGTCTCCGAGAGCATTAGACTGGGGGATGGAAGGTTTATGGCCTTTATTAGGTTTCTGATATCATCAATGGCATCCGAGAATTTTTCGGTTGGAGTCTTTGGAGGTCTATAGATGACTATCAGTATCACATTTCGTTTCTCTATTTTCACTGCTGGGAGTTCCACAAAGCTGTTTGATTTACTTATTACCGTCTCTGTCATATATACATACGTATATAGCACAGCCACCATTATGTCTCGCTGTTCTATCAGCTCTTAGCAAGTTGAAACCCTCGATATTTATTTTTTTCTTATCAATACAATGTTCGTAGTTTTCACAATTTCCTTGGCAATCTTTAAAATGAGTTTCTGTGGGGTATGCGATGTCCGCCCTTGTTTCGTCCATAAATCCTTTCAGGTACGAAACTTTGAGTGAGTGTTTTGGTTTTGTTCCTTCAATATTAGCCGAGACAATATTTATGTACCTTGTTTTGCGTTACCCCTTGTGCATTTCAAGTTTGTTTTTCATCAGTATCGCGTGTTTAGTTGCCCCTATAGTCCTCCGAGAGAGATTCGTTTCCGCCTACCTGCTCTGGTAGCTTCTTGCCAGGAAGCGGTTCGGCTCGGGGCTTCCCAGCTGTATTGACTGCATGCGTTGTATAACATTCAGCAGCCATATTGTGTCTGCGATGTTGAAAAAATTTAGTTCGCGATTTGTGTACATATGTTTATTCATGTTATTCCTATTGTCCTTTGAACTTTGTCCTTTGAACTTTGTCCTTTATGTTCGTCGGGAGATGTTGACTAACTTTTTTCCCGTATTTGCAGGTTCCATATTTTGCGTAAGTCCTGCAAATGTCCGGGTGGTAGAATCTGCATCTGTTTCCGAATTTACAAATTGTATTGTGTTGCATGTAGCTTTATCTTAGCGAGTCGAACTTCAAAATTCTCTCTCTCTCTCTCTCTCTCTCTCTGTAGTATACACATAATGTAATTGTACACACAACTACGTGGTTAATTAAATACATGACATACATAACACATACAAGTATGAAAACAAGTATATCAAAAGGTTGAACTTCACATACATTCTTGGTTGTCTGTTTTGAAATAAAAAAAATTGTAATATAAGGAGTTACAAAGTTTCAAGGCCAAGAAGCCTCAAAGACCGTTCGATCCACTCGGGGAGGTTCCTGTTATGAAACTAATGCATTTTTTAATTAGTTTAGCACTAGGAGAAAACTGAATAGAAAAGCAAAAGGTTCTCTCCCCAACCTCCGCTCCATCCCCGCTAGAGGTGGGTACGGAAAAAGGTTTAAGAAAATAACTTGACCCTGGGAAAGTAGCCAAGGAAATTTTACAGGAAAAAGGAGAATATATAAACTAGTTCGACAATTATGTTATGCGCACAAAGAAATTGTGCACTAAAAAGCATGGTTGTATAAAGTAACATATTTGTGCTAATCGTATATCAACTACTTGGTATCATCATAAAAACCTCGAAAATATTTTCTGATTTTATACAAAATATTTACAGCTCTATTTACATAGGCATCGAGCAAAGAAGACCCCATGGACCATCCCAGGCTAGTCCCAAAGGGATTAAGCAAATTCTCCATGTCTACACCCATGTATGCGCATAGCCATCACGCTGGCAAGGTTTTGTGATGTTTCTACAGGAAAGGGGTTGAAACAGGAATTGAGAAAGGAAATCAGATTTTCTACACCATGTCCTCACCCTTCACATGCACCCAGTCACCCAAGAGAAGGAAGAAAAAAAAAAAAAATAGGGACGGCAGAAACGCAACTTTGTCACCTAATCCCTGACCATGCATTTTTTTTTTGTCCATTAGGAGTTTCAATTTGGGTCTCCCTCTGTGAAAGGTGTTCATGCAACAGGTGATATACTGAGTCACTCGTACTTTCCGGTGTTGTGCCACCACGAGAGTAGAGAAAATCTCTTTCCGGCCAGGAATATAAGTGGAAGGTCACTGTATCTATGCCCGTGTATTTGTCTTTTATGGAGAATGAAAGTGCTTCGTGGGTGATCACCCGTTGTTACCACTGCGAATTCAAGAGTCTCCCACTTAGAGGTGTTTATGAGGCAAGTGATCAAAAAATGAGTTGTTCGATGGTTGATCATGCTATGTCGGGTACCAATCTAGGTATTTTCGCCGCAGGACTTTTCGCCGCCGGACATTTCGCCGCAAGGAATTTTCGCCGCAAAATATATAATTTGTATAGATATATAAATATAAGCCTACCAAATTTTCTGAACTCTCTAATACGTCGGGTTTGGATGACTTGGAAATTTTAATTTATTCATTCTCTTAAATAAGTGATTTCATGTACTTCAAAGGTTTTGAACCCTTAGGTTTTTAAAAACCATTTTTGATGGTTTAAAGTGATACTGCACATGCAATAACAGATACTGTCAAAGTTTTATAAAATTATATGCCCTTGTCTTTGAGCTAACTGGTCTACCCCTAAGCTCCGCCCACAATAGTTTATTTCGGTGCAGTGCTTACATTTATATTCCATTACTTAAGCCCTCTAGGATGCCATATACAGTTAAAAGCAGCCGAGGAGGAGAAAAATTAGTTGACGATGTTAATTACGTGTACCGAATCGACAGAAAATGTGATAAAAAATCGTATTGGAAGTGTGAAATAAAAAAATGCAAGGCAAGAGTGCATACAATTTTAGAAAGTGACGCTAAAATAGTAATTTGCAAAACATTTGGTGAGCATAGTCATTCTGCAAACCCATCAAAGCCTAAAGTGTACGCCACAATAGCAAGTATGGAAACGACTGCTACTAACTCCCAATTATCTGCAAGATCACTAATTGCCGATGCTTCTGCAAGCCTAGATGATGCAGGTTGTTATCTAATGCCATCAATTGCAACTTCATCAAGAAATATTAGAAAATGGAGGCAAAAGAATATGGATATGTTGCAAAAGTACATAATAGAACGTAAACTACGCTAGGATCTTTAGGAGACATTTTTAAAATGAATCCATCAAATAAAACGTTAAAACTAACGAAAATATTACGACTTAACCTAACCAATCGTCAACTTATTTTTTATTTTTTAAAAATTCTTTTGCGGCGGCGAAAATTCCTTGCGGCGAAAATTCCTTGCGGCGAAAATTCCTGCGGCGAAAGTTCCGAACGCGGTCGGGTACAAAGCAACCAGAGACGTCTTTCTAAAGTTAGGGGAATGACTAAGTGTTGGAGGAAATATTTAAACAAACTTCTGCAGGGTTACGTTATAATACTATTTTCAAAATATTTATTAATCGATTCTTAACTTAAATTGTTATATGTGGGGACAGTCTTAAACCCTGAGTATATTCAAACTTTTTCCAGCCTATTTTTAAACATATTTACACTTTGGCTCGAAACAACATCTGAGGGAAGTTGGTTCTTGATATTAACTATTTTATAGAAGAAATTATCGTAGATGGAGGTATTAGATGCTTTCAGTTCCAATTTAAAACCATTACTTCTTGTCGGATTGGTATTAAATGAGAATAATTTCCTGTAGTCTACCCTGTCTATTCCATTGAGCATCTTGAAAATTTGAATAAGCTGACTGCGCAACCTCTTCGTCTCTAAGGTAAACAGGTTTAAGTGCTCTAATTTTCGCTGGTAGTTTTGCAGTCTCATTTAAGGGATCAATTTTGTAACCCTTGCTTATACCCTTTCCAACTTTTCTATATTTTAACTAAGGGATGGAGACCAAAACTGCATACAGTATTCGAGTTAAGGTTTAACTAGTGAATTCTAGAGACATTATAATTTTTTTTTCTAAATTGGAACTGTCTTTTAATATAACCTAGTATTTTCTCATTACCTACACTACTTCTTACTTTGGTATCGTCTGCAAATTTAGAAATTGTACTTAGGAGCTTAACGTCTGTCGTTAACATCGATAATAAATAGTAAAGGACCCAGAACAGAACCTCTTTGGAATCTCACTGTTGATGGGGGAGCACTCCGTAGTCATTCCATTTATTACCACTCCCTGCTTTCTATCTCTTAACCAATGTTCAATTCAGTGAGAAACGAACCCGATAATTCCTAGTTCTCTAACTTTAGTCATCAATCCCACGTGAGGGACTTTGTCAAGGGCTTTCTGAAAGTCGAGATACACTGTATCTATTGTTCTAGTTGCATTGTATAAAGTATACATATTATGGAAAAATTCTAACATGTTTATTAGATAAGATCTACCGTATGTCGCTTGGATTCATGTTCAGAATAAAAAATTAAATTGTTTGATTCCAGATGATTATACGATCCGTTCTGTAATAATGGATTCCAACAGCTTGCCGACAATTGTCCTTAAAATGATCGGGCAATAATTACAAGGATTTTGCCTATTCCCTTTTTAAAGTTTGGTGTTCCATTTGCTAATTTCCAGTCGGTTGGAACTTTCCCTAATTCGAATGATTGTCTGAATATGGTTACTAAATCATCAACAATATTGTGGCTAGCCTCTTTTAATACCCTTGCAAGACATAAGTCAGGACAGGGTGATTTGTACTTATTCATCTTGTCAATTAGTTGCTGTACCTCATCTCTCGTAAAACTTATATGGAGATGGTTACCGCCATACATAATCTGGGGATTTAGTATTTCAGTTAAGTGTTCTTCCGTGAAGACTGTAACGAAGAACTCGTTTACCGTATTAGCTATTGAAGGGTCGCGCATCTTAAGGTACCTAAGCGCCACCACAGGCGAAACGTGTTTTTGATGGATATCACTATTTTCACCCTTCCTCTATCGCGTGGTTTGGGTTATAATGACCTTACAACACTAGAAGTATGGTTGAACACCTTATGAAGCGAACTACTTTTTTCACCTCTATCGACAGCTGGGCTCTGCCGCCCAGATGTGACGCGCGTCTTAAGGCCCCAATATCCCGTTCAACTGGTGGGAGGTGATGGGGGTAGGGGTGGGACGCTCGGTCTCTGGGTGGCGGGAACAGCAGGAGGAGCGCGAGCCAATGAAAACATGGCAGCCACGCGACTCTGCTTTCTGATTGGCCACCCGTTCCACGCGCCGAGAGGGACACGACACAAACATCCCGCCAGTACCTTAAGACTCGCGTTGCTGTTAGCAGGCGTCCTGTGTTTGTGCTCATATTGCTGAATATTGCGTGGATTATTCTATTCACCCGGCTTCTAACTATTATCAACGTGTGCAGCAATGTCTCACCGTGCTAGTGATAGTGATGAAAAATTCAATGGAATCATTCTGTGCCAGAAATCGCACCCAAAGTTCGGCATAATAAGAAAATCAAAAAATTTAAAAAAATATATATAAAATATGAAAATCTATTTCAAAAACGCATCAACATCTTCATTAACATACTTAGAACTCTAATTTAGCCAAAAATGAACGTTCTAGCTCAATTAATAACAGAGATACTATTGCCAGAATATTGCTGAACTTTGGAGGCGATTTCTGGCGAATTTTAATTTTGGCGCTTAGGTATCTTAAGACGCGGGAGATATATATATATATATATATATATATATATATATATATATATATATATATATATATATATATATCACTGATTTTCAGTTTGCCATTTTCATCTTTTAGGGGACCTACATAATTTTTAATTGGGTTTCTGCTATTAACATGAGCAAGAAACTCTTTGGGGTTAACTTTACGAAGCGAGGCAACTGTAGCTTTTTCGTCACGTTTAGCTGAGTTCGGAGGCGTTGGGGCCCGATTTTATATAAGCGAAACCGAAAACCGATTTTTAAGTCATATTTTTATTAAACACTATTTGTAGGTATACACAACTGTACAAAGGCTGAGTACCACACAAGTTACAACAGTAGAGTAAGTTAACAGGTTATATCAAATTAGGCTGACCATATTTCCTTGAGACAAAAACGGGACATTGGGATGGCAAAAAATGGACGGGGTTATGTAATATTCTGTATTCATGAAAAAGTAAGTACATAAACCGGGACAAAATTGACATTTTTATTAAAACGACGGGACGGCCAGGAAATATAAAACAAACGGTACTGTCCCGTTCAAAACGGTACGTATGGTCAGCCTATATCAAATGGAATACTTAAATACTGCCGTTTTGCAACAGGTTTTCCTTTCTATTATTAAATATTATTAAATTCAGTCGGGCTGACTTTGGGGGATCAATTTCCCTCCCCCTCCCCTATAACCTTCCGCTTCCCACTCCTATGGCTGATCTAATTAAGAATTTAACCCTCCAACGTAGGTTTATATAATTTTCTGAATTAGTCAGGTTGGAATATATATATATATATATATATATATATCGGCAAACTTATAGCAAAGTTCAGGGAAACGGCATCCATAGGAGATAAACCACGCAGTGGACCTCCGAGGACATCCACCGACGATGACACAGCCGCTACCATCCTCGCTCATTTCACAAACAGTTCCCAAAAGTCTCTTCGGCGTTTTTATTGCCATTTTTATCATTTTGCCCTATGGTTCCAGACTTACGGGACACCCTGTATATATATATATATATATATATACAGGGTGGGCCGAAAGTCTGGATCCATAGGAAAATATTTATTTTAATACATAAATTACAACAAATGGTAAATACTTAAAATGAATATCAACTTTAACTCGTAAATGCGTATCCGTGATACTGTACAGTAGTTCGTACTCCAGTATAAATACTCAAATACTTTTTTTATTTCAGCCCAGAAATGGCTTCGAATCTAACAACAGAAGACCGGGTAGAACTTGTGCTCATGTACGCAAGACAGGGCGCTACACACAGAGAAGTTGCTACCGAATTCAATAGAAATAATCTTGATAAGCATCCAGTAACACATGCGACTGTTGGCAAGTTGTTTAAACGTTTCAAAGAAACAGGAAGTGTACATGATCGACGGCGTTCTGGTCGTCCAAAAACTGCAACTGATGAAAATACCTCTGCAATGGTATGTGAAACTTTAACGAATAGTCCAGTAAAGTCAACAAGAAGATTATCAAATGAAACACGCATCTCGAGAACGTCAATTCGAAGAATTATTAAAAATCATAAATTCCATCCCTAAGTGTCTCGATGTCAGAGGCCGCCAATTTGAGCATTTGTTATAATTTGTTGTTTATACTGGAGTACGAACCACTGTACAGTATCACGGATACGCATTTACGAGTTAAAGTTGATATTCATTTTAAGTATTTACCATTTGTTGTAATTTATGTATTAAAATAAATATTTTCCTATGGATCCAGACTTTCGGCCCACCCTGTATATATATATATATATATATATATATATATATATATATATATATATATATATATATACAGGGCGTCCCAAAAAAATGTATACACACTTTAAATACTTATAAAGGCAGTGTTTATTAAAATACATTTCATTTTCAAAATGTAATAGAATCTACAGACATTATTTAATTGTTTTGTCAACGCCTGTTTTCAAACTGACGTCCGTTCTGGTCCAGGCACTGCTGATAACGCGAAGCAATGGAATCGCAAACATCACGAAACATTTCGTTTGGTATTTGTGTGCATTCTCGTTCAATGGCTGCTCTCAATTCAGCGACTGTTGCAGGTTTTATAGCGTAGACTTTGTCTTTTAAGTATCCCCATAAAAAAAAGTCTAGTGGTGTGAGGTCTGGTGAACGCGGAGGGTATTCTACGAAACCCCTTCGTCCAATCCACATCCACATCGTGCCAAGTACCACTCGCAATACTCCACTCTTCGGTCCGGATCATCTTCATTAATAGCATGGACTAATCTTGGAATGTAACTTTTCCATTGACAGCGCTTCAAAATGCGTTGGACAGACGATTCTGAAATTCCTACCTCACGACTCGCTTGCCGCACAGATTTTCTTGGACTTTGGTGATACGTTTCCAGTACTCTTTCTTGCTTTGTGGGGCTTGTCGATGTCCGTGGTCTTCCGGAACGCTTCTTGTGGACATTCTGAACAGTTCCATCGGCTTCAAACTTATCTCTAATTCGAGTGATGGTAAGTCGCGTTGGTGGATCTGTTTGAAACTCCCTCCTAAACTGTCTTTGCACTTCAACTGCGTTTTCACACTTCCAGTAGCATTTTAGAATGAATTTCCTTTGTTCAAAGCTTAGTCTGACTGCCATTATTAATTCTAATGGGTTTAACTTGGAAAGAAAGAAACATCAATTGAGCTATCAGCTGTTAAAGTGTGTATACATTTTTTTGGGACGCCCTGTATATGGAGAGAGAGAGAGAGAGAATTCAATAACTGTATTTATAGTGAATAATTATATATGATTCAAAAACAGGAAAAGAGAAAGACAAAGATTTTGCAGAACACAAAAAAGCAGACTTTCAAATGGAATAAATAAATTCTTTTCGCGGTGAAAGCGAATTCCATACAAAGCTTACGAAAGTGAAAAAGATTTAATAAAATGTTTCCATTTGTAATTGAAAGGTTCAAAACGTATTGCAAGCGAAGTTTCCCTGAAGATCGGTCGACCCCTCTTCATCTTTGAAAGCATCTATGAGTTCGAGAGGGGTAAAGCTCTATAGATTAAAGTAAATTATAATTTACTTTAATAATTTACTTCAATAATTACTTCAATAATTATTGAAGTTTTTAATCGCGGCATGAAAGGAAGGGGCTTTTGTATATAAAGAGCTGTTTGTGCTTTGCGCTTTTATAAGCGTGTTCCTCATTTATGTTGTAAACATGTTATTATTAGAAAATTAATTATTTACATTTTTATTTGTAAAGCTCTTGTGCATTAAAGTCAGTTTCTTTCGTAAAGACCAGTGAAACATACTTAAACATTGAATCAACGGAGAATTTCATCGATATTCTACCAACCTAATTTAATCTAACTTGACCTATAATTTAACCAAAGTTAACATACTCATCCTAAATATGGCGTTAGTCCGGACTACTGTCTGACTATCTAAAGGGGATATTTTACGTGGTTAAAACTTAAAGTAAATAAAAGAAGGAACATGTCAAAAATAAAATCGTATTTAGACTTATTTTTGACTAAGTAAACAGGAATTGAATTAAAAATAGCCTCAACTTACCCGATTACAGCAAAATTGTAAAGATAGAAAACTGTCACTTTAAAATGACTGGTTAATATTAGTGAAGTTTATATAGATTACTGAATCAATGACGACACTTCGGCTCTTTTAACGTATAGGGTGTCCATAAAGTCCCGTTACCTCCAGGCTCCTGCCCATATCATTGTTATACGATTCATTTCTCTAGGGGGTAACGGAACTTTGTGGCCACCCTATACATTACATTTCATTAGGAAAACATGAAGCTGCTTGAGCCTATCGAGGCTATCCAAGTCATAAGCTAGATTTCATAAAATTTTGCAAAAAATCAATCTCAAATCAGCTAATTAACATAAAACTATTTACAGAACTACCAAAGTAGCCTACATAACTTAAACTAAAAATATACACTATTTAAACAATTTATGAACTTTCATTCATGAAAGCGTCCAACGTTTGCTTAAAACTAACTAAGGAGCTACTATTTATCACATCATATGGCAATTCATTCCAAAAATCTACTACTCTATGACTAAAAAAGTATTTTTGTTGATCCAATCTACAAATCTGTTTTCTAATTTTCTCATTATGCCCTTGAGTTTTCCCATCAGATTCTAATGAGAAAAAGTTACTTATATCTAAATTATCCAAACCTGAAAACATTTCGAACATCTGTATCATATCTCCCCTCGAAAAACGTCTCCCAAAACTAAACATACCCAGTTCCTTTACTCTTTCCCTGTATTCCAATCTTCTGAGGATAGGGATAAGCACGGTTGACCTACGTGGCAAACCTTCAAGCATATCAATATCGTGTCTAAGGTGAGGAGAACAGGCTTGAATGCAGTATTCTAAGTGAGGCCTATCATAAGAATTATATAATTTACAGCTGACTTCTTTACTCTTGCATAGTTGCCAACATTTTCAAAAGCAAAAGCGGTGGGATTTGTAATCAATGCCAGGGGGTCCAGGACCATGCCCCTCTTCTTCGGGAAATTTTAAAAAATCTAGCCTTAAATGGTGCACTCCAGTGCATTCTGAACATATTTGCATGTTGCTCATGTTGATAGCCTTCAAGTTGGTAGCCTACCACCTAAATCGGTAGGGTTAGCAAGTATGTTCTCGTAACTAACATTCCTCTTAATAATACCTAGCATTTTATTTGCCTTATTTCTCGCCTCTTAGAGCACAGCTTGGAAAATTTCCGGTCTCACATCTAACCAGTTTCCTCGCATCTCATAACTAAAGTTTTCTTTATTTCTGCCAAAATGGATGACTTTGCATTTTTAAACATTGAAAACCATTTGCCATTTACTAGTCCAGGCAACAAAGCTATCAAGATCTTTAAACCCATCATTTCTTGTTGGACTGGTATTAAATGAGGAGAGAGAAGAGAGAGAGAGAGAAGTTACAAGGAAAAGTAGTACCTTAAAAGGCCTTGCGGCCCATACTGAGGAGGTACCAATGGTAACGGGTGCCAGGGAAAAATTCTGTCACCCTCAAATATTGTACAAGATTCGGTCTAACCTCCTCTTGAACAGATCCACAGGGGAACTGTTCACAACTTCTGAAGGTAAACTGTACCACGTGTCACAGATCTTATACGTAAAGTAATTCCCACACACACTAGTGCAAAACCATTTCAAATCCAACTTCCAACCATTGTTGCGAGTTGGGTTATCATTTAAACTAAATATGCTTCTAAAATCGACATCGTTGAACCCGCATAAGAGCTTCAAAACTTCGATGACTTGACCGCGCAGCCTCCGAGTTTCCAGCGAAACCAAGTTCAGGGGGCGTAAGCGTCGATTGTAGCCCATATGCTAACGGAAGGGATTAACTTTGTGGCCCTCGCCTGCACTCGCTCCAGCCTCTCAATATCTTTCCTGAGGGTGGGCGACCAGAACTGCACAGGATACTCCAGGTGCGGCCGAACCAGGGAATTGTACAGAGAGAGCACAATCTCCATGTTCCGAAACTGAAATTGCCTCCTGATATAACCCAACAGCTTCTGGGCTTTCTTTTCCACCTCTACGCACTGTTTGGTAAACTTAAGGTCGCTGCTAATTAGCACACCCAAGTCCTTTTCCAAATCAGTGGCCTCGATATTACTCCCCAACATGGAGTAGTCCGACTTGGGATTGGCGTAGCCAATGTGCATCACTTTGCATTTACAAGTTAAACGGCATTTGCCATTTTTCGGACCACTTCCTATCCTACCTAGGTCCGCACGCAGTTGCTCGATCGCTTCGGGCGTCCCAACATTGGCCCCCAAGCTTTGTGTCATCAGCGAATTTGGCGATCCGACTGACGATGCCACCGTCGATATCGTTTATGTAAATGATAAACAACAAGGCCCCAAAACGGAACCCTGAGGAACCCACTAGTGACGAGGCCCAACCCGAACTAACCCCTTTAATTACAAACCCTCTGCCGCCTATTCTTCAGCCAGTTTTCAATCCACCTACCTACTTCCCCACCGATACCCAGCGCCCGGACTTTCGCCATCAGCCGGCGGTGAGGTACCTTATCAAAGGCTTTCTCAAAGTCGAGATAAAGTATATCAATCGCCCTACTCTTATCCTACTCACTCAACATGACGTGGAAAAACTCGAGCAAGTGGTGAGAACAAAAAAAAAAAGACTTATGGCCGTCTAAACCCATGTTGGGAGTCCCCAAACAGCTTGTAGGAATCCAAATGGTCAACGATCCTATCCGCTATTATCACCTCTAATAATTTACCTACAACTGAAGTGAGACTAATGGGACGATAGTTCCCTGGACTTTTGTGATCCCCTTTCTTAAAGATAGGGGTCACGTTGGCTTCCCTCCAGTCACCAGGCACCTGGCCCGTCTCCAACGATTTGTTGAAGACTGTAGCCAGGTAGGGAGCCACCTGCTCGAGCACCTCCCGCAACACTAGGGGAGAAACTGGTCTGGCCCAGGAGCCTTAAACGTACTCACTTTGTCTATTCTATCGGCAACGACTGTCGCGGTACACCGAACACTATCTAGGCCAGCACCTTCGCGCCTGACGCCTGGCTCGGGGATGACGCGGGTGTCCTCCCTGGTCAACACTCCTGCAAGGTACTCATTAAGCACATTAGCGATGTCCGCGTCGGAGGTCCGCAGAACGCTTCGGTCCTTTAATGGACCTATCACGCTTCTAATGGGCTTTCTACTATTAACATAACTGAAGAACTCCTTAGGGTTCCCCTTGCAGAGGCTTGCCACCCGTACTTCTTCGTTACGTTTCGCTAGCCTAACCTTCGCCTTCACTTCCCTACACAGGCGGACATACGCCTCAGTGTTCTCATGGGAACGATTGGCCTTCGCCCTCCTATACGCTACTTTCCTATTTCGGATAGCCGAAGCGATGTCACGACTGAACCACTTATGCTGCGATGAAGCAGGGGTGACCGGTTTTGAGGGTATGGTAGCAGACTGCAGCACCATAAACTGGTCCCTGAATGCAGTCCACACTCCCTCAACATCGCCGCCGACCTCTAACCCCATCTCATCTACGCTATCCCGGAGGCTAACAAAGTCCGCCCGCCGTAGATCGAGCTTACTGCCTCTCGAGTTACTACGTTTCACCCGAGGGATGTACACATGGAAACTAATCAGACCGTGATCACTCCCGCCCAACGATTCGTCAAAGGTGAGGCCAGTGACGAGGTTGTCTTCGGTCGTGAATACTAAGTCTAGAACGCTTTCGCCTCGTGTAGGCTCATTGACCAACTGAGTGAGGAAGTTCTCATCAGCAAAGTCAACTAGCCTCCTCCCTTCAGCATCAGCAGTCCCGTCTTCCCACTTTATGCCGCGACAGTTGAAGTCTCCTAAAACCACCCACACACCCTATCCCCTAGCAGGCTACGGAGTTCGGTGTACAGTGCTGTATCCTCCTCGAGGAGGAGGTGCGGAGGTCTGTACACCAAGATTAACCTATAGTTCGTCCCTCCCACGTTCAGATCGACGCCAAACAGCTCCCGTTCCGATCGGAACTGGCAATCAATCGGACTCAACGTGTCCGTCACGTATATTAGTACCCCTCCCCCCTCCCCACGGGTGCGGTCTTTGCGAAACATTCTATACCCTGGAATTTCGAACTCCCCAACGTAGTCCCTACGATCAGTATGAATCCAGGACTCGGTGCTAGCAACGATATCGTGGTATTCTGATGCTGAGAGCGCTCGTAGTTCGCAAAACGTATTCCTAATCGACCTAGCATTAAAAAGCATTGCACGGAGGGAGCCTTCCCTATTCTGACCGCCCCCTAGCCCGACCCGTTTCCCGAACAGCCAGGGCTGTCTGGAGTTGAAAAGCCCCTCACCAACGAGGGGGAACTTCCGCAGGAGGCTGAGCCCCCTCCAACGGGAAAGGAGGGTCACCCACCTGGACGCATCCTTCAGTTGAAGGTACGTCCGCCACCGGCTCAACATCATCTCTCCCCGGTGGGGGCCCGTCATCTCTCCCCGGGCTCGACCTCACCATTCTGTATAGGTGCCGGTCAAGCAGCGCGCCTAGCACACCTTTACCCTTTTCATTGAGGTGGATACCATCCCTCTGGTAAAGGTCCCACCTACCCGAAAAAGCGTCGAATGGGTCAATAAACCTCACGCCCAGCGGGACGCACAAGTCTTGCACCCTCTCGTTGATGCCAATGACTTTACTGAGCCGTGGTCACTGGCATTCATCCGCGATAAAATACCCATCAACATTCCCCTGTCTGTCTTCAGTTTTAGATCATCCGCAAGAGACATGATCTCGGTGATGATCCCTTCTGTAAAACCTACCCTGCCGCCTTTGAGGAACAGGTCGTTAACACCAGCTGGACAACGATCGCAGTCCTCCCACTAGCCACGCGCAGCTTCTCTAGCTCGTTCCCCGCCCAGGTAAGCACCTTACGTTCCTCCTGTCCCTGTTTGCAGAAGCATAGTACTTCTCCTGGCCCCTGATCTGCGAGTCCCCAATCAAAACGGTGTCTTCCTCCTTCGAGCACAGGAGACTAAAGCGGTTGGAGGTCCTGACAGGAGCAACCGGGTTCTCAGGCTTCGGCTTCGCAGCCTTCTTGCCCGAGACCTTTCGATACCCGTCGTCACCTATAGACGCACTTACACCACCCGACCCACCCCGACCGGCAGGTACATCCTTCACTTTCTTTGGGCCATCAGTAGGCTCCCTCCCACCCTTTTTCTTTATCGGCCCCTTCCCACCCTTCTCTATCGGAGAGAGAGAGAGAGAGAGAGAGAGAGAGAGAGAGAGAGAGAGAGAGAGAGTATTAAATTATATTAGTGATTACGTTAAATAATTTATCTTTCATAAATAGGTACAACTTAACTCATAAACGTTTCATTTTCATAAAATTCATAATAATGTCTTTTAATAAACAAAAAATAAACAAATGTAAACTGAAATTTTTTGTTGAAAAGGTTTATTGGCAGACTATAGTCCATATGACAAATATTATTAATACAATGACAGTTCACATACTAAGGATAGAAATATATACAGTTAATTAGAAATAATACAGTAATGTCGCAGTTAAGTGGAGCTAAGACGTTTTCATACCAAGAATTCCATAGCTCAGAGGATAAACGGCAGGACTCATGGATAGCTTGGATAATCGGGTTGGTTGATTTTTTAATTCTTTGCATCAGACTATATTGAGCACGTCTTGTTACCTCCGGGAAGCTCGGGACATTACGGCTAGTAAACCTGTTGTACAGCAAATTTAGGGTTCTACCAGAACCTTTTTTATAATTCACCCAGAGTTGCTGTCCGCATTTATTACTGCAGAAAGTACGAAAGACAGTGTTTATATATTACTGCAGAAAGTACGAAAGACAGTGTTTATATATTACTGCAGAAAGTACGAAAGACAGTGTTTATATATTACTGCAGAAAGTACGAAAGACAGTGTTTATATATTACTGCAGAAAGTACGAAAGAGAGTGGTGTCTATATATTACTGCAGAAAGTACGAAAGAGAGTGTCTTTAGCTTCACTTGTACTCGATCGTTATAAGCTGTTCCACAGCCCATGCAGTCATCTTGAAGGGTTAGTTTTAACTAACACTTTTATTTTGTTTTGTATCTTGTCTTGTATTGTCAAAACCTATACAATCCCGTACAAACTTGTAACTATCCTCTTTCGAATGATGCGTATGATTTTATAAAAGAACTTATACTTTAAGAGTTACAGGGGTTTCTTTTGGGTCCCATTTATCTGGATCACCCTATATTATCTCTTCATTAATATCAATATATGATAATTTTCCCTCACTGATTTATAATGTTTCCCCTTTGGTTATAGGTTTCCAGGTGAATAATGAACATTGACGAATACATATAAAAGAAGCTGATTCAAATATAATAAGATTCAGTCGCTGCAGATGAGTTCAAACTTCAAACTCGTCTTACGTACCATCTCAGGAAAGGAAAAAACCGTAGAATTCTCTTTCCTTCGATCGTGAAAGGGAAACCCTTCTAAAAGCAATTAATTAATTTTGTTCAGTAAAAGTATTAAAGTTTACGTTTTTGAGACTTCATATTTCTGATAATATAAATATATATATATATATATAACTTGTCAACCTGTCAAAACCCGCGCTTTTGTCTCTCTTCGCACGGACTTCAGGCTGGTGGCTCGACTTCTAGACCGGGCTTGATGTTCCGAAGCAGTAGTTCCCAACCTTTTTGAGATCGATATACCACTTTTTTCTACCATACTTTTCGAAGTATCACCATTACGGAAGGAAGATGATACCAACGCACCAAAGATGTAAGGAGGGGACTGTCGTGTTCTATCTTGAATTTTGAGCCTTCTCTAAAAAGTTATGTTTATTCTAATGGTATTCACTAACATTTATACGAATCCTAATGTAGAACGGGCAGAGAAGGGTTCGTCCTCGCTTCGCAAGGCAACGTTCCGAGCACGTCTATCGCCACTATGGTATTCTAGTGGTCATCCGTGATTCATTCAACTGTGAATCGTGTTAACCATGATTTCGCGCAGTGTTTACATCCGCTGCTCGCCTCCCGCCAGCGAACCACAACGTGCCTTAGTCAGTGTGTCTCTGTGCTTCATACACATTTACATTTGTCTTTGCATATCTTCGCGTCTTGTGATGAATACAAACTACTTAATTGTATACTGTGTGTGGTGGTGCGCGAAGTGGGAGGCCAGTCAGTGCTGGTGGGCAGCAGGGGTTGCACCGTCTATCCATATACTGAGTTAACTGTTAATTCGGGTAGTCTGGGATCATGGATCGCCCATCAATCACGGATAACTGAGTGAGTATTGTACATCATCCAGGAAATCAATAAATTTACTTTCAACTGTAGCTTTCGAGCGAAACTCGTTTTATCTCGCGCTTTCATCATAAGTTACACTAATAACATTTCAGTAAATTGTATCATCAACAATTGTACTGAATCAAGTTACAAGAAGTAATGGATATAAACTGAAAGCGAAACGTTTTAAGAGTGATGTTTGTGAAGCAATTTTTTCGCTATATACTAACACTAAAACTTAAACTTTCCTACATTAAACATTTCATTGCTAAACAATTCATTGAACATTTCATTAGACAGTTCAGATTAGTCTTTTCAGTTGTTTAAAAACTGTGACAATTTAGATATTTCAGTTAATTAACTGAAGTTAATATGTAATATCTAACGCATTAGGCATTTCAAAATTCACAGAACTGGGACAATGATACACTGTAGGGTGTGTCAATTTTAGTAAAGTCAACAATTCAAAAACTACTGATGCTCAAATGATGTCATATTATCTAGCAAACTTAGAAATATCTTTAGTGTTGTTTACAAAAGCCATTTACCTATTATATTTGACCATAAACATTTGAAATATAACCTAAATATGACTGTAGCATCGTATATCAATGTGCCATTGATATGTGTGGTCAACTTTGGTTATTTTTGGTGTGCAGTATGGTTTCTAAGTTTCACATAGTCACAAATGCTGGTGTTTTGATTGTGAATGCGTGTTTTCCCTCCTTTTTGACAGTTTTGATTACTTCGTAATGTAAATATTGCGTAATTCAAATTATTCGAAATGTTATGTGAGACCCAAACTTTCTGTATATTTTGATATGATAGATATATGAAATTGTCATTACTTTGAATAATTAAGTCTTGTACCTATAACAACACAACCTTTTATCTGAGCTTATAGGAAGATATTAAGAATTTCAATTAACTTAATTTTATGTAATCATAATCAGTAGGCCTATCCAAATTTCAATGACATTTCTTTTGTTCACAGGTCCACAGGATGAGTCAGAAAGAAATCAGAACCCGAAGCAAATCAAGTTGTCACCTAAGTCATTTGGTGGGGACTGGGAGGGAACATCCCCTGCTGAGCCGCCCACAGCCAGATATCTGCTGAGGTATGGTTTGTTGAGGAGAGAGATGAGTGAGGAAGACAGGAGGAATTACCTAGTTAATGACCTGATTAACAACGGCATTGTTCCAGGGCTACTGGCTCAGTGGAGAAAGACCAACGCTCTATTCACAGGACCTGCAATCAACACAGATCAGGATCAGGGCAAAGTGAAGGCACTGTGGGATGAGGCAGTGAAGGTGTTCATTAGCAATGTGAAGCTAGAGGTCAAAGATAGGTTCATGATGAAACTGGACAAATTGGTGGACATCCTGACCTGTCACTGTGTGATCAGGAGCTGCAGTGAGCTTGGGTGCAACCCTGTCTGCAACAGTGAGGTACACATTGACTGCAGCTGCAGGAGCGAGCAGAAGATACCAGTGCAGGAGCTTGCCTTCATTAAAGGTCAGAGAGAAAAGGTGGGAAGTGTGGGGGCACACCAGATGAGTCTAGCTGATCACCCTGAGACCAGGAAACAGGAAGCAGTGCTGCAGAGACAGGAGCAGAGAAGGAAGGCCGAGGAGAAGAGGAGGAGGAAGGCAGAGGAGTCAGCCAAGAAAGAAGAGGAGTTGAGGGAGGAGTCACTGCTGGAGATGGAGTTGGAGGAGACTGGAGATATACTAGACGAGGCAGGGAGGAGAGAGGAGGACGAAGACTTCATACCAGAGGCTGCGACAACTTCTTCCTTGCCTGTGGCTAAGAAGAAGAAATACAACACTGAAGATATCACCAACATAGCTCTGGCTAGCTTGAGACATCACACTGGACTGAGAGAGACTGCAGAGATTGCCACTGCTGCCTGGATTGATGCTGGTCTTATCACAGAGTTTAACACAGGGTGATTGACCACAACAAGGTGAGGAGGGCTCAGGAGAGACTGACTAAGGAGCTGGTCAAGAAGTCTGATGAAGAGATTAGGGAAAATGGCATCACCTGTATCTTCTTTGATGGGAAAAGAGATGACACCAAAGTGATGATGGAAGCTGAGGGCAGTGACTGGCAGTTTCTTGGCCTCATTAAGGAAGAACACTACACAGTGTGCAATGAACCAAGTGGGAACTATCTGTGGCATTTTGTACCAGAGGAAGCTGCAGAGAAGTGACGCTGAGGTCATTGCTGATCATCTGGTGAACTGGCTAAGAGAGAGAGAGGAGCAGACCAGACCCTTTTGGCCATAGGAGGTGACAGTACTAATGTGAATACTGGCTGGGAGGGAGGAGTAATGCATTATGTGGAGGCCAAGCTTAGCAGGAAGTTGGTGTGGATTGTCTGTGACTTGCACACTGGGGAGCTGAGTCTCAAACACCTGGTGACTGCACTGGATGGCAAGACATTGAGCAACAAGTGGTCTGGGCCCCTAGGGAAGATGTTAGACACTGCCACTGAGCTGGAGATCAACCCAAACTTCACGAGGATCACTGTTGGTCCTCCTCTACCCGATCTCAGTCAGGAGGTAGTCAAGGACCTCAGCACAGACCAATCATATGGCTACAAAATCATCACTGCCATCAGATTGGGAGAGGTACCTCAGAGTCTAGCTCTCCTGGAGATTGGACCAGTCTGTCACAGTAGGTGGCTCACCACGTCTCTAAGGTTCTGCAGATTGTGGATTTCCAAACATGGGCTAAAGGGTAGGAACCTGAAGAATCTGAGGATAATTGTGGAATTCATATTGGGAGTCTACATGCCAAACTGGTTCAACATCAAGTTAAATCACAGATGGGTGGAAGGGTCCCAGGCATGTACTGTACCAGCTGGAGCTGCTCAGAAGTCAGGAGGAGGTGGTAGGAATAGTGATGCCTACAGTGAAGAGATCAGCCTGGTATGTACACTCTGAGGCTGTGCTCCATGCCATGCTCTGCAGTGAGGTGGAGGAGGAGAGGAGGGAGGCAGTGAAGAGGATACTGGAAATCAGAGGTGAAGATGAGGACACACATGTAGGAGACTGCAGTGTCAGACCCAGGAAGACTCCTGACATCAACCCAGATGCCACTAAACTGTCGGAGCTTATTGACTGGAACTCTGGCGTGACTGAGCCTCCTCTGACCTGCTCCCTCACCACTGCTGCAATCAAGGAGTTTCTGGATAGACCAATGGAAGTTCCTGTATGGCCCTCACACACACTGTCAGTAGAGAGGTGTGTAAGGATGACAACTAAAGCCGCACATGTTTACTCACAAGAGAGGAGGGAGGCGTACATCTGTGGCCAGGTGGCCAGTAGGGAGCTCATGTCCAGGAACAAGAGCAAGGCAGACAGGCATCCTTGGCAGAGTTCAAGAAACCTATCTATATTTCTAAATTTTAATATTGAAATACAATCAAAATGTCTTTAATTGTATGTAATGTATGTAAAATATAATTATATACAGTAGTAGAATGGGCGCAAAATGTTAGTGCAAATTCAATTGCAAGTGTTGCAAGAGTGCCACCCCCACCTCCTTTGTTGCAGCCCCCATCCCCCTTTGTTGCAAGGCACCCCCAAAATTGGGGAGGTGGATGTTGCAACTTGGAGGCGGAGTTACCACCAAGCTGCATGAACCTAACCTAAGAGAGAGGAGGAGAGATGTTCACCCGGCAGGAGCCAGGCGCATATGAAGACTTCAGCCGTGCTGCCGTTGTCTTATAGGACCCCTAATCAGTCAGTTGGCTTCGAAGGCTGAGTTGCCAGTAGTATGGGCTCAAAATGTTAGAGTGCAAATGCAATTGCAAATGTTGCAAGAGTGCAGCCCCTTCGTTGCAAACCCCACCCCCTTTGTTGCAAGGAACCACCATAGTGCCACCCCCCACCCTTTGTTGCAAGGCACAGCCAAAATGGGGGAGGTGGATGTTGCAACTTGGAGGCGGAGTTATCCCCTAAGCTACAATGAACCTAACCTAAGAGAGAGGAGGAGAGATGGTCACCCGGCAGGAGCCAGGCGCATATGAAGACTTCAGCCGAGCGGCCGTTGTCTTATAGGACCCCTAATCAGCCAGTTGGCTTAGAAGGCTGTTGCCAGTTTTCGTTTATTTATTTAATTAAAGCATATGTTAAGGCTTAAACAACCAGTTGGCTTAGAAGGCTGAGTTGCCAGTTTGCGCTGGCTGTTTATTTAATTAAAGCATATATTCTGACTTAATCAGCCAGTTGGCTTAGAAGGCTGAATTGCCAGTTTGCGCTATTTATTTAATTAAAGCATATATTCTGGCTTAATCTACCAGTAGGCTTAGAAGGCTGAGTTGCCAGATTGCGTTTATTTATTTAATTAAAGCATATATCCTAATTTAATGCGCCAGTTGGCTTAGAAGATTGAGTTAGAAGGCATAAATGACCTGTATATAACCTTCGAACGAATTAAAAGCGTACATACACTCACTGAGTGTACGCCCATAAAGCCCCTATTATCACACACACATATATATATATATATATATAAACTGATTGATGCAAGCAAAGCCCCAATAGCAAAATATATACGAGCACAACCACCACACAAAAAGCATCACATCACCAACAATCATCTAAGTATAGACTTTTAGGATCTCATCCCATGAACAGCACATGGTTAAATGAGGGCTACGACTTTTAGGAGCTCATCCCATGAACAGGACATGAGGGCTACGACTTTTTAGGAGCCCATCCCATTAACACCACGTGTCCGATATGAGGGCTACAACCAAGCGTCCAAACTTAGACGATTGGTGGTGAAACCAACAACACCCCAACCACCTTCACCACCGTCTTACTTACCAACACCTGAAACTATTACACAACAACCCCCCAACCACCTCCACCTGACTTACCAACACCTGAAACTATTACACAACAACCTCCCAACCACCTTCACCACCGCTTTACTTATCAACGCCTGAAACTATTACACAACAACCCACCAACCACCTCCACCACCGCCTTACTTACCATCACCTGAAACTATTACACAACAACCCACCAACCACCTCCACCTTACTTACCAACACCTGAAACTATTACACAACAACCCCCCAACCACCGCCTTACTTACCAACACCTGAAACTATCACAGAACCACTCCCTCAACCACCTCCACCACCGCCTTACTTACCAACACCTAAAACTATTACACAACCCACCAACCACCTCCGCCTTACTTACCAACACCTGAAACTATTACACAACAACCCACCAACCACCTCCACCACCGCCTTACTTACCATCACCTGAAACTATTACACAACAACCCACCAACCACCTCCACCTTACTTAACAACACCTGAAACTATTACACAACAAACCCCCAACCACCGCCTTACTTACCATCACCTGAAACTATTACACAACCCACCAACCACCTCCACCTTACTCACCAACACCTGTTAGACGGACAAGGTCTCCAAATACGACCCAATAGACAGAGGTATTAAATATAAACAAATACGTTTATGGGGCCAAGTCTAAAAAAGGCAACGCCAATAGTTTTTCTATTGAGCTTCTCGCGGTTCAACGAGGCCTATTTCACACTTGGTGGGGCGATCTTCTAAACAAAAAATCGAATAAGATAAACTAAGTTTAATACAAATACAAATTTTCATCATAATACGCAACTTTATCCTTAAACTACGGGGCTCCAATAAACCTTAGCCACCCCCGCCCATGGCCTAAACCATTAGAAGTACAGTAAAACTAAACATACCTTACAAAAGAGAATTTAATCCTGCATTTAATGAGAAACAATTAAAACTTGGTGTTCCAGCCATTGGCTTCCAAGACAGCCTGAATTCGCTTTGGGTAGCTTGCCAAAAGTGACGTGAATAGATCTTGATCGTTACGCAAATTTGCTAAAACAGTTTCAGTGTGTTGCGTCATTGTATCCTTCGAAAATCGATTTGCTGCAGGTTCTTGAAACAAGAGACATTCAACCTTGTCCTCTATAACTGATCCAATTTGTTCACAGACGTTCAGGTCAGGAGAATTTCCTGTCCATTCTTCATTTCCAAAGAAATCGATCTCATGGTTCCGCAACAACTGTTGAGTGGCTAATGCCTTAAAGCAGGGGGCCTTATCGTGCAGAAGTGTGACCTGATCGACATCCATAACATTGTTTGGGTTTCTTAGAAAAGGAATGGCATGCTGGGATAGAATAATATCACGAAAATACTGCCCATCCCAACTCTGACCATTTGGCTTCAGCACTCACATGACCTTTGCAGTGAACAAAACAAACACACCAACACAGTATGGACTTTTTAATAATTCGCGATAATGTTCATTGTCATCGATTTCATCTGGTGTTGTGGCCCACACTCGATCATTTTGGCAGTTAGGCCGACGTGTTACGTAAACAAAAAATTCATCAGAGACAGCTAAATGCATGAAATCATCCACATCCCAATCTTCAAGATAATGGGCAAACCACATTCTGTCATCGATGTTAAGTTGAGTTTTTCTTGGCTTTGGAAGTTCATGCCAATGCTTTAAACGTTGCCTATGACGGTACAGTTGAATGATCTCACCACTAACGATCTTTCCTCTCAACACTTCGATCTGTTTAGAAAGTTTAGCACAGCTGTTTTCTGCTTACGCGTACCGCTTTCAATGATGTCCTTTGTTTCCTGAGAGAGTGGCAAATTTGGGCGCCCAGATTTGGTTGTATCCATTTCACATTCATCCAATGTTTTATTCCAATTTCTTTTGACGAAGTCCTCACTTCTTCGCAACTTTTTGGCAACCCATGAACGTGTTATAAAGGTGGCTCCAGCATCACGAGCTTCCCGAAATGTTATTGCTCGTATGCGATCTATCACACGTTGCCTCTCCGAATCACCAATTAATTGAAAAGCCATTATATTATCACTTTATCAGCTAGAGTAATTTTAATACCTGCAATAAATAAAGAATTTTATATATTTTTATAATCACTAAAAACTATTTCGATATAAGTAAACATGTAAGCTGCAAATGGGGGGGGGGCTAAGGTTTTTCGGAACCTCTTACAACATGAAAAGCGTTAATATGATTTTTAAAACAAAGTAGAAATTAAATTAGGGGTAACATTAATTTTTCCTCTTCTATTCAATTATTTTGCTGCAATACAAATTTTCATCATAATACGCAACTTTATCCTTAAACTATAACATGAAAAGCGTTAATATGATTTTTAAAACAAAATAGATTCTATTTTGGGTAACTTATTAATTTTTCCTCTTTTATCCAATTATTTTGCTTCAATATAAATTTATCTTTAAGACACAATTTTATCCTTAAACTATAACATAAAAAGCATTAATAGGATTTTTAAAACTAAATAGATTCTGTCTCGGAGAAACTTATTCATTTTTCCTCATTTACTTGCAGCAACACTGCGGCTTTATTTTTTAATATAATTAAAACCAGCATTCACGATCATATTAAATCTCACTGTTGAAGATATCCTGAAAGGCAAAATTATTTTAAAATGTATAGACTCCTCGAAGTATCATAAACTTTGATGCAAAAAAAACATTAATATAGCGCGATTTTAAGTTTTAGCTGGCTTACCCCAATAAATATCGTTTTCTATGGATATTTATAAAGAAAATTGGATTTTATGACAACTCATATAATCGCACCTTCTACAATTCAATAATTGAATTAACATGATTTATTGCATTATAATTATTGTAATTTTAAACCAGCTTTTGGTGCATATTAAATTAAATTTTCATCTCTCATCTATCTGCCAAAGCAACTACTTTATCAATGTCCTTTTGCATTTTCAAGGCACCTGTTAAAGATCTTACATTTTGTCCCAATTCTGTATCATCTGTAAAATTGAGGTTTTACTATTGAGACCACTTTCGAAGTCATTAATAAAAAGTAGAGGTCCAAGTACTGCGCATATTTCATCGCGATTTTACGATATAGTGTTTA
The DNA here is from genome assembly GCA_023014485.1 of Bathynomus jamesi. NCBI lineage: Eukaryota > Metazoa > Arthropoda > Malacostraca > Isopoda > Cirolanidae > Bathynomus > Bathynomus jamesi. The sequence goes on along the minus strand of JAJOZX010003467.1, from coordinate 276,178 downwards.
GAAGGCAGTATATATATATATATAATATATATATATATATATATCGGAGTACAAGATTAGTTGTCAGAATGCGCCATGCAATGAAATAGTTCTTTTATTTGATCATTGTGCGTTGAACGAAATACTAAAACATGATATTTTCCTATCTTTCATATACAGGGTGTCCCCAAAAAAACTATATACTCTTTATAGCATATATTTTATAATTTAAAAACCCAAACAATATATTATTATAGCAATTGCCAATGAAAGGTAAATTAGTAATCTAAGTGATCAAAATGTTATAGCGAGTTGTTTGCATGAATGTACTTTTGAATGCGTCGACTAACTGATTCGCAGACATGGACTAATGTGGATGCTGTGATGGTCCCGCACTTTTCCCTAATTGCATCCTTAAGGTGTTCGAGTGTTGCAGGTCTTGTACCATAAACTGCATCCTTCAGGTAGCCCCACAAGTAAAAATCAAGTGGAGTCAAGTCCGGTGAACGTGGAGGATACTCAACGCTTCCTCTTCGTCCTATCCAACGGTTAGGCAACGTTTCATCGAGGTACCTTCTGACATTACAAATATAATGAGGGGGGCTCCATCTTGTTGAAAGTAAAAGTCGTCGTTCCCAAACAACTTCCGAACTGCAGGTATAATTTCTGTCTGCAGCATGTCGAGATATGCGGCACCGGTAACTGTCCCATTAAAGAAAAATGGTCCAACCAAACCCCTGGATGATAAACCACACCATGCTGTTGATCCTGGTAAATTAACATGTTTATCCACATAAACGTGTGGATTATCAAGTGACCAGTACCTGCAGTTGTGTCGATTTACTGTGCCATTCAGCTTGAAGGTAGCTTCATCAGACCACACGATTTTGTTGGCAAACTGTACGTCTTCGGCTTCCATTGACTGAAACCATTCACAAAATTCGAGTCTGCGATCAGGGTCATCTTCAGTCATGGCGTGTAACAGACTTGGAGTGTAACTTTTCCATTTTGCCGACATTAAAATCCGGTGAACACCTGATTTGCTGATTCCGGTCTCACGGGCGCATTGCCTAACTGATTTCTGTGGTGATCGATTAAATTTTTGCCACACTAAAACGGAGTTTTCATCACTCGCACTTGATTTGCGTCGTCCAGATCTTCGCTTGTGCATATCTTGAGCAGATCCCTCTGCCTCAAACTTGTCACGGATGCTTGTAATGGCGAGACGTGTCGGTGGCTTTGCACCAAATTCCCGGATCCATTGCCGCTGGACTTCGGACACATTCTCAAATTTCCAATACCATTTCAGAACACTTTTTCGTTGCTCCAGTGTCAAACGTTTACGCAACATGGATTCTTTTGCTGAACTGAATAAAGTTGAATGCTGTAGAGTTTGTATCGTGGAATGAGTGCGTAGGCTAAGTCCGAAGCAAGCTAGTGAGTGACTAGACTACGTTCGGTCCATAGGCTTCGCCATTACAAGGCCTTTGATAAAACAAGGCCAGGCTTAGTCGACGCATTCAAAAGTGCATTAATTCCGCCGGAGAACATTTTGAGCACTTGGCGTAATTAATTAGATTTTATATGCAAACAACTCGCTATAACATTTTGATCACTTAGATTACTAATTTACCTTTCATTGGCAATTGCTATAACAATATATTGTTTGGTTTTTTTTTAAATTATAAAATATATGATGCTATAAAGAGTATATATTTTTTTGGGACACCCTATATACAGTTTTAAGAGATTCAGATGGCATCTGTTTGAGCGAAAACAACTTCTAACAGACATAAAGTTTTCCTTATTAAACAACTTGAATCAAACATGATATTTTCCTATCTTTCAATGTTTCTTCTTAGTAGAGTTTGCCCAAAGTAAATAACGTTTTCTTTATCGAAAAAAAAACGAATTTAAGGCTTAACTTACCCGTTTTATCCTTTGCAGTGCATAATAGTAAATAAATAAATAAGTAAATAAGTATTATTAATAGTTAAAACATGTATTACAATATTAAATAATATGGATCAATCCCAGAATAGGCACCTGAAATCATTTTTAGGTGCTTAATCTGGGATTGAGGCAAAACACAGGTGCTTAATCTGGGATTGAGGAGAAAAAAATATAAACAGTTTTTAGAGATATAATTTCATTGTTTTTATCAATATTTGAAAAAATCAACTCTAACCTAACCTAACCTAATCTAATCTTTTGCTATATCTTCTGCTTTTTTGGTTAGTTTTGCTATTCTTACCAGTTTGATTTTTACCTGATTTTCACATTTAATATTTTATTAATAATATTATTCGAAAATTTTTCTTTATTCATTAAACCACTTTAAACCTTTTATAACTTTGCCTTTATTACATTTGTAATAAACTTTGTATAAACAATAAATTTTGTAATCATCAGTTTTTTTTATTTAATTCCTTGCAAGGTGCCTCTTCTGGGATTGAGGTTGAACGCAGGTGCTTCATCTGGGATTGAGGTACATCAGGTGCCTATTCTGGGATTGACCCAATAATATTAATGGACAATATTAAACAATATTTGTGGACATTAATCCTAGATTTTTGTTAGTATGCCATTATTAATCGGCATTTCAACTTGGTTTTAAACAAATTTACATTCACAATATTTTTTATATCGGCACGCAAGTCATTCCATAGTTTCAATCCAATGAAAATGGGTAGTTTTTGAGATGAAGACAATCTAAATTGAGGTATAACAAGCTTTGATCTATTTCTGGTCTGATACGAGTGGATTTCTTGATGAGTTACAAAATATCTATTTACCCATTGTAAGTTAATGATTTTGTTCTTACACTTGTAAATAAAAATAAAATGTGCCAGTTTCATTACAATGAGCTTTAACGTTTTTAGCTCTTTAGATAATGCACTAGAGCAGTGGTCGGGGAACAGGGGTAAATTACCCCAAATGGGGTAAATTTAAAAATTTTGGGGGTAATGCGTGCGGTATGAGAGACACTTCCCTCAGAGCCTCAGTCGTGTGTATGGTATCATGAAACGAAGAGGTGCTTTTAGTGCTTGACACTTTGTGCTGATATTTTTTTCGTATATTTTTATTTTATTTTGTTACATAAATGTGGCGTTATTCTAAATTTTAGAATATTATGAATTAACGTACTGATTTTGTTGTTGTTGTATCAAAAATGAAACAGCATCATTTTTCCAAAACCTGAAGTGATGTTTTGAATGAAATTCTTCAGTTCTTCAATCCTTTTTACTATACTAATTTTGTTTGTGTGCTATTCTTATGCCAGCATGTGTGGCTTTTTTTTATTTCTCCATAATAATGGATCCAATAAACATTTTTTTAATTTGAATTTTTTGTATACCATATGCAACAATTTTAAGAGAATTGGCTTGTTTTTGTTTACTTTGAAGTCTGGGGGGGTAATTTCATTTTACTCAAATAGATTTTTGGGTAATACCCAAAAAAGTTCCCCGACCCATGCACTAGAGTGATCAAGGAAATCAGCATCAGATAATAACCTTATTGCACGTTTTTGGGTGAAAAAGATACCATTTAATGCGTTGTAAGCAGAGTTTAGGGACTACACTTCTAAGTTTAAACATTATAGCAACGCTCCTTGAAATCTTTTTCGCGATATAATTTACATGATCACTCCATTGCAAATTCTTTTCTAACATTACATCAAGAAATTTTGTTACAGTACACTCCTTTATAGCGATTTCATTAACATTAAGTTTATCAAGATATACATTTATTTTATTAGTAAAAATCATGAAATTTGTTTTAATGGTATTTAGGAAGAGTTTATTGGTGGTTAACCATTTCATTACACTGATGAATTCTGAATAAAATATATTCTTAGCTGTATTAACATCTTTGCAGGAAAAAGAGACAGTTGTATCATCTGCAAACATTATGAAGTTCAGTATATCAGATGAACGTAGAAGGTCATTTATATGTAATAAAAATAACAGTGGACCCAGAACTGGGCCCTGTGGCACACCATGTTTGACAAGCGCTTTAGTTGAGCAAACCTTATTTACTGATACAAAATGATATCTATTGGAGAAATAACTTTTAAACCAATCACTGATTGCTCCTCTAAATCCGTAAGAATGTAATTTATTAAGTAGAATATTATGGTCTATCACATCAAACGCCTTACTCAAATCCATAAATATTGATATCATTATTTCTTTGTTCTCCTTAGCTATATTTACATTTTCCATAAGATTTAAATTGCCATTTCCCTTGTTTTATTATTACGGAAGCCGTATTGATTTGGAGATAATAAATTGTAGGAATCTAAATATCGCTGCATTCTGCTTTTTAAAATTTTTTCGAAAACTTTAATGAACACAGATAATGATCACACCGGCCTGTAATTTGTTGCTAGTGTAGGATCACCCCCTTTAAAATGGGGTGTTATAGAACCAGTTTTTAGCGTTGATGGGAATATTCCTTTAGAAATACTTTGATTGATAATTTTAGCCAATGTTACAGATATTTTATCTTTAACAAGTTTCAATATAGGCACAGGAATGTTATGAATTATTTTTTGTATTTTTTAAATTTACCAATAATATTCTGGACCTCAGTAGAGGTAGCAGGAACCAAAGAAAATAAATTTAGTGGGCTGGGTGGCATATATTCCAGAGGTGAGTGATCATTATTTATTAATTGTGAGCGAAGCTTATCCGCTATTGAAGTAAAATGTGCATTTAAAGAGTCTGCAATAACAGTATCATCAGTAATTTCTTTATTATCAACATTTAATTTCTCTATTGAATTTTTCATAATTTGTTTTCCGAGAAGATTGTTTATGGTTGTCCAAGTGTTTTTCATGTCTCCTCTATATTTGGAAAATTGGTTGTTATAATAGTTATATTTTGCAATTTTGATTATTTTAGTTAATTTGTTTCTGTATTGAGTATATTGTATTTTAGGAATTTTGCTCTGTAATTGCAAATTGAATAATTTATCCCTGTTGTTTATTGAAGTGATAATTCCTGGAGTGATCGGATTTGCGGCACTTTTGGACGAAAGTCAAACGCGTTGCAAGATAGCAATTCCCTCCTACACCAAGCGGTCATATGTGGCGGAGAGCGACTGTTAATTTTTATAGAAACCAGAGTAAATATATTTTTTACATTAAATTGTCTTCGCAGCCACGTTATTTACGTGAGACGCGAAGCAAAGGGCCAAGGTACATCGGTATGTTTTCCCGAGATAGCAGTGTGGGGTTATCCATGGCGCCTCACTCTGCTACTCCTTACATTCATTATTTGATTTAAAATTACAATAAACACTATAATTGTTCTATGAGATTATTGTTTTATTTTCCATCCTATAATCATCATCTTAAACGGTAGATATGAGCTAACTTAAAGCTAAAACTTGATTCAAGTTGTTTAATAAGGAAAACTTTATGTCTGTTAAAAGTTGTTTTCGCTCAAATAGATGACGTCTGAATCTCTTAAAACTGTATATATGAAAGGTAGGAAAATATCATATTTTAGTATTTCGTTCAACGCAAAATGATCAAATAAAAGAACTATTTCATTGCATGGCGCATTCTGACAACTAATCTTGTACCCCGATATATACATACATATATACTGCCTTCTAAACACTATATCGTAAAATCGCGATGAAATATGCGCAGTACTTGGACCTCTACTTTTTATTAATGACTTCGAAAGTGGTCTCAATAGTAAAACCTCAATTTTACAGATGATACAGAATTGGGACAAAATGTAAGATCTTTAACAGGTGCCTTGAAAATGCAAAAGAACATTGATAAAGTAGTTGCTTGGGCAGATAGATGGGAGATGAAAATTTAATTTAATATGCACCAAAAGCTGGTTTAAAATTACAATAATTATAATGCAGTAAGTCATGTTAATCCAATTATTGAATTGTAGATGGTGCTATTATATGAATTGTGCCATAAAATCCAATTTTCTTTATAAATATCCATAGAAAACGATATTTATTGGGGCAAGCCAGCTAAAACTTAAAATTGCGCTATATTAATGTTTTTTTGCATCAAAGTTTATGATACTTTGAGTATTTTTGACCATATATATATATATATCCCAATGTATATTTATTTCCATTAATTCGCCTAAATAAACAGAATGATGTATTTGCGTTTTATTTATTCTTTTTCGTTTGTACACGGAATTTAATTATATCAATTGGTTGGTACCAAAGCGGATTTGTAAAGCAGAATATGTTTTAATTAAATAGTGCTATCTGGTAACTCAACCTGAACAAGTCAAATGACGGATTATGTCAGAATATATGATTTAATTAAATAAATAGTGCAAACTAGCGATTCAACCAGATACACCAAATGGTGGTGAGAGAGAGAAATAAACATGATCGAGTGTTGCAATAATCTTCGCAAAATGATCAAATAAAAGAACTAATTCATTGCGTAGCACATTGTGGCAACTAATCTTGTACCCAGATATATATATATTATATATATATATTATATATATATATATATATATATACTGCCTTCTAATTACTAATATCGTAAAATCGCGATCAAATATGCACAGTACTTGGACCTCTACTTTTTATGGTAATTATGTGTATTGAGTAACTCAGTCATTTTACACACCAAAATACATTTTTCTAGTAGTATTTGATGTGATTTGTTCAAATCTGACCTCCATTTCCGTCGGAAATGAGATCCAACAAAGTTATAGTACTTTGAAATTTGGCTCATTTTCAAGGGAAATGGAGGTCAACATCTAAGCAAAACACATCAAATATTACTAGGAAAATGTACTTTGGTATAAATCAACCTAACCTTACCTAACCTAACCTAACATGAATGTTATTACATTTTCATTTGTATAATTTAGGTCTCTGGGGTACGGGGGTGGAGCCCCCGTAAAGATCACGCATGACAAATTGATCGATATTGATCGACATTTTAGCGTCGGAAATTCAAAAATAAAAAATATAAAACCTTGTACCGATCAATTTGTGATGTGTGATCTTTACGGGGGCTCTGCCCCCGTACCCCCGAGACCTAAATTATACAAATGATAATGTAATAACATTCAATATTTCTATTGCTCGGGAGTCATTAGAATGCACTTCGTATATTAAATCCTCAAAATAATATTCGCACCGTTTACAGAAACATCTATAAAAAACTAACAGAGGTAGACTAGCAACTTAAAAGGCCTAACAACTTAAAAAGTCTAGCTCATATATCATGTTCTCATGACGTCAACAATCAAATATTGGAAGGGCCGGAAAAAATGCAAAAATGTCATAATATTCAAATCTACATAATTTGGTAAGGACGCATCTGCGAGCATAGTGACTTATATGAAAATGATGAGAAAATTATGCTTTAATATTTTATAATTATAATTGCTTTTGATATTCTGAGTACGATAAAACTCATATTAACCCTTTTTATTAATGACTTGGAAAGGGGTCTAAATAGTAAAACTTCAATTTTTACAGATGATACAAAATTGGGACAAAATGTAAGATCTTCAACAGGTGCTTCGAAAATGCAGGACATTGATAAAGTAGTTGCTTGGTCAGATAGATGGGAGATGAAAATTTAATTTAATATGCACCAAAAGCTGGTTTAAAATTACAATAATTATAATGCCGTAAATCATGTTAATCTAATTACTGAATTGTAGAAGGTGCGATTATATGAGTTGTGCCATAAAATCCAATTTTCTTTATAAATATCCATAGAAAACGATATTTATTGGGGTAAGCCATCTAAAACTTAAAATCGCCCTATATTAATGTTTTTTTTGCATCAAAGTTTATGATACTTCGAGGAGTCTATACCCTTTAAAATATTTTTGCCTTTCAGGATATCTTCAACAGTGAGATTTAATATGATCGTGAATGCTGGTTTTAATTATATTAAAAAATAATGCCGCAGTGTTGCTGCGAGTAAATGAGGAAAATGAATGTTACTGCGAGACAGAATCTATTTTGTTTTAAAAATCGTATTAAAGCTTTTTATGTTGTAGTTTAAGGATAAAATTGTGTCTTAAAGATAAATTTATATTGAAGCAAAATAATTGGATAAAAAAGGGAAAATTAATGTTACCCCTAATTTAATTTCTGTTTTGTTTTGAAAATCATATTAACGCTTTTCATGTTATAGTTTAATGATAAAGTTGCGTATTATGATGAACATTTGTATTTGTATTAAACTTAGTTTATCTTATTCGATTTTTTGTTTAGAAGATCGCCCCTCCAAGTGTCAAATAGGCCACGTTAAACCGTGAGAAGCTCAATAGAAAAACTATTGCCGTTGCCGGTTTTTTTACTTGGCCTCATAAATGTATATGTTTATGTTTAATAGCTCTGTCTATTGGGTCGTATTTCGAGACATTGTCGGTCTACCAGGTGTTGTTGAGTGAGGTGGTTGGTGGGTTGTTGTGTAATAGTTTCAGGTGTTGGAGGTTGGTGGGTTGTTGTGTAATAGTTTAAGGTGGTTGGTGGGTTGTTGTGTAATAGTTTCAGGTGGTTGGTGGGTTGTTGGTTTCACCACCAATCGTCTAAGTTTGGACGCTTGGTTGTAGCCCTCATATCGGACACGTCGTGTTAATGGGATGGGTTCCTAAAAAGTTGTAGCCCTCATCTCCTGTTGATGGGATGAGCTCCTATAAGTCGTAGCCCTCATTTCACCATGTGCTGTTGATAGGATGAGCTCCTAAAAGTCTATACTTAGACGATTGTTCGTGATGTGATGCTTTTCTGTGTGGTGGTTGTGCTCGTATATATTTTGCTATTGGGGCTTTGCATGCATCAATCAGTTTATATATATATATATATTATATATATATATATATATATATATATAGATATATGTGTGTGTGTGTGTGATAATAGGGGCTTTATGGGCGTACACTCGGTGAGTGTATGTACGCTTTTAATTCGTTCGAAGGTTATAGACAGGTCATTTATACCTTCTATCTCAGCCTTCTAAGCCAACTGGCGGATTAAGTTAGGATATATGCTGTAATTAAATAAATAAACGCAATCTGGCAACTCAGCCTTCTAAGCCTACTGGTGGATTAAGCCAGAATATATGCTTTAATTAAATAAATAGCGCAAACTGGCAACTCAGCCTTCTAAGCCAACTGGCTGATTAAGTCAGAATATATGCTTTAATTAAATAAACAGCGCAAACTGGCAACTCAGCCTTCTAAGCCAACTGGCTGTTTAAGCCTTAATATATGCTTTAATTAAATAAATAAACGCAAACTGGCAACTCAGCCTTCTAAGCCAACTGGCTGATTAGGGGTCCTATAAGACAACGGCCGCTCGGCTGAAGTCTTCATATGCGCGTGGCTCCTGCCGGGTGAACATCTCTCTTCCTCTCTCTTAGGTTAGGTTTATTGCAGCTTGGGGGTTAACTCCGCCTCCAAGTTGCAACATCCCCCTCCTCCATTGTGGGGGGTGCCTTGCAACAAAAGGGGGCGGGTTTGCAACAAAGGGGGTGTGGTGGCACTCTTGCAACATTTGAAATTGCATTTGCACTCTAACTTTTGCGTACATACTACTTACAATAAAAAAAATACTCGCAAAAATTGCTGATTTTCCGTAAACTTCAACTTCAAATAAGTAGCTAGGAGTGGTAAAATCTGGATTTTAAAGCCACATTTCGATTTAGCACATAAAAATGCATCATTTGGTCTCTAGTAGTCTTTGAAAATCGAAAGATTTCACTTTGCTCCCTAAAATTGACACACCCTAATGATACAGTACTTCTAACGAAACGTCTACTTTTATTTAGAGCAGGGGTTCCCAATACTTTTTCCATGCGGCCCTTATCAAGACTCATCTATCTAGAGTGACCCTAAGTCATTGCGGTAGAAAAGATCAGAGCGTCACGTGTAACGCATGGGGCGTGAAACTCACGCATTTGCATACTTTCTAACTTTAACACACATTACTAAGATTATCTCACATATTTTAGTTAATCAATATAGATTTTTTGTTAGTGTTAAGAGATATCAAATTCTTGGGAAACAGCATGAACGTTGTAATATGAAGACTATTTTATACAGAATACTTATTAAAGAGAAATACTTGATATTGTCTTAAGAAATCAGCCTGGAACTTGCGTTTTAAACTTGTGTAGGTGACCATTTAAGTCCCTACTCTAGGCACGCAAAAAAAAGCAATTATGCAATATTTATTCTAGCAATAATACCAGAGACAAGGCAAGTCGGTACAAGTGTACATGATCATTTGAACAATTTTCATACCTGGGGGGTGTATTTTATCAATGAACAAAGCAAGCAGCCCTCTAAACTGGTGTTTGAAATACGATTACGGTATTTAGACTTGATGTACACCATTGAAGAGAAACCTGCTTCACAAAATTTTGAAAAAATCAGGTGACATTGTTTAATGTTCACGCAAAACCGTCCTCTTTTTCGTCACAAAACACAGTTCACAGGTTTTGTGTCGGAAGCTGATCAGTTCACAATCAAGTGCATTTTGCGACCTTATGATCCCTTTATGACCCTTCATGATGAAGCTTGCGACTCTATTTAGGGTCGCAACCCTGGGTTTGGGAACCCCTGACTTAAGGTGTAGTACTGACCTACGTACTTCCGATTCTGATGATGATATTTCTTGGATTTTATCCGCTTGGTGACGTTCTCTGAGTAAGTAATAGATCCATTTTCCGACTTTGCCCGTTATTTTCATATATTTCTTTTTATGTGATATTATGCCGTGATCACACTTGTCGAACGCTTTAATAAAATTCGTGTATCGTAGTTTTCATTGTTTTCAAGTGCATCAATGATATTGTTATAACACTATTCGTTGTGATAGGCACGATCTTTCTGGTAGAAATCCATGCTGATTCTCATAGAATCTTTCCCTTGTCTCCAGAATGTCTTAGATTTTCTCTGTAAGTATTCTTTAAAATATTTTAGTGAAATGTGATGTCACTGGCTTATCCCCTCCTTCCTAGTCCCTGTCCTATGAAAATAGGGACAAACCGAATTGCCAAATCATTATGGAATACAATGATCAGCCAAAGATATAAGATCTACGTAACAAGGCCAACACGTCCCCATACTAACCTTACCAAATCTTATCTTATCGACTACATATGGTCAGATATAGACCCACAGTACATACATGACATAGGGGTACTCCTTGCAAGTATCATATAAATGACCACCTTCCAAATTACGTCACAATCAAAACAAAAGCAAACACCCTAAAGTACACAAATATTAAATTCAGAAAAACTAGGCATAATCAGCTTAATAAATTGAAAAAGAACGGGCGAAATAATAATAATAATAATAATAATAATAATAATAATAATAATAATAATAATAATAACTTAGAGAGAGAGAGAGAGAGAGAGAGAGAGAGAGAGAGAGAGAGAGAGAGAGAGAGAGAGAGAGAATTTGTGTGTATAATTAGGCCAAAGTAACACCCTTTGCTGATGACACAAAAATTAGTAGAAAAAGAAGAAACCCAAATGATATACTGTAGAATCTCTACAAACAGACGCGAACAAAATCTACAATTTACCTGAAAGCAACAATATGAAAATTAACACAGATATTAAGATACGGAAGAAGGGAGGAACTAAAATTCATGGAATACTATGAACTCTTACAAACTCTTACAAGCTTCCGCTCGAATTGTTCATTCTGACGAAGGTCAAGCTTTTCACTCCACCTTAGACCTACAGTTTAACGTGGAATCCGAACCACGCCCCACCAGCAGCCCAGCATCTTAACCACTAGGCCACCCAGGGTACCCATTTATCTACCAACCACTTTCTTTATTGTGTGGAAGGATGAACAGCTGGGTTTTGCTGTGCGCCGGCTGCCGTCACCGCGTCTCGATCCCGGGGCCGATGGATTCGTAGTCAGTGACGCTAACCACTACACCACCGAGGCGCATACACCGAATGGACAGGAAATTCAGAGAAATTCTGATGCAAAATATTTAGGAATTATAATTAATGACTGATGACGCGAAATTTCAAATACAAAAATAAGATAGCAGTAAACAAAGCAAAAACAATAGCCGGACAGGTACTGAACACCTTTAAAAGAAGGGACAGGAATGATTCCTCTGTTGAAAAGACTGATCATACCCAATTTGGAGTATTGCTGTCTTAACATCCTCATATAAAAAAGACGGTCAACTATAGAAGGAATTCAGAGAAGCTTCACAGCCAAGATCAATGGAGGAAAGAACTAAATTACTGGGAAAGGTTACAGAGATACAAAGATAGAAGCTAACAAAGACCCTAAGATTTACTCTAGGCTTGGCTTCCCATCATCTGAGAACTCTCATTTCTCTGAAACCAGACCCGGCCAGCGCCTCTTACTAAATTTATTGCAAAAGGAATCATCGCTACTCCAATATAAAGCTATAAAACTTTCGCTACTTAGCAAAGTTAGATATACGCGATTTACCTAAAAAGTACTAGTATTCCTACACTGTACACCAGTGCTTCTCAACCTTTTTTATTTAATGGCACATTTTCTAGTTAGCTCGACCCTCGCGGCACACCGAATCGAATTTTGTCAAGTCATTGTGTATTCTATTTTCATCACTCACTAGCCATTGGAAGGAAGAAAAAATGTCTTTTTTCCACATATTTTCCGGCACATTAGGGACTTTGTAGCGGCACACCGGTTGCGAAGCACTGCTGTACACCCAAGTAGTATCCTTCAAATTTAACACATCTATTCGGAGATTTTGGCTACCCTGAGATCCCATCAAGTTTCACTTCTCTACCAATGGGATATCACCCGAGAACTCGCAGTGGTCTGAAGCCAGACCCAACCAGCGCCTCCTACTACATTTATCAGAAGAGGAACATTACTACTCCCACCCAATCCTAACTAGCCCTCACTCAGGTAGTTCCATTTTAATAATGAACTAAAAAGGGGAAGGAGCCAAAGAAAGAAAGAAAAAAGGGGAAAGATGAATGGCTTTCCAAAATACTTTAATAAAGTTATTCCGAAGTTTTGGCTCCCAAGAGTTCCCATTTATTGAAAACACAAATAAAAGAAAAAAGTAAAACAAGCTACCATTTAATAACTCGTAGTGCTCTGACACCAGACGCGACCAGCGCCTCCTACTACATTTACGATCAAAATGGACTCCCGAGAATTCAAGCTTCCCGTCTCTAGCAAAGGGGTAGGGTAGAGGACTTCCAAGCGCTCTGCAACAAGACCGATCAGCACCTACTGTATTTAAAAGAAAAAGAAAAATTGAGCTACTCACTATACAAATTGAAAAACACATCCCCCAATTTATCCACCCTTTGATGCAAATTTATACTTCTAAAATATCTAGCCAACTTATCCTTAAACATAACCGAAGTGCTCGCTCCGACCCCCACGGGAAGGCTATTCCATCTCTCGACTATCTTATACTAAGTGAAATAGACCCTCGCAACGTTTGGCTCAAATCTTTTGCCCTTTACTTTGAAATCATTGTTTCTCGTAATGTTACTATCATCTAAGTCAAAGAAATTCTCATAATTTACTGTTATCTAATGATTTAAAATTTTGAACACCTGAATTAATTCACCTCTCAAACGCCGAGCGTATGCAAATTCAGCTCTTTGAATCTATCATCATATATGTTTCATCACGTAACACAGAAATAAGCTTTGCTTCTCGGCACTAAACCTTTTTAACCATTTCTATATACTTATTCGTTTTGGGCGACCAAGCCCGTACAGTATATTCTAAATTAGGCCAAACAATCGACATGTACAATGCCGAAACAATATCTTTAGATTTATATTGAAAAAAATTACGAGAAATAAAAACCAATACTACTGTATATTGGCCTTACCCACTCGCAACTGAACATTGTTGTGAGAACTTTAAATCTATAGTAACAAAGACACGTATAGTAAATCTTTTTCCTTGGAGGCTTCGTTTAACACACTATTTCCCATAGTGTAGTTAAATTTACTGTTGTGATATCCTATACATGCATGAATTTGAATTTACCTACGTTAAATTTCATTTGCCATTTAGTACACTACTCGACTAAATTATTAAGATCGCGTTGTAAATTCTCTCTGTAAAGTCAAACTAATTGCTTTACCACAATTTTAGTGTCGGTTGCAAATTTAGAAATTTTATTCACTAAGTTGACAATGTAATGATGGGGTTGTTTAACCTTCGCAACATCTACGTAAGGTCATAAAACGAAGGGGATCTACAGCTTTACGTGGGATCTCCCATCCAAATACTATTCGAGTCCTTGAAATGAAAAACAAAAAGGATAAAAAACATAAAAAGCATAAAAAATGCATAAAAAGTATAAAAAATTACTCATTGCTGAAATTCCATTTTTCTTTGGATATTTTATTCTCTTTGGAGACAGTAATAAAGTTAAAAAACAATCCTTACACGATTAGTAATTGTTTATAATGTTTAGGAATGTTATGATTCTAGGCGAACTTTTTTCCCCAAACTATACATGGAACATGTTCCTCAGCAGTTACAAGGAGTATATTTGTAAAAGGAAGAGATACTTCCCTTAATTTGAAATAATTCTAAACAAATACAAACTCCTCGGCCGGACTCGATCTCACGACCTCCCGATCAGCAGCAGCCTAGCATCTTAACCACTAGGCTACCCAGTGTACCCATTTATCTACTAGCCAATTTTTTTGTGTGTGGAAGGATGAATAGCTGTGTTTTGCTGTGCGCCGCCTGCTGTCACCGGGTCTAGATTCCGGGGCCGATGGATTCGTAGTCAGCAATGCTAACCACTACACCAGCGAACTCTCAAAACGAGTGTGAGTACTCAGTGAAAATGGAATAGGCTTCTGTTCCGTTTGTTAAGGAAAAGGAATTCCAAGAACAGAATCCTTGGAACTTCCGTTCCTTGTTCTAAGCTTAGTATGGATTACGTTTAAGTTTATGAAATCACTCGAAATAAAAAATGTACCCTGTAAGTACTAAAGTTCCGAATGACACGAGAATTTTAAATCATTTGTTCCCTATTAGAAGTCAAAACAGGTTAAGAAAAGGTTCCTCTCAGAATTAGGTTTGAAATTGGGGACGACATAGACACTAGCCGGGAACTTACTGGCTCTCTTTATTTGACTTTACATACCAATTACATACCAAACAGCTAGAGCACAACTGGATCCGATACCGTTTATTGCTTGGAAAGTTAAAATTACAAAAAGTTAAATTAAGGAGAAATGCAGACACTGCAGCTTTTAAATTTATTTTCTTGATAATATGAAGGGTGACCATAACTTATCTTTGCAAATTCACTTCAATTTCGATTGAATTTGTAGAGATTTTCTGGACACTATATATATATATATATATATATATATATATATATATATATATATATATAGTGGTGGACCGGATGTCATTTTTTCAACATCTGCGGATGCGAATGCGGATGTGGATTTTTAATTTAAATATCCGCGGATGCGGATATTTAGTTAATCTATCAATATAATATAGAATTATGAATATATGACATAATTTTTCAAATTTCATGATATTACTATTATGGCAGGCAATGCATAAGAATTAAAATTAATATTAATGTTTTCATTATGATAAAAATAATAACTTTACCAGGTATTTATATTTTGAGGTTTATATATTTGTTTGTTCATTAATAATTAATACTTTACATGAAATGTGCATGACTTGGCCATATAAGCTACTTTATAAGCTAATTTAATTGTAAAATGCACAATTTCTAGGAGGTAATATCCGCATAACACCCGCAGTCAGAAGTGCGGATGCGGATGTTGAAAATGATGCGGATGCGGATATCCGGTCCACCACTATATATATTATATATATATATATATATATATAGGTATATATGAGAGAGAGAGAGAGAGAGACTTGGGAAAAAAAGTTGCGTCACCTTGCAATATTTTGGAATGATATACAGTGTGTCCGTAAAGTCATGGTGGGATTTTAAATAGCTATATTATTGCAACGAAACATGATAATGAGATGAAAAAAAGGCAAATTGAAGAACAACTCTAAAAGAATAACTTTATTTAACGTAGTTCGATATGGGCTCCTCTGGCAGCCCTGCAGACATCTAGGCGGAGATTCAATTCCAGCCACACACGCCCAAGAACATCAGGAGTGACGGATGCGATAGCTTCCATGATTCGCTCGTGCAAGTGATGAATATCCCTAATGGGTACACTGTACACGCTTTGCTTGACGTAACCCCACAAATAAAAGTCCAAAGGTGTCAGGTCCGGAGAGCGTGGAGGCCATGGCTCCCATCCTCCTCTTCCTATCCATCTCTGTGGAAATTTTTCATTAAGGAATTCTCGAACAACGTTGGCATAGTGCGGAGGAACACCATCTTGCTGAAAGATGACATTATTGTTAATAAATTGGGGTACTGCAAAATGTTCCAACATAGCGAGGTAGTTGTGTGACGTCACAGTGGGTTCCGCGAAGAAAAATGGGCCAATCACTCGATCTCGTGCTAGAGCACACCACACATTAACTTTCGGGCTATTACGCTCATGTTCAACATAGGCATGTGGACAGCCTAGACTAACTACGAGATAAAGGTTAAGCTTAGCCTAGACTAACTACAAGATACAACTTTGAGAGTTGTTCTTAAATTTGGCATTGTTTCATCTCATTATCATGTTTCGTTGCAATAATATAGCTATTTAAAATCCCACCATGACTTTACGGACACACTGTACTATAGATATTAACAGAAATTGATATAAATATTAACAGAAAAACCTATGAACATAACTGCTTACGCGATCTCAATTTTTAACTTAATTCTGACAGGAACTTTTCCTTAACCTATTTTAACGGAAGCAAACAGCTTAAAATATGTGTCAATTTTATACCATTAATAAGGGCAACGTATTAAATCGAAGCGAAATAAGCTCATTCAACGCAACGCATCTCTTTTACCCACTGAATAAGATTGCACTCTTTCACCCGGCAATATGGCCTTTAGGATGTTTTCAGAGAGAGTCAGAGTGGTGCTTGAACCAACTAGTCTGTTGAAAAAGTAATCCTATTGAAGCATCAATGAACATCACTATTATATATATATATTATATATATATATACGTATATAATATATATCAGGGGCGACGCCAGGCTTTTGTGGATACTCAGGCTCAAACCTTTGAAGCATATATATATATATATATATATATATATATATATATTAGGGTGTCTCTTATTTCGAAGTGTTGATTGTTTTAGGTTGCTCCCCCTCAACCAGTTCCATTGGTTGAAAAAACATCACATATAAATGTTTTTGGATTGAACAATTTTTAGAGGTCGCCCCGCTTATTAAAGTTCATAAAATATAGCTATTATTTATGCAATTAATATTTGAAATTACTAGCAGTTGTCAAGTATACTAAACATATGTTTTTAATTAATTAATCATCATATTTATGATGAATTCAATTAAATGAATATATCAGAGATAATTGTCAAGTTTGTAGCTGAAAATATTGCTTGATAAGACAAGATCAACCTGTTTAAACATGTTTCATCAAGAATGCTCCAGATTATGTTGCAATTGTTTATTTGTCATCATTCAGATTACAACATAAACCAACATTCTATCCATCGCCTTCGAAATAAGAACCGAGCTCGTCATGCTAAAGAACTTAAAGAGCATTTCCATGGAGAATGTTCTATGACAGTCAACTGGGATGGCAAGATGATGGAGGACCTCACCTCGCACAAGCACATTGATCGTCTCCCAGTACTTGTGTCAGGACCTGTTGTTGAACAGCTGCTTGGTGTCCCCAAAATCCCAAACTCAACTGGAGAAGCACAAGCTGAAGCCGTCTTTAACTGCCTGAATGAATGGGGAATTACAGAGAGAGTAAAAGCAATTTGTTTCGATACAACAGCTTCAAACACGGTTCAATATAGTGGAGCCTCTGCTCTCATCGAAGCAAAATTGGGACATGATGTTTTGTACTTGCCTTGTAGACACCATGTTTTAGATTTATTGTTGGGAGCTGCATTTGAAGCAACATTGGGATCTACATCAACTGGTCCAGAGATATTGATCTTTAAGCGTTTTCGTGAGAATTGGACTTCTGTTGATCAAAGCCAGTTCCAAACAGGTGAGACAGACACGATTACTAAAGAAGCAATTATCCAGTCTAAAACTGAACTAATTCAATTTGCTAGATCCCAGGCACCTATGCTACGGGATGACTATCAAGAACTTTTGGATCTGTCCATCATCTTTCTTGGAGGTGTCCCCAATAAAGGCATCAAGTTTCGTGCACCAGGTGCCATGCATCGAGCTCGCTGGATGTCCAAAGCGCTCTATTCTATCAAGATGTGGCTTTTTCGAAACCAGTTCAAGATGACTAAGACTGAAGAACGAGGAATTCGAGATCTTTCCCTTTTTTCTGTTCTCATCTACATGAAGGCTTGGACCACATCCTCACTCCCTATTGAAACCCCATTTAATGACTGGCTTATGAGGTCATTGATTAATTATCCTAACAAAAAGATGTCTGATGCAACTAAAAAAAAGCTCTCTAACCACTTATGGTACCTGTCTGAAGAAGCAGTTGGTCTTGCTTTTTGATGAGCGAATTACTACAGATGTAAAGAAACGCATGGTAAAGGTATTAGAAGATGAGTCCACTGATAGACCACCCAAGCGTCCTCGGATTCCTGAATCGACTTTCTGCTCTGGTGAAGGACTACACCAACTTGTTACAAGAAATACTAGAGAATTCTTTACTAAGCTGAATTTGCCATAAGGATTTCTGAACAAGGCACCCAGCACTTGGACATCCAACTGTGAATATTTAAGGGCCAGAGCTATTGTTGCAGCTCTATCTGTTGTAAATGACCGGGCAGAACGTGCAGTAGCTTTAGTTCAAGAGCTGAATAAGAAATTGACAGTGGGGAAAGAGCAGCTCCAGTTCCTGCTCCAAATTGTTGCAAAACACCGCCAGAGTCACCCAGTTCCATCAAAAACTGTTCTTCTCAAAAAATAACCATCAATGAGGTCGCACCTTAAAATACACCATATTGTATAATCATTGTATATTAAATAAATGTTGTATAAGGAAATAATCTAATTAAAGTAATTAAAGTATGTAAATAGCACTGGCATTTTGAATTTAGCTCTATATAATAAACTAATGGTTTTTTTTTGTAGCAATGCTTCATTGCTGATCGTATATAAAAAAAGAGCCAGGAAGGATTTTGGAAAGGAGAAAAAGGATTGGGATAAAGAAGGATTGAGGACCAAAGGATGGATTATAACAACATCAAGGATAGGTTAGAAAAAGATCAATGATAAATAAGAAGGCCTATACTTATAAAAACGAATCAAACTAAAAAAAGAAGGAAGGAATTATGTGTATAATGAGCATAATCATATGTCAGGGGCTATTATGCCATGGTCACCATTTTTATTAGCCGGGGGCGACCCCTAAATATGAGCCAATTTTTGTCAAACCTTTAGGTTTTAGTTTTTATGCTAAATGGAACTAATTTAGGGGGCGCAGATAAAATAATTCAACATTTCAATTTTTGGCTACCCAATTAGAGACATCCTAATATACTGTATATATATGGGATGAATTTCACAATAAAACACGTGAAATGAATGAATGCTGCAAACCCACAAGGAAAAAGAAAAACGATTCCAAGGCCTTTCGTGTATTCAAAGCTACACCTCGTCAGGGAATGAAGTTAAAAGGCGAGAAGCCCATATATATATACAACGTACAGGAAAAACAAAACAATTAGCACATACTTAACAAGGGTTAATGAGAGGCAAAAGAAATTTTAACATGATATCGTCAATTTTATAAGTCCCCGAGCTGTTATTGAAATTGTTTTTAAAATGAATAAATGCACATTCTAGAATATTTCGTTACTATTATATCTCTGTTTTTAACAAGCGCTTTAGAACTATCCCACTTGATGCTATGGTTACATCTATACATATGGTTAAATAAAGCATTGGAAGTACTAGCTGTTCTACAAGCATATTTATGCTGTTTTACCCTAATATCTAACGTTTTACCGGTTTGGCCTATATATACTGAGTTACATTGTGTACATCCGATCGAATACACACAACCAACAACATTATCAGGGCTATTCTTTATTAGGCGTGATTTAACAGTATTATTATACTTAAAGATTACATTAATGCCAATTGCTTTAAGTACAGTTGGAAGGTATTGAAAATTAACATGGTAAGGTGGGATAGTTCTAAAGCGCTTGTTAAAAACAGAGATATAATAGAACGAAATATTCTAGAATGTGCATTTATTCATTTTAAAAACAATTTCAATAACAGCTCGGGGACTTATAAAATTGACGATATCATGTTAAAATTTCTTTTGCCTCTCATTAACCCTTGTTAAGTATGTGCTAATTGTTTTGTTTTTCCTGTACGTTGTATATATATATGGGCTTCTCGCCTTTTAACTTCATTCCCTGACGAGGTGTAGCTTTGAATACACGAAAGGCCTTGGAATCGTTTTTCTTTTTCCTTGTGGGTTTGCAGCATATATATATATATATATATATACAGTATATATATATATATATAGGTAAATCTCTAGGAGCGCTCCATTTTTCAATATTAAACATACACTCATAAAACATATACCATTTGAAAGCTCACATTTTTCTGAGTCTAAAAATGTAGTAATCCAAAAGTATCAATAGAGAATAAAAAGTAACGGTTTAAATATAAAACCCTATACCGATCAATTTGTGATGCGCGATCTTTACGGGGCTCCGCCCCCGTACCCCCGAGACCTAAATTATACAAATGATAATGTAATAACATATTCATGTTAGGTTAGGTTAGCGTAACAACTACCAAAAATACTATCTTACAACACAGACTGAAGATTTATAACTTAGCCAACCTTTATTAAATTTAGTTACTTTTTATTTGCCATTGATACTTTTGGATTACTACATTTTTAGACTCAGAAAAATGTGATCTTTCAAATGGTATATGTTTTATGAGTGTATGTTTAATATTGAAAAGTGGAGCGCTCCTAGAGATTATCCATATATATATATAATTATATATATGGGTCCGGCCCCGGGAGCCGATCGGCACTCACTCTGACCGTGCCACGCAACAGGCCGTCGACTGCCACTCTGGCCAACCGTAGACAGCCCGTTGCACCGAGATTTGAGGAAGTTTAGCCACCAGCACGTTGATGTCTTCGGTTTGACGTCGCCTCTTCTTCGCGTTGACGTTCCACGTTTTTTCGTTGACGTTGACGCGCTGACGTTTCCCGTGCTGGAGGATACAGCCACTGCTAGAAGCTTCATCGTCAGCTGCTAACTTTTGGTTTTATTGTGTGTAGATTCAGTTATTACTGTGAATCTTTTAAAAGAACATTTTCTGTTATTTTGTGCTTATCCTTCGTCTGCAATTTTGTGTTTCTCTCTTTGCTGGAGTTCTGAAAATGTATTGCCCGCCTGTCTGCTAAATTGCTCTAATATGGACTCTGTTTCTTCTATTTCTTCTTCTTTTAATTTATACTAGAAATATGTCTAAAATCCAATACAGAAATCTTCTTGGGAAGAATTTACACATGCTAGAGTGCTTCTGATCTTCGTACACGCAACAGAGAATAGCAGTCGTAAATTATCTGTTTTCACTGGAAAACTAGGGGTCACGGGGATAGACCCATCACTTACATACGTAAAAGCATTAGCTGCACTGATGCCACCCAAAACATTACAAACACAATCCAAGCAGATAACACGATAGAAATACAGGCAGTTAACATTAAAACGCGCGCAAAACACAACACCACACTCATCAACATTTACATCCCAATTGATAGTTCAACTCAGGTGCCAGCCAATTACAATCCACAGTTACACAATCTGGCCTCTCTCACTAAAGTCATCTTAGGAGGAGACTTCAACGCTAAAGACACTAGTTGGTACCAGCACAACCAAAACAACACCAGAGGCGCCACATAGTCACACAACTAAACAGCCTCTTCATTCTTAACAACACAGAAGAACATAAACACACACACACCACATCAACCAGGATACTCAAACTCCTCTCCAGACATAACGTTCTGTTCCCCCTCACTAGCAACACACACACTGGAGAACAGAAAAACAACTGTCATCAGACCACCTGCCCATCATCATTGCAACACTTCTACACTCTGCCCCAACAGCCTTAGGCACACTTACAGAAATTACAAGAAAGCTGATTGGGAACAGTTCAAAATACAGACTGAGGAACAATTCACCACATTAAACAGCACACCCATCATAAACATCAATACAACACTCAAGATATTCAATCAGATCATCAATAATGCAAACAAATACATACCCAAGGGCAACATTAGGAAATATAACCCAAATTACACTAGAGAAATAGCCCACCTCATAAGGCAACGTAACAAACTCAAACATAACACACAACTACCACACACAGAAGCCATAAAACGCCAGATACAACAGCTCAACACAGAAATAAACAACAAACTTAAAGAAAAACAAACAGAAATATTTAGGGAATTCATAACAACACTAAACCACTCCACAGATACATCCAGGCTATAGAAGATTATAAACAGCATTACCCACTCTGACAGTGGCATTCACACCTCACACGCGGCTATCTGTCGCAGCCAAAATAATATCCCAACATATACACAAGCTAACATTCTAGTTAATCACTACGCAAAAATAAGTCACTTAAACAGAGACAACAACC
Organism: Bathynomus jamesi; assembly: GCA_023014485.1. Taxonomy (NCBI): domain Eukaryota; kingdom Metazoa; phylum Arthropoda; class Malacostraca; order Isopoda; family Cirolanidae; genus Bathynomus; species Bathynomus jamesi. The sequence continues at coordinate 253,417 of JAJOZX010003467.1, read as the reverse complement.
AGAAACACGCAGACAGACAAACAGCCAGACACAACATACAGACTCGACACGACCATTACACCCTTCAATACAGCCCAGACCACCAAGATCATCAAAAACATTAAGAATTCGAAGGCTACTGGATCAGAAAACATATCTAACATACACCTTAAACACTTGGGCCCACAGGGAATACTAGCTCTCACAAACATCAGCACATATTCATACCAACACTGTATTATTCCAAACATATGGAAACAAGGTAAAATTATTACACTACTCAAACCAAACAAAAATCCAACAGAACCAGCTTCCTATAGACCCATTACTTTACTATGCACACCTTCCAAAGTAACAGAAAAACTAATCTTACAAATCACCAACCCACACATACCACTATCGCCTACTCAACATGGATTCAGACCTCACCACTCAACCACGACATTACTCAGTAACCTCACGCAGCACATCATGGATGGCATCAACTCCAGACGATCAGCTCAACATACACTATTAGCAACAATAGACATTAGTAAAGCATTTGATGTTATCCCACGCTTCCCTCTCATAAACAAAATACTCAACACAAACATGCACAATAAAAGGTGGCTGAGCAACTATCTTTCAGGAAGATACTCACATGTCACAATTAATGGCAAGTCATCCAAAAACAATCTTTTTCCGAACTGGGTCCCTCAAGGCTCTGTTCTCTCATCAACACTGTTCAACTTATACATGCCTGACATTCCAACACCCATAGATAACAAGCTTACCTTATCATCATATGCAGATGACATCACTCTAACATTCACCCACAACAACATCGACACCGCTACAAATAACCTACAAACATACATAAACAGTATACAAGACTGGCTCACACACAATAGACTCAAAGTAGCGCGCACAAAATCAACCATCACCTTGCTAAAAAGCAACACAAAAGAACACCAGGTAATTTCACAGCTTACACTAAACAACACCAACATTCCACACACTCACAGGACCAAAATACTTGTGGTCACATACAACACATTATCTTTTGCAAACCACATTCCGGACATTAAAAACAAATGTACGTCAAGATTTAACACGCTTACGGTACTAACAGGCACAAACGTTGGACACCAGCACGAAACATCACTGAAATACAAACAATATATTCGCTCAGTTATGGATTATGCTAGCCCATGCTGGGAACCCATTATCTCAAAGACACACAAACACCTTACAGACAATACAAAACAACGCACTTCGTATCATTACAGGATGTACTTAAACAACACCAAGAGAAAACTTGCACACAGAAACGAAAATACTGAAAATTAGGGAACATTTAGATATGAAGGGAACACAATTCATGGCAGCAGCGACAATTAACCCACACCACCCTTTCCACTACATGTACAATCATGCACCAACACCTCGCACCATTTAGGTAACATCAGAGAGACATTATAACCAAATACTCCACTCCATACCACGCTCCACAGACATCACACAGTACAGAAAACACATACACACACACCTAACCCACATAGCACTGACACGACTCGGTCCGAATGCGGTCGTAGGTGCGAAGTCACCACCCATTGACCGGTCAGAGACCAGACTGAGCAGATCGGATCGAGTTAACTTAGAACGATTCCACTGTGGACATCACCCTAACTTACAGACACATAAACACAGACTAGATAACTCCACAGACGACATCTGCCACCTGTGCCAGGACAAACAATTGAACACATTATGACAGATTGTACCGCTCTAGCACAACAGAGAACACAACACAACATCACTAGTGCGCTGAACCTCTGGTCCACTCCGGAGAGGGCGATCGGGTTACCTGCGTGCCGCCGGCTTGCTCGATCAGGGTGGGCTGATCGGCTAACCAACAATATATATATATATATAGACCTATATGGGATGAATTTCACAATTAAACACGTGAAATGAATGAATGCTGCAAACCCACAAGGAAAAAGAAAAACGATTCCAAGGCCTTTCGTGTATTCAGAGCTACTCCTCGTCAGGGAATGAAGAGAGAAGGCAAGATGCCCATAAATATATACAACGTAGTGGAAATCAAACCAATTAGGACATACTTAACAAGAGTTAATGAGAGGCAAAAGGAATTTTAACAAGATATTGCTAATTTTATACATTCCCGCACTGTTATTGAAATTGTTTTTAAAATGGATAAATGCACATTCTAGATTATTTCTTTCTATTATATCTCTGTTTTCAAAAAGCGCTTTAGAACTATCCCACTTGATGCTATGATTACATCTATACATATGGTTAAACAAAGCATTGGAATTATTAGCTGTTCTCCAAGCATATTTATGCTGTTTTACCCTAATATCTAACGTTTTACCCGTTTGGCCTGTATATACTGAGTTACATTGTGTACATCCGATCGAATACACAGAACCAACAACATTATCCGGGCTATTCTTTATTAGGCATGATTTAACAGTATTATTATTATACTTAAAGACTACATTGATTCCAAGTGCTTTAAGTAAAGTCGGAAGCTATTGAAAATTAACATGGTAAGGTAGGCTAAAGATATTTTTACGCTCAAATTCCTTTACAATTACATTATTATAATACATATTCTTGGCTTTCCTAAGACAGTTATCTAAAAAGCATTGGAATTATTAGCTGTTCTATAGCAAATTTATGCTGTTTTACTCTAATATCTAACGTTTTACCCGTTTGGTCTATATATACTGAGTTACATTGTGTACATCCGATCGAATACACACAACCAACAATATTATCCAGGCTATTCTTTATCAGGCTTTAAGTAAAGTTGGAAGCTATTGAAAATTAACATGGTAAGGTAGGCTAAGGATATTTTTACGCTCAAATTCCTTTACAATTACATTATTATAATACCTATTATTGGCTTTCCTAAGACAGTTATCTAAAAATGAAATAGGGTAACATAATTTAGTACCAATATTCATGATATTGCATAGCTCGGAATCTAAAAATTCAGGACTCAATGACTTTAAGAAACATGCAGAGAGAATAGAAGATTTAATCGAGAGATGATGGTCAGAATAAAAATGCACATAAGAGTTATTATTAGCAGGCTCACGATGAACTTCAAATTTGGACTGATTAAAGCATCTCCGAATTTTTGGATCCAGAAAAGATAGGCTTCCATTATTTTCTTTTTCAACCGTGAACTTAATAGATGGGACTAAATTGTTGAGCCTACCAAGAAATAAGTGAACATTCAAATTATTAGGCCAAAGATTGTAAATTTCAGTTTGAAAATAAATTTTATGCTATGTCGTTTGGATTGGCGATGGAAATCCCCTCACCTGTACTAGCTAATGTATATATGGAATTTTTTTAAAGATTAAATTCTCTATTTTTTCTGCTATGTTTCTTAAAGCATTGAGAGTTGTCAGTCCTGAATTTTTAGATTCCGAGTTATGGAATATCATGAATATTGGTACTAAATTATGTTATCCTATTTCATTTTTAGATAACTGTCTTCGGAAAACCAAGAATAGGTATTATAATAATGTAATTGTAAAGGAATTTGAGCGTAAAAATATCCTTAGCCTACCTTACGATGTTAATTTTCAATAGCTTCCGACTTTACTTAAAGCACTTGGCATCAATGTAGTCTTTAAGTATAATAATACTGTTAAATCACGCCTAATAAAGAATGGCCCGGATAATGTTGTTAGTTGTGTGTATTCTATCGGATGTACACAATGTAACTCAGTATACTGTATATTGGCCAAACGGGTAAAACGTTAGATATTAGGGTAAAACAGCATAAATATGCGTATAGAACAGCTAATAATTCCAATGCTTTGTTTAACCATATTTATAGATGTAATCATAGCATCAAGTGAGATAGTTCTGAAGCGCTTGTTGAAAACAGAGATATAATAGAAAGAAATATTCTAGAATGTGCATTTATCCATTTTAAAAACAATTTCAATAACAGTGCGGGAATGTATAAAATTAACAATATCTTGTTAAAATTCCTTTTGCCTCTCATTAACTCTTGTTAAGTATGTGCTAATTGGTTTGGTTTCCGCTACGTTGTATATATTTATGGGCATCTTGTCTTCTCTCTTCATTCCCTGACGAAGTGTAGCTCTGAATACACGAAAGGCCTTGGAATCGTTTTTCTTTTTCCTTGTGGGCTTGCAGCATATATATATATATATATATATATATATATACTGTATAATTTGATACTTGTTTCACTGTGATATGTATTATGTATGATAATTATATTTTTAACTGGCATAAATTTAGGAAATAAAACATCGCCTTACTTTATTCACTTATACATAAACTCCAATCATCTTGGTTTTAATGCAAATTCTTCAATTACTTTGTCATGCAACATTTTATTCTTCTCTAGCGATATTACAATTTCTTTCTCTATGGCAATTCTTGCTGAATTAAACAGCCTTTCCTCTGACATGGTATTCCGTAGGTACGTCTTTATTCTGTTAAGCGTTGAAAAACTTCTTTCCGTTGACACACTGGTTACAGGGATTGTCAAAAGGAGCCGAATTAATTTGATCATTTCAGGTAAGGCTGTTGTAAGTTCAAGGTCAAGACAAAGCTTTAAAATTTCTTTAGCATGTTTGCACTGACAAAAATCGGAGTCCTGATAGATGTATTTCAATTCTGACGTTAAAACTTTCACGTCAAATAGATTACTGTAATTATATTCAAATGCTTCTATTAAGTTTTGGGGGAAATTTTCTTTATATACTGCAAACATTAATGAATTCAACAGCTCAAAAAATGAGAACTCCTGAATGCATTCAAATCGTTCCTTGAAGGCTGTTACAGAGGTATTCAGAATGCTAAAGTAAATTTCTTTAAAGTCTGTCACTTTTCCTCTGAGTCTCTTAGTAGGGGGAGGAATGGTTGTTGTTGTTGTTTAGCCGATCAGCCCACCCTGATCGAGCAAGCCGGCGGCACGCAGGTAACCGATCGCCCTCTCCGGAGTGGACCAGAGGTTCAGCGCACTAGTGATGTTGTGTTGTGTTTGTTGTTGTACTAGAGCGATACAGTCTCTCATAATGTGTTCAATTGTTTGTGGTGTGTCCTGGCACAGGTGGCAGGTGTCGTCTATGGAGTTGTCTAGTCTGTGTTTATATGTCCGTAAGTTGGAGTGATGGCCACATCGGAATCGTGCTAAGTTAACTCGATCCGATCTGCTCAGGCTGATCTCTGACCTGTTAATGGGTGGCGGCTTCGCACCTAGGACCGCATTCGGACCGAGTCGTGTCAGTGCTTTGTGGGTTAGGTGTGTGTGTATGTGTTTTCTGTACTGTGTGATGTCTGTGGGGCGTGGTATGGAATGGAGTATTTGGTTATAATGTCTCTCTGGTGTTACCTTAATGGTGCGAGGTGTTGGTGCATGATTGTACATGTAGTGCAAGGGTGTTGTGGGTTAGTTGTCGCTGCTGCCATGAATTGTGTTCCCCTCATGTCTAAATGTTCCCTAACTTTCAGTATTTTGTTTCTGTGTGCAGGTGTTCTATTGGTGTTGTTTGAGTGCATCCTGTAATGATACGAAGTGCGTTGTTTTGTATTGTCTGTAAGGTGTTTATTGTGTGTGTTTGAGATAATGGGTGCCCAGCATGGGCTAGCATAGTCCATAACTGAGCGAATATATTGTTTGATATTAGTGATGTTGTTTCCTGCTGGTGTCCAAAGTTTGTGCCTGTTAGTACCCTAAGCGTGTTGTCTGACGTACATTTTGTTTTTAAGTCCTGAATGTGGTTTGCAAAAGATAATGATGTGTTGTATGTGACCCCAATTATTTTGGTCCTGTGAGTGTGTGGAATGTTGATGTTGTTTAGTGTAAGCAAAGGTGATGGTTGATTTTGTGGGCGCTACTTGAGTCTATTGTGTGTGAGTCAGTCTTGTATACTGTTTATGTATGTTTGTAGGTTATTTGTAGCGGTGTCGATGTTATTGTGGGTGGATGTTAGAGTGATGTCATCTGCATATGATGATAAGGTAAGCTTGTTATCTATGGGTGTTGGAATGTCATGCATGTATAAGTTGAAGAGTGTTGGTGAGAGAACAGAGCCTTGAGGGACCCCGTTCGGAAAAAGCTTGTTTTTGGATGACTTGCCATTAATTGTGACATGTGAGTATCTTCCTGAGAGATAGTTGCTCAGCCACCTTTTGGTGTTATTGTGCATGTTTGTGTTGAGTATTTTGTTTATGAGAGGGAAGCGTGGGATAGCATCAAATGCTTTACTGATGTCTATTGCTGCTAATAGTGTACGTTGAAGGAATGGTTGGACAACTTACTCGCTTGCAACGCGATTAATTAGTTCTTTCACCAAATTTTTCCTTGAAGTAAATTAATTTTTAAATGTTAAGTAACTTGGACAATTAGTTTCCACCCAACCCACCTTATAAAGTATATAATATGTATATTATTGAAAACAAGATGAAGTTTAAAAAAAAAAGAGATTTGGCATTCAGCACAGCATTTTGGATTTGGCACAGCAGCAGCAAGTCGTCAGGCAAATATGAATTTGCCTGACTTCGAACATTGAAAACTTGGTTATTCGGTGGATGCAACGTAATAAATCAATTAAAATACTAATTAACTTTACGTATAGTGAATATCCAAATGACTTTATAACATTATAAATAAATCATAAGATTTATATCATAACATGTTTCAAAGAGAGGCGTCAGGCTTAAAATTGTTTGCCTGACAAGACGCAGAATTGTGCATTTTTATGCGTGTTGTAAGGCTTTGTTATTTGAGAATATGCATAATAATACTGTATAGTAATAATTAACTTTCTGTACAGTCACAGTGTATATGCAAATAGCTATATAACCTTATTTATAAATTCTAACATGGTCATTATAGCATGTTTTATAAAGAAAAGATATCTGACTCAAAATTTTCAGCCACATATCTTCCCTCTCTTCCCGCATCTCTCTCCCCACCCCACTGGGGAAATGGGGTTTGCATGATAGATGGATGGATGGAAATTTTTAGCCTGGCAACTTCACAAGAGATGGGATTGTGTATTATTAGTTATTTTATGTTAGTTTTTAAGTCCCTAGCAGGAGAAATAACAAGTGAGGCTCAGCCTAACCTCCCTGACCCCCCTCCTATATATATATATATATATATATATATATATGAGCGTAGCCAGATTTTCTTTTCGGATATATATATATATATATATAACCTTTGGTTTGCTTCCCCCCGAATTGTTCATTTTAACGAAGGTCAAGCTTTTCACTCCACCTAGACCTACAGTTTAACGTGGAATCCGAACCACGCCCCACCAGCATCCCAGCGCCTTAACCACTAGGCCACCCAGGGTACCCATTTATCTACCAACCACTTTCTTCATTGCGTGCAGATAAACAACTGGGATTTGTCACGGCACCTGCCGTCACCGGGTTTCGATCCCGAGGCCGGTGGATTTGTAGTCAGCGGCGCTAACCACTACACCACTGATATATATATTATATATATATATATATATATATGATGAATAAAACCACGAAGGAAAGGAAACACAAATGAGGATGTCATTAGACGAAAGCGCTTGAGCACCATTTTGTGTTTCCTTTCCTTCGTGGTTTTATTCATCATAAATATTTTTCACGTGTTATTTCGTGAAATAATTTTCATATATATATATATATATATATATATATATATATATATACAGTGGCGTTCAAAAAGTCTGCGTCCATTAAGTTTTAGTTTAGACAATTTCTAGAAAATAATACAACTCTGAGAAAGTATGTCCGCGTAACCGTTGCGCGTACACGCCGCCTTTCGTTCGCGCTTATCTATTGGCTGTTTGTTTGTGTATGTAGAAAGACCAAACATTTTATTTACTGCTGTTTGATGATGCTATTTCAATTTTTTTCCCTTTCTTCCCTTTTTTTCCCTTTTTACCCCCCTTCTTGTGAATTTTTACCTTTTTTCCCCTTGTGAGGTAGGTTACACTGTTCTACTGACTCTGTGTATATGATTGCGTCGACGTGCTGCCGGCTGCCCGTATAGCTTATATCTTTTGAAAACTTTTACGTTTATTTTAGGGTGGTCACTAAAGTTCGTAGTATGATGTCACACCATTTTTATTTTTCCCTTATATATTTTTTCTTACCCCATTACCCCACTCCACCATCCCTTATTACCCTCATCCCTTCAACCTTTTGCCATTCCTTTTCGACACTTATGGAAATACAGTAAACGATGGTTGTTAAAATTCATAGCATGAAGCATACGCACGCACACACATATATATAATTATATTTATTTCTATTTTTTCCCTTATGACCAACTGCCCTAGCAAACCCATTGTTTTCACTTATGAAAACATTGTTTATACAGCTGTGATTAAATTTTTTTTTTTCTACTTTTCCCCTTTTTCTTCTTACCCCCTTTTTCAATTCCACACGTTTCCAATCTTTTCCTCTCATTCCCTTCACCCCTTTCCTCTCGCTTCCATAGCAACCACCTACATACTTGACATGCTATTGTCTAGTTGACTGCGTGCACACACACACACACACACACACACAACGCGCGTATCTCTGCATAAGTGAGGTACCGACTTCTTTAAATCAATATATTTAAAAATATAATTAACCTAACCCAATTTAACGTGGCCTAACCTACGTACCGTCGAACGGAAAAGGACATAATAAGTGTTTCGATTTCAACTGCAGGCTCAAAGGTTGTATTTTCCTGATTTCGTAAATAGTGAGGTACAAGTTAACCTAACCTACACTAAACTAACCTTAATTCATTTAACCTAGCGTAACCTAACGTAAGCAGGCTTAACATAACTTTTTCCGACAGTAAATGAGGGATCCCGCGTCTTAAGGTACCTAAGCGCCAAAATTAAAATTCGTCAGAAATCGCCTCTAAAGTTCAGCAATATTCTGGCAATAGTATCTCTGTTATTAATTGAGCTAGAACGTTCATTTTTGGCTAAATTAGAGTTCTAAGTATGCTAATGAAGATGTTGATGAGTTTTTGGAATAGATTTACATATTTTATATTTTATATATTTTTTACTTTTTTTTATTTTCTTATTATGCCGAACTTTGGGTGAACTTTTGGCTGGCGATAGAGGTGAAAAAAGTAGTTCGCTTCATAAGGTTTTCAACCATACTTCTAGTGTCGTAAGGTCATTATAACCCAAACCACGCGATAGAGGAAGGGTGAAAATAGTGATATCCATCAAAAACACGTTTTCGCCTGTGGTGGCGCTTAGGTACCTTAAGACGCGCGACCCCTCAAATGTTTATAGATTTTTTTTTCATATAAATATTTTACTGTTCCAAGGAAGCAAAAGCGTTACCTAACAAAATATTTAGTAAATTACACCGGTACACATTTGAAAACTTGTCGATCGATTTTTACAAACTAGTTGGTGATTCTATATAATTTGAGTGCGATGATCTCAAAAATATAGTTAATTTTTCCCTATCACGTATGGTTTTCTTACTACAGGGTGTGTCATAAATCCCCCATTTATCCCCAAATGTGAACCATCTTATCGAGACCAACATTGGATTGCACATGCTAAACCATAAATTTTGTTGTTATAGACTACAGTAACGCTTACATAATAATGTAGGGTAAATATATATAACAACCAGTCCCGTTCCCAGCAAAATACTCTCTCCCCTCCCCCATTTGGGGACAGATGAGGTATTACAACACCCCTTGTAGCACGAAATCTTTAGGTGATAGAGTAAAACCTAATTAAAGCAGAATTAAATAGCTCCTAGCTCTTGGACAAGCATATTGCTCGTTTATGAAAGAATAAAAAAATAACTGAAACAAAATATATTTACCTTCTTTACTTGCAAACATTTCAGGACTTATTCCAAAGACTTAAGACTACGAAGGTAGATCTGACTAATGACGACTAAACCGGTGCTTCTTTGATGTTTTCTTATGCTGTGCGTTAGGCTGATCTCGTTGCAGACACCAGCAGTAATCCGCCATCATATTTGATTGCCATCTTCTTTCATTTCTTCTTTCCATGGTTTTGATGTCCTGGTGAAATCGTTCCCCTTGCTCCTCACTGACATCTCCGAGATTTTCCGGAAAACGGTCAAGATGTGAAAATATGAAGTGGACTTTGAGGCTCATGTTGCAGCCTAAAACGCAAAACTTTTTAAGCATATTTTCCACCAGTCTTTCATAATTTTGGCTTTTGTAGTTTCGCAAGAAGTTTTCAACAACATCTTTGAAACCAAGCCATGCTTCTTTTTCTTTATTGGTCATTGTGTTCAGGAAATGTTCGTCTGTCAATAACTTTCTAATCTGAGGACCTATAAAAACACCTTTATTTTCTCGTAGCTAATCTTTGGATATTTTGAACAAATGTACTTGAAACACTCACCTTCTCTATTCAATGCTTTGACATACTGCTTCATCAAGCTTAACTTAATGTGCAAGGGTGGTAGGAGGATTTTATTTGGTTCAACTAGATGTTCATGTAAAATGTTCTTTGATCCTGGGGTAAGATTCTCTCTAGGAGGCCAAGTTTTCCTCTTCCAGTGCTGGTCATGTGCTCGACTATCCCATTCGCAGATGAAACATGGCATCTTAGTGTATCCTGATTGCTGCCCAAGTAACATGCAAAGGACTTTGAGATCCCCACACAATATCCATCTGTGGTTTTGATACTGAATTTTTTCCAGAAGCAGTTTCATGTTATCATAGGTCTCTTTTAAATGAGTAGAATGGGCCACTGGGATTGATGCATATTTGTTACCGTTGTGCAGTAACAGTCCTTTTAGACTGGTTTTAGAGGAATCTATAAACAACCTCCAGTCACTGGTTTGGTATTCGATGCCTAGCTTGCACACTAATCCTGTGATGTCCTTGCAAACTACCAAGGGACCATCTTCTTCGAAAAAAGGCACGAAGTCTTTCTCATGATTTCTGTACCAAGCGAAGTATGTGTCGGATGCCAATAAATTGTTCTCCTGCAATCTAGACCCCAAAAGTTCTGCAGAGTCCTTAGGCAGATTCAAATCCCTGACTAAGTCATTTAGTTCGGCTTGGGTTAATGGTTTAGGAGGATCTCGGTCAGCTGTTGGCTGTTCATAAACATCATCATTGTCTGGATTTGGAGCTGAATCAGAATCTGAATTGTATTGATCCAGACTCTCGGGTGGGCGGAGAATAGGAACTTCTGGACCATGGGGTACCGGCCTTATTGCAGATGGAAGACGGGTATTGAAGGCTCTCTTTATTCTTTGCATTATAACCTTTAACATTGCAAGAACAGAAGTAGCAGTCGTCGGTATGGTTTCTAGGCTCGCGCCATACCATAGGGATCCCAAATGGCAAACTTTTCTTTTTACCTTTGCTCCAATTCCTTAGTGCCGCAACACACGTAAGACAAACCTTGTGTGGAGGTCAACTTTTGTCTTGATCTCCTAATTTAATTCCAAAATAAGCATGATAAGCTCTCTTAATGAAGGTCGTTACATTTGTCCTTTGTTTTACAACAACATACCGACCACAAATATAACAAAATATGTCTGGACTATGGGTACATCCTCTAGAAGCCATTATTAAAATTTTAAAGACGTAATGTTAGAATTATCTATCTGAAAAATATGAAAAAACGAAATTAATTAAAGATAAAAAAGGTAAAAAATTACAAAACGCCCCAAAATTGTTTTGCTAATAACTTTAAAACTGTGGGTGATAGAAAAAAACTGGTAGCATGTTTTAATTCAGCGCAGCGAACTGCTTCAGAATCACAACTCAAAATAAAGAAATCGATTTTCATGCAGACCGGTGTTATCATTTCACATCTGTAAAATTATGACAACTTGCCCTCAGTAATATCTAATTACCTAAGCATACATCTATACACACCCATATATACGAGGGTAATTCAATAAGTATCCGCACTTTTTATTTTAGTGATAATATAGTATATAATATATGACGCGTTCGGTGGAGAAGGGGCGAACGCCACAAAATTCGAAAAATGAGTTTTTTGTCGTATAATTATCATTTAAAACCTTTGCTTTACCTATGCAAAAAATTAGATGTTAGTCTGCACTCTTTCACGGTAAAATTTAGGTTTTAATGTATCTCAGAGAAATTCACTCCGCATCATTGCTTCACATTGAACACATCTATCTACTTTCTGGTCACTCGACAATGCCCTGTGATGCTCAATTTGGCCAAATTGAACAAAATATAAAAAATAATTACAGCAATATTATTTACACCAAAAAAGATTATGTTACGGCCATAACTACAGCCGTTTCGCAGCGCTTCCTAGTTGTAGAAATGAAACAGGTTGATTTTCTCGATTTTGACGTCCTAAAAACGTGCATTGTCATTAGGAAATCAACAACTACTAAATTTACAGATGCAAGGAAGTTAATATTTGACTTTCAACACAAAGAAGGCTACGTAATATCTACTGCATACCGCACAACCCCAGATAATAGCCATCCCGTCAGACTGCAGAAAGGGAAAAAATCCTACAGTGTCAGTTTATTCAATCTAGCCCAGCAGACACTGCAACCAAAGTATTCCCAATTGCTGCCAATAATTAAGGAAAAAATAAAAGATCTCAAAGAATTATCAGACCTAATGCCTGCAACTGCAGTGAACTATTATACAAGATTGTTAAAGGAACTGGAAGAAACCGAAACAGTTGAAGCAGGTAATACAACATTCAACGAAGAGGACCAAATAATGGATTACACCAGTTAACATCAGAAGCTATCAATAAATAATATCGTAAAATTTCTTGGCGTTTTATTATATCGACATATTACACAACAATATTTCACTCAAATATGTGTTCAAATTCATACAACATTTCAATAAACCGGAAAAATACAAAGGTTTAAAGTTTACAAACTTTAACTTCATTTTGTGGCATAATTCGAAAATGTTGCGTTCGCCCCTTCTCCACCGAACGCGTCATATACTCGTAATAACGAGCCAAACTGAGATCTATAAACTTATTTAGGCTAGCAACAGTGTAGGCTTATTTAGGCTACTCGTAGCTGTCACATATCACACGAGTAGTAAGCATGGCTGCGCTGCTTTCAATTTGTGCTCTGGAAGAACAGAGATCCGTGGTTCGTTTTTTGTGGGCAGGTGTGAAAGGAGCTGAAATTCACGCGCGTTTATGTGCTTAGTATGGGAATAATGCGTTACCACGGCAAAGTGTGTACGAGTGGATTCAAATGTTCAAGGAAGGTCGGACATGTGTAACAGATGCTCAGCGCTCAGGACGACCGTCAACATCAACCAGTGGTGACAAGCAGGAAGAAGCCAGAGCCATGATTTTCGATGACAGAAAATTAACAATAAAAGAAATTGCATCTTCATTAGACATCAGTCAAGGGTCAGCCTATTCGATAGTTCATGACATTCTTGACTTTCATAAGGTTTGTGCAAGATGGGTGCCCAAACTGTTGACAGAAGAGCACAAGTGTAATCGTATGGACGTCTGCTCTCGTCTTTTGGCGCGGTATTATAACGAAGGTGAAAACTTTTTGGAGCGCATTATCACTGGAGATGAAGCCTGGATCCATTACTATGAACCAGAAAGCAAACGACAGAGCATGCAATGGAAGCATCCAGCATCTCCCGTTGCAAGGAAGTTCAAAGCGCAGCCGTCAGCAGGTAAAGTTATGCTAACACTGTTTTAGGATACACGAGACCCTATCCTTGAACATTATCTAGAGCGTGGAACTACAGTAACAAGTGCATCGTATTCTGACATGCTTCGGAATGAGTTAAAGCAAGCAATTCGCACAAAACGGAGAGGGAGATTGTCGGAAGGTGTTATTCTGTTACACGACAATGCGCGCCCTCATACCGCTGCACAGACTAGAAAATGCCTTCAAGAACTTAAATTTGAAGTTCTCGACGATCCAGCCTACAGTCCAGACCTGGCACCTTCGGATTTTTACCTGTTTGGACAACTAAAAGACGCTTTGAGAGGTCAGCGATTCCAAGGCGATGATGACCTGAAGGAGGTGGTGCATGACTGGCTACGCACACAGCCAAAAACATTCGTTTGTGATGGCATTAGGAAGCTTGTAGATCGCTGGACTAAGTGCATTTAGAAACAGGGAGACTATGTTGAGAAGTGATGTGTTTATAATCTATCAGATGTGAAAATAAAATTGTGAAAATAAAAAGTGCGGATACTTATTGAATTACCCTCGTATATACAGTATATATAAATTATATACGAGTAGAGTATATATAATAATAATAATAGTGAGGCGTGGCGAGTACGAGGGGTGAACTTGCCAAACCAGTTTTGAGATAGATACGTTTAAACTTTGTGACTATTGTGAACGAGGGGTTTCAGCTTCACACAATGCAAATAGGAAAACAACACGACTCCAAATATATTTATTCAATAAGTCTGTTATTATTTAGTGACTTTTATTATGAAATAAAAAATTATGTAAAAATCGAAGGTGTCTATTTACTTTTGTCATCTCTCTTTCTCTCAGCACGAAGGTGCTGGCCTGGATAGTGTTCGGTGTACTGCGACAGTCGTTGCCGATAGAACAGACAAACTGAGCGCGTTTAAGGCTCCTGGGCCAGATCAGTTCCTCCCCAGAGTCTTGCGGGTAGTGCACGACCAGGTGGCTCACCACCTGGCTACAGTCTTCAACATATCGTTGGAGACGGGCCAGGTGCCTGGTGACTTGAGGGAAGCCAACGTGACCCCTATCTTTAAGAAAGGGGATCACAAAAGTCCAGGGAACTATCGTCCCATTAGTCTCACTTCGGTTGTAGGTAAATTATTAGAGGGGATAATAACGGATAGGATCGTTGACCATTTGGATTTTTACAAGCTGCTTGGGGACTCCCAACATGGGTTTAGATGCATAGATCGTGTCTCACCAACCTGCTCGAATTTTCATGTGGAGTGAGTACGATAAGAGTAGGGCGATTGATATACTTTATCTCGACTCTGAGAAAGCCTTTGATAAGGTACGTCACCTCCGGTTAATGGCCAAAGTCCGCGCGCTGGATATCGGTGGGGAAGTAGGTAGGTGGATTGAAAAATGGCTGAAGAATAGGCGGCAGAGGGTTGTAATTAAAGGAGCTAGCTCGGGTTGGGCCTCGGTCACTCGCGGGGTTCCTCAGGGTTCCGTTTTGGGGCCATTGTTGTTTATCATTTACATAAATGATATTCGACGGTGGCATCGTCAGTAGGATCGCCAAATTCGCTGATGACACCAAGCTTGAGGCCAATGTTGGGACGCCCGAAGCGATCGAACAGGATAGGAGAGTGGTCCGAAAAATGGCAAATACCGTTTAACTTGGGTAAATGCAAGGTCATGCACATTGGCTACGCCAATCCCAAGTCGGATTACTCCATGTTGGGGAGTAATATCAAGGCCACTGATTTGGAAAAGGACTTGGGTGTGCTAATTAGCAGCGACCTTAAGTTTACAAACTGCGTAGAGGTGGAAAAGAAAGCCCAAAAGTTGTTGGGTTATAGGAGGAGGCAATTTCGATTTCGGAACAAGGAGAATGTGCTCTCTCTGTACAATTCTCTGGTTCAGCCGCACCTGCAGTATGCTGTGCAGTTCTGGTCGCCCACCCTCAGGAAAGATATTGAGAGGCTTGAGCGAGTGCAGGCGAGGGCCACGAAGTTAATCCCTTCCGTTAGGCATGTGGGCTATAATCGACGCTTACACGCCCTGAAAATGTTTTCGCTGGAAACTCGGAGGCTGTGCAGTCAATTCATCGAGGTTTCAAGCTCTTACGCGGGTTCAACGATGACGATTTTAGAAGCATGTTTAGTTTAAATGATAACCCAACTCGCAACAATGGGTGGAAGTTGGATTTGAAATGGTTTAGCACTAGTGTGTGTGGGAATTACTTTACCTATAAGATCTGTGACACGTGGAAGTTGTGAACAGTTCCTCTGTGGATCAGTTCAAGAAAAAGTTAGGCCAAATCTTGCACACTATTTGAGGGTGTATGAATTTTTCCCTGGCACCCGTTGCCATTGGTACCTCCTCGGTATGGGCCGCAAGGCCTTTTGAGGTACTTCTTTTCCTTGTAACTCCTTGTAACTCTCTCGATGTGTGTATATTCTGTATATATATAATATATATATATATATATATATATAATATATATATATATATACACTTTAACAAAGACTTAAAGTTGGTGGAATACTTTGGATTATTTGCTTCTTTACTCTTTTTGTATAAATAAATACCAGCTTCAAACACTTGATTTCCGAATGATAATTTCTGGGGAACAGTTATTGTATCTCAGAGGTTATAAATGTCATTTTCTTTTAAGATAATCTTAATTCCTCATAAAACTTTATATATATTAGTAATAAGTAATTAGTAATTACTACCATGCTTAATAGAAGAATAAACGATTTGTGCATATATATATATATATATATATATATATATATATATATATATATATATATATATATATATATATATATATATATATATATATAAGAAATATGTCCTGTAAAAGTTAAAATTAAACCAAATTTAAAAATAAACAAATGTTGAATATCAGCCTCATAGCAACAGACGACGAAGATTTAATTTTCATTTCATATCTGCATCATTTTAGCAAACAATTGTGTCATGGTTGCCACGAAACAAAGATGTTTGAGAAACATTGATTGAGATATATGAAAAGTGTTCGTAACTGGTTGGTTGCTATGGGCGTCTCTCTCTCTCTCTCTCTCTCTCTCTCTCTCTCTCTCTCTCTCTCAAATAAAATATAACAGATAAAGATTTTAAAATGGTGCTGCTGGAGTTATTTAAACGTTTTAACCTTAATATATAATATATATATATATATATATATATATATATATATATATATATATATATATATATATATATATTATAAGGAATGGAATTTGCGGTATGGAGCAAATTGCTACTGTTTCCATCCCTCCATGTGCAGACATTCAATTACGGGGAAAAAAAAATGTCTAAATCTGAATGCTCGTATTTTTAAATTAAGCGTACTGAAAGAAGTGAAAGAGAAATAACATCTCAAACACTTAATAAGAGAAGTAACACGAGGGCCAATGAAGGACATTTTTTTAAGAAGAAATAAAAACGATAAAAAAAGATTGTCTCTTTCAATGGGAAAAGACCGAACTTCGCAGATATATGTATCCCAGCAATACATACACTACTCTCCCGTCCAACACCACCGACCGTTAATTCAACAACCACAATGGTACCAAGGGCCGCATCCCCAGTATTGTCAAATGCAACGGCCCACCCATTAACACCGAACAGGAACCGTCGAAATCAACCAGAAAACAACCATTATCCGAGAGAGCCAAGCACCAATATTAACCCTGTAAATTTATTAAGCACAAATATATAAGGCCTGCACACTGACCATACAGGTTTACAAATTAAAATGCCTGCAAAATTAAACTCTGGAAGCCAACACAAATATCATATGCCTAACGGAAACACACTTGCATAAATGTGAAAAAAATGTGAAAATTGCATCGAAAACGGTGAAATAGCAATCTCTACAGAACGGATAGATTTGCTAGAAAAGGAAGAAGCTGTTGCATTTACACGAAAAACACCTACACGATGAAGTGAAGGTAAACAAATCATACAGCACAGTCGCTATTGTTATTTTACAAGTAAAAGAACTGAATCATTATGAACATACAGTATACAGCCCACCAAACACCAGAAAAAGTAAATTCCAATTCGTTATAAATAAATACAAAACATATTAAAATCACTTAAAACCCCAGCACCAAATATTTTAATTCGTGGGGATTTTAACTTTCCATTCATAACATGGAAGAAAAATGATTAAGTTTTAGGTTGAGAAGTTTCATGGAAACATTACAGTAGATGGTAGAACTCGGGCAACAGTGCTATCAGATATTATGGAACATTATGCATTTACCCAGAAAATCTGTGAAGCGACTAGAAAAAATAATGTTTTGGGTTCAATTTTGACAAACATCGATGCCATAATAATAAATAAAAAAGTAATGCACACCAATTTCCCTGACCCTAACCCAATCGATATACAAATAAAATTAGCAACCAGGAGACCTAAAACGCATCCTAGAGAGGAAAGGAATATTTGAAAGTTTAAACATGCATTTTATGAACGTAGATTGGGAAAGTATAAATGCATATTAAGGAAGGTAAATTGAGAACTGCAACTTCACAAGTCTTCAGAAGAAATACTATCTGTAATTGAAGTCGAAACTAAATCTATATTGCTGAAGCATGTTCCAAAGAGACAATAAAGAAAATGTAACAAACTCGAGAGAAAAACCAGAACACTATTTAGACAACGGAAACAAACCATAAGAAATCTCTTCGGGTGCAAAACTGAAGCAAGGACACTTAAGCCACAAGAAAAAATATGCGAAACAAAAGTAGACCGAAAATATTCATCCACAAGATAAACGAGGAGGAAAACAAGATAGTACCAAACAAAAAATAACCCAAAATACTTTTACACGTTTAAAAAGTAAACTCCAATGTAAAGAAAATATTGGTCCGTTAAAAGATGGGCGACTGAATACACAAAAGACTTAGAAAAAATGAGCGACCTGTTTTAGGACCATTTAAATCTGCGTTCAGCACTCACGAGTCCGAGAAGAAAGTAGAAAATCCAAATGAAATCGTTGTCAAAGATACAAAACGGCCAAGAACAAGTACGGACACGAAACTATTGATGGATTTAGAGTTCTTGGAAGGAGACATATCATACTTTCGGCTGTAAACAAATACGAGAAAATTCGGCACAAGAGCCAGAAACATGAAGTGCCATGTTTCTGAAGAAATACAAAGATAGATTTGCCAAACCACTATACTTAGTATGGAAGAAATCACTCAACACATGGCAAATTCGACTCCCATTAAAGAGTGAAAACTGCCCCTTATTCAAAGGAGGTAACAGAGCAATGCTAAAGAACTATCGGTTAGTAGCTCTCACCTCCCACTTTATAAAGTGCTTCAAACGTGTAATCAGAGGCAAAATTGCTTATAACCTACAAGAAAAGAATTTATTCAACCCGAATCAACATGGCTTCAGGGCTGGAAGATCATGCCCATCACAGTCATTAGACCACCAAGAAAAAGTATTAGAAACTCCGTGTCGAGATCAAATTATAGATGTATGATAATATATACCGATTTTACTAAAGACTTCGATGTAATCATGGAATTATAACACAAAAACTTAAGAATACAGGAATTGCTGGAAAGCTGGGACGACAGCTATGTAATTGCCTGACTCAAAGAATACAAAGAGTAGTAGTAAATGAAGTCAAATCTTTGGTCTCAAAAGTAGTCAGCTCTGTTTTGTTGTTTATAATAATGACTGCAGACCACTAGTGATACAGACATTAATTACAGTATCGTTTCACGGATGACACAAAGACATGCAAGGAAATATAAAATGAAGGTGACAAAGAAAATTTGCAAAACGATTTTGCAACATTATTCGTGGGCAGAAGACAACAATATGAAGTTCAAGAAGAAAAATTCCAACTGATAAGATATAACAAGGCGCTACAGAATAAAGGGTACAAAACACTACAAGAGAGACAAATAACATCAAACCCACAAGTCAGGAATCTTGGAGTAATAATGTGATCGAATGCAGCATTCAGAGAACACCATAATATTAATACTACAACCGTTAAAAAATAATGAAAATTATCTGGTAGAGCTTTGACAGCAGAAAAGTAACCATCATACTAAAATTATGGAAGAGTTTAGTTCTATCAATAATTGAGTATTGCTTAGTTCTCACATGCCCATACAGAAAATGAGACATTGCAAACATAGAAACCACACAAAGGACTTTTAAGTCCAAGATATTAGATTTACTTCCGAGTTTAACCGTAGATGGTATAGGTGGGGTATTAGGTACTCCAGCACTATTTGATTTGAATGGTAATAAAATTGGACCTATACTTCCTAGGTTAAGACTTCTAATTCCCTTTCATTTCTAGATGTTTTGGTTATATCGTAAACCTATATTTACAGGATTGGGTCTTAGATTTATTTCATTTACCCCGTTAAAATACAAGAAAAATTTAATTTTGACTTTATTACACAGAACGTATGAGATTTGTTCTAAACTTAAACTTCTTCACAATGAATTTGAATTCTTCAGACATTTTTACTTGGAAATGGTTTTGTTACAAAACTCACTCAATATACTACCAGCAGGTTCATATATTAAAAATATATTAATAAGTTGGAAGTGGTTGGTAGAAGAGTTGCAAGAAAATAATCTATTTTAAATTGGTATACAATGGTCCTGATAGTTTTATCATCAAGAATAAAATTACTAAACTAACAAATAGGTTGTATCCACAAGTTACTGTGCAATGTATATTTACTTTTGCACTGGAGATTGGGATCCTTTTATAAGTAAAGGATAAAATCCCAAGCAACCTGTTCAACTACGCATGGTTGAGCACTAGGGTGTGTCACTTCTGGACTTTTTTTTAAAAGTTATGGTGCTTACCTCTTATATTGTGACAAATTGACAAGAAAACCAAGAATAAACCAAAAGAAGACAATCGGATAATATTTAGGGTCCCCGCCCCCCATTTGGAAAATAAGCCCTCTAGTCACACAAAAAATGGTGATTTTTGGAGATATTTTTGGTCTTACCTCTTATATTGTGACAAATTGACAAGAAACCAAGAATAAACCAAAAAAAAGACAATCGGATAATATTTAGGGTCCCCGCCCCCCATTTGAAAAATAAGCCCTCTATTCTCACAAAAAATGGTGATTTTTGGAGATATTTTTGGTCATAGTTTCCTTACTAATCATCGTATTTCAAAAATTTTGCTACCAAAATATAGAGAATAACGGTATCCTCTTATTATGAACGTTTTAAAACTATTTTAGTTGTATACGGTGCTGATATTTGAGTGGACCTTATGAAATTTTTCCCTCTGTTTTCATTTCTATAACATTTATTTACAGTATTTCCAGGTTTTATCTACAAAAAGTATGCAAATATAACCAAATGTATAATAAATTTGCTTTTCTTTCAGAATTCTATTACACTGGGTAACAAAATTTGAAAAAATTTCTGTTTATTGTGATTTTTCTATCGTTTCTTAATGATTTCGGGGGCGCTGATTCCAAAAATGATATTGGTTTTGCTCTATCATCAACCGTTTCAAAAATATAGGTTATCACACTTTTCATATGGCAAGGTATATAAAGAAGGCTAAAATAAATATTTTCTGAAAATAAAAACACTATTGGAAATTAATGTTTATTGAGCCAAAATTGTTTGACAAACCCAAAATGGTGCAAAGGATATAATATATATCATGAGGAGAACCGATAAGAGAATAACAAGCCTCGTTATGCAGTGTGTGTTCCTTAAAAATGCACAGAAAAACGCGACTTCCGCGTATGAACATTCTTATCCTTTCTGATCAGCGACCATACGTAGTCTTCCATCATGGAAGCATCCCAATGGCTCTGGTACCTTTTCTCCATCGTTTGAGTATCTTGATGGAATCTTTCGCCATGTTCTTCACTCACATCGCCCAGGTTATCACGAAAAAAGTCTAGATGTGAATGCAGATAGTGTAATTTTAAAGACATACGGCACCCCATTTTGCCATAGCACTTAATCAAGTTTGACACTAACTCCTTATAGTTTGGTGCTTTATGGTTGCCTAAACTCTCACGAACCACATCACGGAAAGCACACCAAGCCTCTTTTTCGATCGGAGTCATCTTGGCTTCAAGGTTCTTTGAATTCAACAGCGCCTTGACTTGTGGTCCTACAAAGATGCCAGCCTTGACTTTGGCCTCAGAGAGTTTAGGGAACATGACCCGAATCTGTTGGAAAACTTCCCCTCCAAAATCTAACGCAGTTACAAACTGCTTAATTAGACCCAACTTAATATGGAGAGGTGGTAGCAGAACTATGTCAGGCTTCACAAGAGGTTCCCTGAGTACATTGTACTTTCCTGGTTGCAGTCCTTCACGTGGAGGCCACTGAACTGTTTTATAGTGCTCAGTTGAAGCCCTGCTATCCCACAGGCAAAGAAAACTTGAATATTTAGTAAACCCTCCTTGTAAACCTAACAGGAAACCAATCATTTTGAAATCACCACACACGTCCCAGTTATATTGTTCATACCTGATTTGAGTGAGCAGTTGTTTGACATTTTTATAGTCCTCTTTCATTTGAACAGAATATGCAACTGGTATAGATGGATATTTGATCCCATTGTGAAGTAGAACAGCTTTTAAACTCCGAGTTGAACTGTCAATAAACAGGCGCCACTATGAGGGTATATGTGTTAACCCAATAGCTGTGAGACACATTATATAGGGCGGGTCATACTATGCATTTTTTTTAAATCAATGGAGAGGGGTGTTCAAATGACATATTTTGGTGTATAGAACACAATTCTGAAGAAAATATGTAATTCTGATAACCCTAACCTACATCATTTTGCAGTTGATTATTATTAAATTGTTGATTATTTTACTATTGTAGTTACCCCAGAATATGTCTTCTCACGTTTTCTATCATGGCTGCTCACGTTATCTCTCATAGAGCATTGTTCTAACTAATTCATATAAACACATATAATGTAATTCATATAATAATAATAATATTTAAATACTCAAATAAAAAGGTATGCCATTCCACTTAATTGTAATTATCATACAGTTTGGTATATGAAATATTTTGACGGTTTTCTGGCGCACAAAAGGCCATTTTCTGAGCCACCTTTCTCAGAGGCTAGAATGTAACGTGAGGGCTGTGTTATCCAAGCCCACATTAACTGTTCCTGCAGCAGAGAGAAAAAGATTCCTGTGAAAGATCTTGCCTACATCAAGGGACAGAAAGAGAAGGTTGGAAGTAAGGGACCCCACCAAATAGGGGGTCCTGATCTACCAGAGCACAAGAGAAAGGTGAGGACATTGAAAAGGCAGTGGATGGAAAGGAAGGCAGAGAAAAGGAGAAGGAGCAAGGAGGAAAGTGCTGCAGTAGCAGAGAAGGCAGCCAGGAAGGATGTTAAGATTTTTGGCAGATGGTGATGAGGATCTGGAATTGGAGAGAAGTGGTGATGAAGATGAGTTTGTTCCTGAAGTTGAGCTCTTCCCTCAAACTGACCCTGAGCCAGCAGCTTCGGCAAAGGTACAGAAAAACTATGATGAGATTCAAAACATTGTCCTTGCTAGTGTAAGGTATGGCATAGGGCTGAGGCCAACTGCAGCGATAGCAACAGCAGCTCTGATTGACGCAGGAATCATCACAGAAGACAATACAAGTAAAGTGATTGATAAGAGCAAGGTCAAGAGAGCACAGGAGAAGTTGATGAGAGAGCTGGGGGAACAGTTCGAGAAGAAGTGCAGGGAGGAGGGGGGATCTCTTGCATCCTCTTTGATGGGCGGATTGACCTGACCAATGTGATGATGGAAACTGAGGGCAGTGACCAATCTTTTCCCGCAAAGATCAAGGAAGAACACTATAGTGTTGTTAGTGAGCCTGGCAGCTGCTATCTGTTCCACTTTATCCCAGATAAAGCAACTAAAGAGGAGTCACATGCGGAGAAGATTGCTAAGGTCCTGTTTGCCTGGCTGAAAGAGAGGGGTTATGATAAGACCTTGTTGGCCATTGGAGGAGACTCAACAAATGTCAACCCTGGTGTGAAAGCTGGAGTAATGCGGAAGCTGGAGCTGCACCTGGGGAGAAAGCTGGTCTGGTTGGTGTGCAACCTGCACACTGTTGAACTTCCCCTGCGCCATCTCATTGTTGACCTTGATGGCCCTACTCTGTCAGACAAAAAATTATCCGGGCCAATAGGAAAGCTCCTTGATTCTGCTACAGACTTTGATATTGTTGGTTTACGTCGTCGTCGTCGTCGGCCTAGGCAAGCTACGGCTTGGGACCGTAGCGCATCTATCCGGTATAGGTTAACCTGGATGATGTAGCCATAAGCACTGCCGCTAGTTAAGTGCCAACCAGTGATTATCTCACTAGCCGTATTGAGTCCGTTAGGCGAAACTACGACAGTACCAAAGGTGGAAAATATAACCTTTGGTTTTCTATTATTTATTTGTAAAATGGACATGGTATTAAATTAAAATAAATATTTGAATATAAATAATTAACTGACAATTGTGATATATAATTAATTATGTTTACATACAATAAAATAATATAGTATACATAAAATTAGTATTAATGTGGTTCACAATTGAATTATAATGGGGTAACTAATTTAAAATGAATTTATAACTATTCCGAAATTCAAGACGGTAAAATTAACATTTAACTTGAAACTAAAATAAGAGTATTCACTACACACCCCCACCAGAGAGGAAGTTCAAAGAGTTCCGAACGACACAGATTTCCGCTGGACCTTTTTGGTAGCTACATGTACCTCGCTTAAGGTTGATTCCAAAAACGCAGGCTTAAGACGATCGATAGAAACCTTGTCGACCTTGGAACCGCGCTGGATGAGAATGATTTGCGCGTACGTCGGAGAACTTCATAGGGTCCGTCATATGGACATTGGAGAGGTCGTTTTGGGACAGGTACACGAACGAAAACGTGGGTGCAAGACTGGAGGGCTGGGGAAACAAAGATGTTCTGTTGGCTAGTCAATCGAGGGGGAACAGGCTGAAGGGACTGCATGTGAGAGGAAAGTGTTTGAGCGAATTCCGTAGGATCGCATGACTTATCCCTGCAGTGAAGTAGCCACCTGGTAGCCGCAGTGTTGTTCCATAGACTAGTTCAGCCGCTGTAGTCTTCAGATCACTCTTAAATGCAGAGCGAATACCAAGCAACACGAGTGGAAGCTTATCCATCCAATGGGAGTCTTCGTGACACATAAGGGATGACTTCAGCTGGCGATGGAAGCGTTCGACGAGGCCGTTAGCTTGCGGATGATACGCACAGGTATGCGCATGTACTGTACCCAACAAGCTGGTAAACTTCTTCCAAAGCGAAGACTCAAATTGGCGACCTTGGTCAGTGATGACTTTTGTCGGCAATCCAAATCTTGATACCCATCCATGAAGAAAGGCTCTTGCAACAGTTTCCGCTTGGATATCAGGAAGTGGAATGGCTTCAGGCCATCTGGAAAAGCGGTCGAGACAGGTGAGCAGATAACGTTGGCCTTGAATCACTGGAAGAGGGCCAACAATGTCTACATGAATTACTTCAAATCGCTGGGATGGGGGCGGAAATGCGTCAAAGGGGGACCTGGTGTGCCTTTGGACTTTGGCACGCTGGCAGGCAAGGCACGTTTGGTCCAATGTTTGACATCCTTCCGCATCGAGGGCCAAACAAAGCGAGAGGTAACCAGGTGTTGCGAAGCACGGATACCAGGATGGGAGGGCTTATGAAGATCCGTGAAGACTGCTTTTCTGTGACATGGAGGGACATAAGGGCGAATAGCAGCTGTTGATACGTCGCAATAGAGGGGCACAGACAATCCTGGCATACTCATTTTCTTGAGGGAAAGTGAGTGAGTGGAGTCTTCTCTGAGCAGGTCTTGTAGTTCCGTATCCTTATCTTGATCCTGTGCAATAGCATTCCACAGTGTAGAGCTGAGGGTAACAGAAGTAATCTCTATTCTTGAAAGTGCATCCGCTGGAGTGTTCAAGACACCTTTGATGTGGCGGATATCTGTGGTAAATTGCGAGATATAATCGAGTTGCCTGATGACTCTGGGAGAGTGGTTACAGCTGTTTTTATTGAAGACAGTGACCAAAGGTTTGTGGTCGGTAAAAACACAAAACTCTCGGCCTTCAAGGAAATGTTGAAAATGCTTCACGTTTAAGTAAATAGCAAGAAGTTCACGTCCGAAAGCACTATAACGCGTTTGGGCTGGCTGCAGCTTTTTCGAGTAAAACGCGATGGGTGCTTGTTGACCGTTAATGGTTTGTTCCAACACTCCACCGATCGCAACATCTGATGCATCGACCGTCAGAGTTAGGGGGGCATCACTGATAGGAAATGACAGAGACAATGCACTATTGATAGCATTTTTGGCATTGTCGAACGCCTGTAAACTATCGCTACACCATACCAATTTTGTTACCTTGCGTTTGTGTGTGATCATAGCGTGTAGAGGAGCAAGAACACTGGCACAGTTTTTAATGAACTTGTGGTAATAATTTACCAAACCTAGAAACCGACGTAACTCACGCTGATTATTTGGCATAGGGTAATTTTTTATCACTTCACACTTGTCCTGGGGGGTAATTCCGTGCTGCGAAATCGTGTGACCAAGAAATTCCAAGGTTGGCTGTGCAAACACACACTTAGATGCATTAATAGTAACACCGTATTGTTCTAAGCGTTGAAAGAGGAGTGAAAGATGTTCCTTATGTTCCTCTTCCGTTGAGCTGGCCACAAGCAAATCATCGATGTAGGCATAAACAAAGTCTAAGCCTCTGGTGACCTCATCTATAAACCTCTGAAAGGTTTGCGCAGCATTCCGTAGCCCGAACGGCATCTTCAAAAATTCGAATAACCCAAATGGTGTACAAACTGCAGTCTTGGGAATATCCGAAGGCTCTACGGGAATGTGGTGGAAAGCCTTAACGAGATCTATTTTACTGAAGATAGATTTGCCGTGGAGAAGAGAAGTAAAGTCTTGGACATTTGGTACCGGATATCGGTCCGGGATGGTTGTCGAATTCAAAAATCGGTAATCCCCACATGGTCTCCAGTCTCCTGACTTCTTCTGGACCAGGTGTAGGGGAGAGGACCAACTGCTTTTGGAAGGTCTTATTATCCCAAGATCCATCATAAGCTGGAATTCCGATTTGGCAGCTTTCAGTTTGTCCGGGGCAAGACGTCTGGGTTTTGCAAACACAGGGGGACCTTTTGTTGTAATGTGATGGGTAATGGTGTGCTTAATGGTATCACCCATCTGCATAGGTTGAAGAATTCCTGGATATCGTTGGAAAAGGCACTGGTACATGGAATTAGGGGGAACGAGGGAAAGTGCAGAGTTCGAGGCGTCCGGAAGGGCAACCTGTTTGGCAAGAACAGAAAGCAGTGTGGCCTGGTCGCATAAGCGTCGCTTGTCAAGATCCACCAGGAGTTTGAAATGCTGGAGGAAGTCAGCGCCGATTATGGGATGCTGCACTTGAGCACAGATGAAAATCCACTTGAAGGATCGGTGAAGGCCCAAGTTTAGTTCACGCGACTGAGTACCGTACGTGGGTATGCGTGAACCGTTAGCAGCGTATAGAGGCGGAGATTCCGAGTGCTTATGACCAGATTTTTGAGGGAATACACTGACTGACGCTCCGGTATCGACCAAGAAATTGATACCAGAGTTCCTGTCCTTTATGAATAACAGGTTGGCAGTGCGAGTACTAGACGCCATTAGGACTCGCTGCTGGGGTTTTCCGACGAAAAATTGCAAGGGGAGATGCACTTCCTAGCCTTTTTTCCAAATTTCGAGTGGTAGAAGCAGATCTTCCCGGAACTCGAACGATGCCTCTTCGTAAATCTTGACCGAGAATGGCTTCTTTGCCGTTGATTTTGTAGCAGAGAACAAACGTGGTTGAGTTGTTGACTTAACTCTTCCACTTTCAACTCCAGTTCCGATTGTGTGTTCACGTTGTTGACCGGAGCTGTGTCAATCTCCACTACTTTGTCGGCAGTTTCTGCTAGTTTATCAACTGGAGTAGCAGGATCCATAGTGGCCAAGACACGCTGAGCTGATGGAGGAAGTTTCTGCAAGAAAAACTGTCTAAAGATGTCCTTATCGAAGGTTTGTGCGCGTTCGCCTAGAGCGCACTGCATAGCCCTCAGCATTTGAGTGGGCTTACGGTCTCCAAGTTCTTCTTTTGAGATTAACTGATGTAGTTTCTCACGCTCGGAGACAGTGGTGCGGCGCAGGATGGCAGACTTCAGATCGTTGTACGGGTCCTCACTCGTGGAAGGAGATACGATGACGTCACGGACTTCAGAGATGATGCTCGCTGGTAGAGAGGACAAAACATGATCGTATTTCGTCCTGCTAGTGGTGATCCTTCCCAAGTTGAATTGTGATTCCACTTGGTGGAACCAAATAAATGGATCACCCGGCCAGAAGACGGGGAGCTTTACGCTCAAGTGGGAGATGGCACCAGCGTCGTCAGGCATCTTCTCCTATGCTTGCTAACGTACAAGCAAGACGACAAGTTCCCAACGAAGGAGTGGAGGTTGAGACGAGCGCAGGCACAGAGCGCACGGGCAGGGGTGAGGGGCAGAGGGCACGAGCGACATTACAGTCTGATCCTAGTCGCTCGGGTGAAGGGGGTGATGGGCACGAGCGACATTACAGTCTGATCCTAGTCGCTCGGGTGAAGGGGGTGATGGGCACGAACGACGTTACAGTCTAGTCCTAGTCGCTCGGGTGAAGGGGGTGATGGGCACGAACGATGTTACAGTCTAGTCCTAGTCATTCGGGTAAAAGGGGTAATCCAGCTCCGGGGTCATCAATTGTTGGTTTACGTCGTCGTCGTCGTCGGCCTAGGCAAGCTACGGCTTGGGACCGTAGCGCATCTATCCGGTATAGGTTAACCTGGATGATGTAGCCATAAGCACTGCCGCTAGTTAAGTGCCAACCAGTGATTATCTCACTAGCCGTATTGAGTCCGTTAGGCGAAACTACGACAGTACCAAAGGTGGAAAATATAACCTTTGGTTTTCTATTATTTATTTGTAAAATGGACATGGTATTAAATTAAAATAAATATTTGAATATAAATAATTAACTGACAATTGTGATATATAATTAATTATGTTTACATACAATAAAATAATATAGTATACATAAAATTAGTATTAATGTGGTTCACAATTGAATTATAATGGGGTAACTAATTTAAAATGAATTTATAACTATTCCGAAATTCAAGACGGTAAAATTAACATTTAACTTGAAACTAAAATAAGAGTATTCACTACAATATCAATCCAAACTTCACCCGAATCTCTGTTGGCCCTCCACTGATCAAGCTTCCTAACAAGGTCATTCAAGATCTCTCAACTGATCAATACTATGGCTATAAAATTGTCTGTGCAGTCAGGGATGGAGTACTTCCTGCAGGGCTGGCTCTGTTAGAGATAGGACCAGTAAACCACAGCCGCTGGCTCACCACAGCGAACAGACTTCTCAGGCTCTGGGTGTCAAAGCACGGACTTAAAGAAAAGAACCTGAAGATTCTGCAATTCATTGTGGAATTCATCACTGGAGTGTATTACCCATGTTGGTTCAACGTGAAGGTCAAGCACTCCTGGATCGAAGGGCCTAGGCACATCCTCTTTCAGCTGGACTGCCTCAAGTCCCAGAGAAAGGAGGTGCTGGATATTGTGATGCCAACTGTGAGAAGATCTGCTTGGTATGCCCACAGTGAAGTCATCCTCCAAACACTACTCTGCTCTGAGGATCAGAAGGAGAGGATTGAAGGGGTGGAGAGAATCCTGGCCATTAGGGGAGAGGGGGACCCGGACACTCAGCTGGGGGACTCCTCTGTTAGGAGCAGAAGGACACCTGACATCAATTGTGCTGCTTCCAGCATCGGTGACTTGATCAGCTGGTCAGAAGGGGTGTCAGAGCCACCTCTCACCTGCTCTCTAAGCACCTCAGAGGTGAAAAACTTCATCAACACCCCCATGGAGGTGCGCAACTGGCCTTGCCACACACAAAGCATTGAGAGGGTTGTTAAAATGGTGACTGAGGCTTCTGCTAAGTACTTCTCACAGGAAAAGAGGGATGGAGGGATCAGGGCTCAGGAGACCAGCAGGAAGCTGATGTCCAAGTCTGAGTCAAAGCAGGATTTGTGCAACCTGGCAAAGTTCAAGATGTCAGGAGAATGATCTTTGTAATTATATCCAGTGATATACATGCAGTTCACCTATTAATAAATATATGTAAAGTTGATTTGGCCTTGTCAATATAAATGATTTACCTTATATCTTTTAATATATTATAAAGGGGTTCAAAAGGGTAAAATTGGCAATTTAGAAATACAAAATGATGTAGGTTAGAGTTATCCTATCCAAAAAAGAAGCTCATATTTGAATTCCCCATGTAAAAACACATAATTTAGACACCCCTGATGGTAGGATTTCCTTCAGATTCATGTTGTCACCTGAGTACGACCCGCCCTATATGACACAAGCTTGTACTGTTTTTAGCACAATCCAAGAATGGAAATTACAGGATACGGTTTACGGAAAGGTATTCGATACTACTTCATCCAATAGTGGCTGGATAAAAGGGGCTTGTAAAGTACTGGAAGATCTCTTTGGAAAAAAAATTATTATGGCTCGCTTGTCACCACCATATGGCAGAACGAGTTTTGTCAGCAGTGTATCTAAAGGTATTCGGAAAATCTACTCACCCGAAGACGAATCTTCCAGACCTTCAGATGTTATATGGAAAGAGCTAGATACTAAGCAACCCTTCAAACAGCTATCTATCAATGACACACATCTCAAGGACCTGAAAAAATGCGTCATAGATTTTATAACAGATTTGCTCAAAGTTAACTAGAGCCTTCCCAGGGATGATTACAAAGAGGTAGCTGAAACAACTATACTCGTTTTAGGAGAAATTCCTGCCAGAGTAATACACTGGATCAAGCCAGGAACTCTCCATCACGCCGTGACTATTGACTAATTTTAATAAACTATGAAATTAAGCAAATCTATAATAGAATTCTGAAAGAAAAGCAAATTTATTATACATTTGGTTATATTTGCATACTTTATGTAGATAAAACCTGGAAATACTGTAAATAAATGTTATAGAAATGAAAACAGAGGGAAAAATTTCACAAGGTCCACTCAAATATCAGCACCGTATACAACTAAAATAGTTTTAAAACGTTCGCAATAAGAGGATACCGTTATTCTCTATATTTTGGTAGCAAAATTTTTGAAATACGATGATTAATAAAGAAACTATGACCAAAAATATCTCCAAAAATCACAATTTTTTGTGTGAATAGGGGGCTTATTTTTCAAATGAGGGGCGGGGACCCTAAATATTACCCGATTGTCTTTTTTTGTTTTATTCTTGGTTTCTTGTCAATTTGTCACTATATAAGAGGTAAGCACCATAACTTTTCAAAAAAAGTCCAAAAGTGACACACCCTATTGAGCACAGGGGTGTAAGTACCCGTTCTGGAAATAGATTTACCCACCCTTCGTTCTCTAGAATTAGAAATCATGCTTAAGAATTTGAACATCCTATAAAAACTAACAAATTTTCCATTATTGCAAGGGGTAATAAATTTGATTTACCCCTTTTTGAATCTGTTTGTATTTTAAAATTAAACCCAAATTAAATGAGCTGAATCCATTTAATTCTATTAATATACTAAGATAATGAACCAGCTAAATAAAAGTACATAACAACAACCACCAGTCCTGAATTTTCAATTATTGGAGCTATTGAAGAATAGGGACCCCATGCCTTCTTTAGTTAGGCTTATAAGGCTAAGGTAACGAAAATATCACAACCTAACCTAACCAATCGTTAGGTTAACTGTACGCCCTTGACGATTGGTTAGGTTAGGTCATGATATTTTCGTTAGTTAGCCTTATAAAGCTAACTAAAGAAGGCTGGGGTCCCTATTCTTCAATAGCTCCCAATTATTTTTCGTACTATTTTCAGAACATACGATCTTCTTTGTCATAATTTTGGTTTATATTTTATTTGTGCATTTTGTAATGGTCATTATTATTAAGAGAATTAAGTTTAAATATTGGTACTTGTAGGTTATCTCCCCCCTACCAATTTTGACAGAATATTTTCGTTAAAACTAACGAAAATATCACGACTTAACCTAACCAATTATCAAGGGCGTACAGTTGATCTATTAGTAAATAGTAAATACTATTCCAGAAACAAACAATGTTATAATTAATAATAGATCAACTGCACGCCCTTGATAATTGGTTAGGTTAAGTCGTGATATTTTCGTTAGTTTTAACGAAAATATTCTGTCAAAATTGGGGGGGGAGGGGGGAGATAACCTACAAGTTCCTAAAGATTTTTATATAATTAGGCAAGTCTTCGTAATTATGTTTTATTTTAATTTTAATGGTCTAATATTGTCTAATGTTGTAATTACTGTATTTTTCCCCTTTCTAGCAATAAAGATGGTGAGAGCCTCACCGCATGCTTTGTTAAGAATAAAATGTTCGTGCAAGGACTACAGGGTGGTACGAAAGTAATGCCTCTTATTTTATTTCTCACTAAATATAATTACAATTACAGTGAAAATTACAGGGAATATGCATGCATACGTGGCAAAT
This sequence comes from Bathynomus jamesi, assembly GCA_023014485.1. Classification (NCBI taxonomy): domain Eukaryota; kingdom Metazoa; phylum Arthropoda; class Malacostraca; order Isopoda; family Cirolanidae; genus Bathynomus; species Bathynomus jamesi. The sequence goes on along the minus strand of JAJOZX010003467.1, from coordinate 221,061 downwards.
ATAAAGTTATTTTTCCACATAGTCTCCGTCAACTGCAACGCACTTTTACCAACGTTGAACCATGCACTGTAAAACTCCTTTTCACAACATCGGAAGCAGTCACGAACCTTCTTTATCACGTCAATGTCATCCTCAAAGTGTTGGCCACGTAATCCATCCTTTAGCGGGCCAAAGAGATGGTAATCTGAAGGCGCAAGAGCTGAACTATAAACATGATTGGGGAGGACGGTCCATCCCAAGGCCGCGGTGGCCTCCCTTCGGCTGCGTAGCGTTCGAAGAGCTCCATACAGATGGACTTCCGATTGTATTTGTACTCTTCCATCAACAATCTTGGGACCCACCGCGCACAAATCTTGAAGTATCCGTGTTGCTGTATGATGCTTATGACTGCTAGTTTTCCAATACCCACTGCCTCACACAACTCACGTGTTGTGACGCGGCGATCCTGTTTAATGAGCGCATTAATCCGACTCTTGTTTTCCGGTGTCTGTGCGGTTCCAGGTCGACCACTTCGAGGCTTGTCGTCGATATCGGTTTTCCCGCTCTTGAACCGCTTTGCCCGTCTAACGGTGCTCACATCAACGCCATATACATTCTTTAAACGCCTATGAATATCCACTGGAGGAACCTCTTCCGCAGTAAGAAGTTCAATAACTGTTCTCTGTTTCGTACGCACACCTAGCGAGGCAGCCATTTTGACAGCGTGGTGTGTTATTGTCATGTGACCGATCGCAGTGACGCTCAACTTAAAATGGGCGGGAGATACAAACCTTTCATTCTGATGTCGCGTAGCTTTCCTACAACGCTTTGGTCACGAACTGAAAAATAAGAGGCATTACTTTCATACCGCCCCTCGTACGTATACTGTATATAAGCGATGTAGCAGTTGTCCGCAACCGCACATATTCACAACCGCAACCGCATTTAACAGTGCGGTTATTGCGGTTGTTTGAGGATATCTCCTTATTAGGGCAACCAAATGCTATAAATGCTAGTGTAATGACTGTAAATGCTATAAAAGTCGCCAAATGCTGTTCCTATCATGCCTCATGCCTTCACTCAAGGGTGCAAAAAAGTAAAAGTTTGCTACGCCCTAATTGCAACATGTCTAGAATTGCTACTTGGACTGGATGGATAGATGCATTATGTAATAACTTACATTTATCAACGCTAGGTGGCTAGAAAACCATTATTTTAATTATATTTAATAAAGTAGTGATAATGTATAATTACTGTATAATTTAAAAGTTATAGAACTCCAAACAAATATATAATATGCGTGAAAAGAAAAAAAAATATATATATATATATATATATATATATATATTTACAGAGGACACACACACACACACACACAGCGCACCACAGACAGGACTTGTTATTCAGAGTATCCTAAAAACATAAATTGTTATTTATTCTATTTTTAAAACCATTTTAGTCTATCACACAATACGTGGGACGTTTTGGGGCTTTTCAGGGCAGCGATCGTGTACCTTCCACAACAAATGAACCGTATGGTTGGTAAGGTCGCGACACACACACACAATACAACACAGAAAAATAAAGGAAAATATTCTAAAATTGATTTATACCAGAAGCGTACAGAACAATAAAAACTCTGGAACCTTGTAAATATATCTCCTTTGAAAGGTTTAAAACACGATCTTTCAAAGGAAATAAAATTTAAGATGGGGTCATGTCCTAAATTTTGCTTTTCCCCGAGGTGGGGACACAATAGATGCGTATACGTCAATACCGTCCAAACGATGCACGTACAAATTAATTCAGTTTTCCGAAAATTGAAATCAATTGTTAACAATTGTAGAAAAACCTTTCCAATATATATACATGCCACTCCTATTGTGTAAAGGGTCATAAGGTATTGTAGTATTGTCAGACAAAGGCCCTTTGTCTGACAATAGAAATATGCAGGTGTCTCTCAACCCAAATCTAAATTAAAAAAAACTTCGAAATTCAGGCATACGTGAATGAACTGGTTTACCAACAAACGGGTCTGATGCTCCACCCAGATTTGATGGCGATCAGTCAATCACAGCACTGAATACGCGTCACAACAGGTTTCACGCGGTCTTGTAGCGAAACACCACCCCTACCCTTCGTGGTGCCTCCCATCCATTGTTTGTGAAAAGGGAGCGTTGATCACGGATTGGCCGAAAAAGCATTACTCGTAAACCAATAGGATTTTAAGATTACGCTTGTGGGTTGGTCCCGTAGACCCTATAAAATGGGATGCTTCGTCGTGCAGAGCCAGTTTATCGTGCATTTTATAGTAACACGCAAGTCATGGACGATTCCTATAACTCTTCTGATCTGTTTTCTGAACAAGACCGTTGCAGCAATGCCAAACTTTATCTGTTCAGAGCAGCAGATCGCGTCGTGCTATTTTCGTCTCAGAACATTGCGGAAAATTGCGACGAGTTGTCAGAATCTACAACCATTTCATTTGAGATGTAAGTAACTTTAATGTGTGTATATACGTATAACACAGAGTAACTGAGTAATTGATATTTAACGAGTAGATAGAGAAGCTTGCATGCTTTCAAGTCCATATTTCATTTAGATTTTATTCAACTAGGTACGTAATAGTCTTTGCAGCTTCGCGTCTCGCTTCTATACCCCAGTTCAGTTAACTTGTCGCAGGCCTTTATTTAATGCATATTCCCACATTTAAATGTGTGTATATATATATATATATATATATATATATATATAGGTATGTTTTATTTGTTTTTCTCATTTTTAATATTTATAGGAAATTAGTTTTTTTATAGATTGTCAAAATCACTTTAAAAATGAAGTGTTCGTAAAACAGAGTAACTGAATAGTTGTTATTTAACGAGTAGATAGAGAAGCTTGCATGCTTTCAAGTCCATATTTCATTTAGATTTTATTCAATTAGGTACGTAATAGTCTTTGCAGCTTCGCGTCTCGCTTCTATACCCCAGTTCAGTTAACTTGTCGCAGGTCTTTATTTAATGAATATTCCCACATTTAAGTGTGTATATATATAATATATATATATATATATATATATATATATATATATATATATATATATATATATATATATGGTATGTTTTATTCGTGTTTTTCTCATTTTTAATATTTATAGGAAATTAGTGTTTTTAAATATTGCCTAATTCTCTCATAGATTGTCAAAATCACTTTAAAAATGAAGTGTTCGTAAAACAGAGTAACTGAATAGTTGTTATTTAACGAGTAGATAGAGAAGCTTGTATGCTTTCAAGTCCATATTTCATTTAGATTTTATTCAATTAGGTACGTAATAGTCTTTGCAGCTTCGCGTCTCGCTTCTATACCCCAGTTCAGTTAACTTGCCGCAGGCCTTTATTTAATGCATATTTCCACATTTATATATATATATATATATATATATATATATATATATATATATATATATATATGGTATGTTTTATTTGTGTTTTTCTCATTTTTAATATTTATAGGAAATTAGTTTTTTAAATATTGTCTGATGGCTATATTTTAAATATAGGAGCAATGCCGAGTTAGAACGTGTAATCGCCACTTTTGACGGAAGGATGGGAACTCACCCCAACTCAGAAGCCGCTGTGTCGGCGTGGGATAGCGAGCGTCAAACCGTGGAGGGGATAATGTAGGTGTTTTGAAACTATATAGATTGTTTTTACATTTCTTTTGGATTTTAACAAATTGCAATAAGGATGCATTGAAAAACGGACCTTTTCCAGTTTGTGTACCGTTTTTCATATAATTTATTTTTGAGAATATTTTTGTTAAAACTAACGAAAATATCACGACTTAACCTAACCAATTATCAAGGGCGTACAGTTGATCTATTATTAATTATAACATTGTTTGTTTCTGGAATAGTATTTACTATTTACTAATAGATCAACTGTACGCTCTTGATAATTGGTGAGGTTAAGTCGCGATATTTTCGTTAGTTTTAACAAAAATATTCTCAAAAATAAATTATATGAAAAACGGTACACAAACTGGAAAAGGTCCGAAAAATGTGCTTATTCATTGCATAATGACCCATATATATATATATTTGCCGACAGACACATTACTTTTAGCGACAACCAGATTCGTGCATCTATTTTAATTACAGGGCCGCCACGGACCCAGTCCATGATATAAACACTTTCAACGAAAGGAGAACGAGTGCTTCGCCGAACAGTCCACCGAGCGGAGCAGAGGTTACAGTATTGAATCAGTCAGCCAAGCGAACGCGAATTTGCCGACGAGTTAATGTAAGTGTTTTGAAAACTATGTAGTATTTTAAAGTAAGTAAATTTTTTCTACAACGTAAATTAGGCACATTGACTTAACTGATTCTCGCTAATTGAATTTTTCTCGTTTATAATATAACATTCAGTATTAATTAGCCTTATAAGTACCACTACAACCGCGTTTTGAAAGTAGTTTATGCCTTATTCTCGGTCTACATATACAACGTTTCAATCAGAATAATTTATAAAAGGCCGCTATAATTGCTAAACATTTTCAATTATTTTCTACATCCTTCATCGTTATTTCTGCATATATATATATATATAATATATAATATACACGGCGTGTTTATATTTCTTGTACAGCTAGGCTCTTAGAAATGTTAAAACTTTTAAGAATTGCATCCGAATTGAAAAATAATTTTCTCTTTATTTTACAGGAGCGAAACGGAGGTAGACGATATTATAAATACTTTTGGAGAAAGGGTGATAAATGAAGTGGTACCCACAACAGCAGGCGAACAAGATGTCGTGGTATTGGCCGACAACCGATCAACCGATTGCGCCGTTGTCGCAGACATTATGTAAGTTTTTTTGAGGATATTAACAAAACGTAACATATTATTTTCATTTATTAACATGTACAAAAAGGGGCAGCGCCCAATTCTTAATTGTTACAAATGTATATGTAGGTTTACACAATATAGAGCTTACAAATTACAGGGGTTTGCAACATGTGGGAACTTTTTTTTATCTGTCTGCATACATATTTATCGTTCATATTTGTGTCACACAAATCGAATAATTTAAAAAAATTCATAAATCCCTTCCCGCGCGACATATGCATGAGAAACAAAACACAAAACAAACCACATGTTTCACTATAAAAGCTTTGAATGCGATATGGATTCCAGATAATCTTAGGCACACGTAATCGCGTGATAAATTGTACAATTGTCGAGTCATGCCATGGGGGAAACCGAGTGAATCGAAATAATACATTCTTTCCTTAATTTTAAAATAGATCGCAAACCAATGAATCCCCTCGCCACCCACAATGTCGGTGTTAACGACTGCCCCGTACCAGTTTCCCCTACTGGGCACCTTCAATATTTAATTTTTCGCATACACACCGATAAATTTGGAACGCGCGAAACAGTCACTTTTCATCCCTCTCTGGAGAGTATTTGCATCCATTTTAAAAATCTGTGCTTATGTTCCTAAATCTGTCTACTTCTATTAGGGCATCCTTCTCGAAATATATTAGGACACTAATAGGCGCGCCTGTAGGCTTGGCGAAATCCAACCGCACTGAAATCGCCCGGGTCTGCACCTGTATTATGCGCTAAACTGCTGTATGCTCTCGCGCAGAGCGGGAACACGGCATCTGACGAGTAGTCCATATTCAAAGTCCCACCCAGTGCGACGCCATTAATATATAAAGTAATATTTTTAAGCCCAAAATTTTCAAACTTCAAGGCACTCTTTTTATAATCCCCATTCGTCGAAGCGTGGTCTTGCATCCCTATTAATATCCTTTTAGATAGGACGCCAAGAGCGATGTTTTCTAGCTGCTTCGATGCCAATCCTGTGGGAATCGTGTACAGTTTGATCTGTACCCTGTTAATTGGGTATTTCACTGTGGTGCGTACCAGTTCTTTCTCAATTTCTATATGTTTCGCGGAACTTAGTTTCACTCGGCGTATACGCAAATATGCCTCCATGATGTGTAACACAAAACAGGTTTCGCGCCTTCTTGGTCAGCGCCGATTTATACAGATCTCAGGGCTCGTGCGGGTAAGCTTCAATTTCGTATCTACCCCGTTCATAAGCAACTTCTCCTGGAATGTAAAGTCCGTGTGCAGGCGTCCAAAACATTCATATATCTTTTTTTCAGAATTTTTGAATTTATCCTTTATACTACCGTCATCTTTAGTGTGGTAATACCCCTCGGCGGATAAAAAGGTGTCCTTCGCTTCTTTTGAAAGGTTGAGGACATTTTCCAGATATGCTCGTAGGTGATAGTACCCCGTGCCTGCTGAGATGTGTCTGATTTAAATATACGTCACACTGGCTGAATATGGTGTGCAGAAAGTTTGTTTCGGGATATGTAACAAATTATCATCACAGTCCGTTCCGTCAGAATAAGCTATGCGAAGTTTAGTATACATGTGCATACAGCTCGGATCAAAAAAGTAAGAGCCTGAACTGGGTATCACGAATTTTATAGGGGCACTGGGTGAGCTAATCGTGTTTAAAGGGTTAATTGTAATAAAGTCACTGTGCTCAATAGAAACTTGAGTTGGAGGCATCTCAAAGAGGGATATCTCCGATTTACAGCACTGTGAACTGCAAGGATGAATGAAGCGTGCCATGGTGAGTTAGAAACAGTCACCTCCCTCGACGAGTATCAGTCAATCTATGAATCGTGAAAGTAGCGTCCGCAGTTTATATCAGTTAAAAAAATGATCGGTCATAGTTCTCATACGCTTAGAACACTTCTTTTTTGGGGCCCTTTTACGTTTAATACCACGTGACCCCTTCTTCCTAACAGTTCTCTTCTTCTTTACGCTACGTGTTTGCACCCCCTTCTTCTTCCTATCAATTCTCTTCTTTCCTCCGCCACGCATTTTTCTCTTCGCATCTTTGATGATTTCATCCCGTGTACGTTTTAAATGTTTTTTTACAGATTCTTTAGGTTTAGTTCCCGCGAGCATTTCCTCTGCCGCGTTAAAACCTGTTTGTAACGCCTTCCTCCCAAGGTACCTGGCCCCCCTCTTCAGTAGTGGTACAGCTGTGCGCAGTATGGATGAAAAAATGGACCCAAGTCCACTACCACGCTGGTACCTCGCCCCTCGGTATACCATGAATGGTTTTCTGGCCATTATAACTCAGTGCGTCGAAAGTGCAGCTTCACTGTTAAGCTCCCGTCACCGAATGGGAAATTTTTACTCTCTACCGTTCTTATATATATTGAGATATTAGTTGTTAGATTAGTTGAGACAATCACATAATGGGGTCTGTCATATGTAATACTCAAACTCCGGCCTCTATGGTTGTGGATGTGTGCAATGCGCAGCAGGCGGGCCTGGGTGTCCCCAACAAATTGGTGCACCACTATATTGCTATAAATATAGCACATGTCTGGGGGCTCAGGGTCTTCAGCCATTTTCTCCATCTTCAATTGATACATTAAGTTCGACAGGTCATCCGGTGCCTCGTGAAAGGTGTCTCTTTGGAAAGCTGCGCTATATCGCCCCTCAGCCACAATTTTGAAAAGTTCTTTATCTTTAATATTTCCACCAAGCGTTGACTTTAGCTTCAATGTGCATGCATGCATGCGCGTTTATGTTTACGACTTCAAAAAGTAAATCGTATGTCAAGTATGACTTTTCAAGACTTGTTTAAACCCGCCACAATGTCCATGGCTGTGTCATAATGCCCGACTCCTAACGAAACAATTGCGCTATAGTACTGTTCCTCGCCGCACAGGGCTGACCGTAGTGTTGTCTAATGTTATCCCTATTTTTTCGCACTCGTCGTTTCTTCTACAGATCAAGAATATGATTTGTTCATTTTCAAGAGTTAAATATTTGGTGGATAACTGAAGTTCACATATCCCCACCTCATACGATTCACGACCCAATTCAGTGGGACAATGAAGTTCTATAACAAAATTGGTTAGTGTGTTGTTAGGGTGTACAGACAGGGACGATGAGGACGGGAGCGTGACGTAGAAATGGTTTGGTGACATGTTGCATACTAATTAAGCTTCATGACTGCATCAGCTTTTACATAGGTATTGAAGCTTTCTGGGTAACCTAGCCACTTCACCAGGTACATTTTTCTCTTTCCTGTACCTTTGCTTGCTAAAATTTTCTCAATTTTAAACACATTTTTTCCTAAATTAAATGCCACTTTCTGAAGTTCCTCGCGGTAAAAAAAACCCGACATTTCTTCCCCATTCAAATCTTCAACGTAATACATCATTATATCGCCTTTAGGCCTCATAGCCCTAACTTTAAAAATCTCGAGTGTCCATCCTTGCTCAAAACCCTTCGCGAATTTATTCCTCGAACGTGACAGCCTTACATAATCATTGATTTTGAAACGCGCAGATTGTGGTGGTGGTGGTGGTGGCACTCCATCACTTCTCGGACGCTTGCCTCTTTCTAAAACATTGTTAGGCGTTGTACCGATCGTACGGTGGTGTGATCGGTTGTAGGATGAAGCCAATGAATCGAGAACGTTTATATATCTGTACGTGTTTTTATGTGTAAAATACCGGTGCATGCGCTCCTTTATGGTACGTTGAACTCTTTCAGCTAAAGAAGCTTTATGTATAGAATTCGAAGTGTAATAGCTGATATTAAACTCTGACAGCATGTTCTGAAAAGCTCGCCCTATAAATTCTTTTCCCATATCCGTACAAAAATAGCCAGGAATCCTGTTTTCTATCAACATAATCGTTTTGGCAGCTTTAGCGACTGTTTCAGGCGATTTATTTTTCAGGGGAATTAGCCACAGGTATCTAGAGAATACATTTATTATGAATAGGATGTAGCGGTAGCTATCGTTGTACACTGAATATCTTTGCATGTCTGTTAAATCTGCCTGCCAAATAGAGTCAATCGATGCGGCTGTTGTCTTGGCTGTTTTAAACCTTTTTCTCGCCGGTTTATGCGGTGTGTAAGCATCCTGGGCACGCAAAAATCTCTCAACATCTTTTTTCCTTACACCATAAGTACCTCTGTACAATCTATTAAAGCCATAGGATGCAGGGTTAGAAACGTCATAATAGTGCTTACTTAATACGTTAGCCATTTGCGTATTTTAGAGGCACGTGGATAAGGTTGGGGTTCTTCTCTCTTCTTTCTTCTCTTCAGAGGTACGGAGGCTGTTGTGGGCGAAGGTGTACTCAGTTGTGACACGTGTGATGCATGCTCCAAGTCTTTTAACCTATCCAAATTACCTATCAATGTTTTGGGGACATTTATTTGCTGTAGTTTTGCTTTAATATGTCTCCATCCTGTTGGTGAGGGCCTATCCCACATCAGGGTGAGTCACCCGCCCATCGAATCGTTCCTGCCTACCTGCATGCCTCACGCGGCTCAAAGTCTTCTCAGAGCTTGTGCCGAGTTGATGTACCATAGTCATCTCGAGCTGTGTGAATACGATGGAACTCCCTTTGAGAAGCATTCTCAATGCCTCGTACGACGTCTCCGTGACGAAGTCGTTGCGTGTGTTCAGGCGGAAACCGGCACCATTAACTGTGTGCTTGAAACGAACAATAGACCTGCGAGCAAGCGCAACGTTATTTATTTAAATCTTGAGGAGATGCATAAAATCTTCGAGGTAGTTGAGAGGTGGGCTGAGGACCGCTATAAAATACCAGCTAACGTAGGTATAATAAGAGAGGTGATTAGTGAAGCCTCCTCATATACCGTTGTTTGTACAGTGCTTACAATAAGTCTCGCGCCTGTCTCGTCCCAAGCTAGTCTGTTAGGTATAAAATGGGCGGTCCTTATGGCAGCGGAGGTGTGTTCGGATTGGTGCACATAATTGCTCTAACCCCATCAATGACGTCCATTATTACGTCACTTCTGCTACATTTTAGTGTTTAAAATACAAATGATTAAGAAGCAGAATGACCAAGTTTCGGGATGTTGGGATGGTTATGGAGCAATCCTAGTCATCATAATATTAGCTGGGCATTACATTATACCGTCTCAATATATACTGTAGACCAGTTGTTCTTAACCTTTTTACTACCATGCCCCCTCTAGGAATTGGTCCTTCCCTCCACGCCCCCCTTCAATCAAAATAACATTCTCAATAACTTCTCAATATTAGCCCATGCTCTCGTTAAGAGAATAACAAATACAATTAGAGAAATTCCTGTTTCTAGGGGGGCGCGCCCCCCAGGTTAAGAACCACTGCTGTAGACTATAGAGAACGACTAATTCGGAAAATATCCCAAATCATGGCATGATACCTAAGTTATTTTGACGCAGGTCTAAATTATTTGCTCAAATGCAATGATTGATATTAAGTAATTGTTGGGAATTGTTGTCAATATTGTTGTTTGTGATACATATCCTACGTGAAAAATCTAATGATCAAATTCCTCAGTGAACCTCTCACGCGCTCGCATTTCGAGGAAATCACGGTCGTCTCACTAATAGATAGTTTATCCATTGTTTTAAGTGGTAACCTATTTCATCTTATGAAAGTCATTAGTCTAAAGCAAGACTGGTGGGCCGTGAATCAGAGAAATTTGCATTTGATTTGTTCATCGTAATTATTACGTAATAGAGTATACTGTATATACTATTATATAAGAGTTTATTGGTAGCATATCATATGACAATTCCCATAAACATGTGATGGCCTCGATGTTGCCAGTTTTTATTTTTTTCCTGAAACTACTACCTTCTCACAGTTTGTTTAAACAATGTATATATTATCATCTCCACGCGCGGAGACATAGCAAGAAAAGTTTTTTCATGGTCACAATATATACTTTTATAGATGTCAAACATAAAAATATAATAAAATTCTATATTAACATAAATATACTTTATATTCGATACACATTTACGTCATAGCTTTAACATCAGTATTTCGTATAGCTTCCTCCGGCATCAATAATTTCTTGCAATCGTTGCGGCATAGAAGAGGCCAGATTGTTGGGAATGTTTGGTGTTCGACGTAAGCTCTCCCAACTATTCCTCGTGTGAGCTAAAAGTGCTTCAAATGTTCTTTCATTGCGTTGCTCCCATTCGTTAATCATTATTGCCCAAAGGTTTTCAATCGGATTCATATCAGGAGAACGTGGTGGCAGAATTAGATTAATAATCTCTGGCTCCCTTTCCTCCTCCCTTCGTAATTCCCCACCCAACCTCGTTTCCTTCGACATAGCAACGCTTACCTCCATCCTCATTCCACTTCCTTCATTAAACCTATTATCGCTTTTACTGTCCCTTCCTTCCATCCTTCAATGCCAGCGTTCTTAAACCTAGCACATAAATTATATAATATGGAATCTAACACCTTAGATCTCTACGCATTCATGTTACTTGAAGACGCCTGTGTCTTAGGGGAATCTAAGTGTTGAGAGGGCTTGAGGGGTAGTCTATAGATTACTACAGATGACCTTGAACGTTCCAACTATTTAAAAATGATTATTTATTACGCACATCATATGGCATAATACACATGAATTTAAGTATCATACACTATAGGAATGGAATTGAATCCTACCAGAGTTAAAAAGTCGCAAAATATGATAGATTAGTTTGCATTAAGAGGTTACTAAGAGAAAAGGATTTGGGATAGAGCGGAAGGCAGAGAGTATATTTTCTCGAGTTTCTGTTATTATTAACGTTATATGGATACATTGCCATGCGGTGTGATGAGAGAGAGAGAGAGAGAGAGAGAGAGAGAGAGAGAGAGAGTTACAAGGAAAAGAAGTACCTCAAAAGGCCTTGCGGCCCATACCGAGGAGGTACCAATGGCAACGGGGTGCCAGGGAAAACTTTCTACACCCTCAAATAGTGTGCAAGATTTGGTCTAACCTTTTCTTGAACTGATCCACAGAGGAACTGTTCACAACTTCTGAAGGTAACCTGTTCCACGTGTGACAGATCTTATACGTAAAGTAATTCCCACACACACTAGTCCTAAACCGCTTAAAATCCAACTTCCAACCATTGTTGCGAGTTGGGTTATCATTTAAACTAAACATTAGGGTGGCCCACTTTTCAATTTTTTTTGAAAAGTATAGGTGATCGTGGTTTTTCCCATTATTTGGCACTATACTAGCACATTGGTAGTACCATTTTTACAAAAATTGATCAATATTTAGGGGTCTCGCATCGACCTTGAAATTACTAGTTTTTTTTTTAAATGCGTACTTTTTAACTTTTTACTGAATCAAGATAAATCATTAAGTAGGGATGTTTTCTGAATCCTCTTAATGAGAGAAGTAGTTTGGTGTGCCTGCCAATGTCATACGACTAACGGTTTAAAGGTTGTGCCCTGTATACATGTAATACCAATGTGCTAGTATAGTGCCAAATAATGGGAAAAACCACGATCACCTATACTTTTCAAAAAAATGAGTCACCACACCCGGGCGGAATGTATAATGTATATAGGTAATTAGAAAATGCACTATGCCTGTGCCAGGTACCTAACCTATTTCATTTTTTGCAGATCATAACATTTTGAAATTCTGTCTGAGTTCCTCATCCTTTGTCATGGACAAATCGATGGCAACCATAACTGGAAGAACTCTTGAAGCTACAAATAGAGTCATCAAAAGGAAAGGCGAAAATAACATCGCTACCTTCTCTAAGATCGGCCTCGGAAATTTTTTTAGTTGGCCAACCGTCGTCCTCCATCAGTGGTAGCAAATTGCCAACAACACGGCAGGTTTTGCAATACTTCTTCAGTGTTATCCAGTACACTGCTAACAGGAAAGACGCATTCAAAGAAACCGTAAACAACGTCTTAAAGTTTTGGAACATGGCCCGCATTAAAACAATCGCAAAGCTCAACTGCGAACGGAAGCTAGAGGCATTGTGGAAAGAGTGGCACTTACTCCAAAAGAGCAGAAAACGAGAAACTGACGCCGGAGGAAAACGGCAGAAGTTTTCGGACAGTGTGGACAAGCTGTGGGATATCGGAGCATCTGACGCTGTCGAAGATATAAAGAAGAATCGACTGCTGTCCGACAAGGACAAGAAAGAAGACATTGACTTCTACCTCGATCAACGTGGTCCTCGGGTGGCAACGATGAGCGGGAACGATAAAGTTTTCGCTGTAAAGAGAAAGCTACAGGAAGGAAGAAAACGTCCTCGCCAGGAGCCGCAAACCTCAAAGTGTGCATACGAAACCGGAGATGAGGCCATGGAGAATGATGATACTGGCATGTCAGGAGAGTCGGAGACAGAACTAGCGTTCCCCCTGCCGAAAGAGCCAAGTGTGTCTGTCAATCTTCCTCGCCGCATCCTTAATGCACCTGCTGTCATGGAAGTGGCTGATCGTTTCCGCATGTCCAATAATCAGGTGCGTATTGTGTATAGTATTCATCGATAGCGTCAGTTTTAAAGTGTCCCGTAACCCACATGTATTCTTGACAGTTTCCTTTCCACTTTCCATTCTCTACATAGGTAGTAAGCATTGTGGCTGCTATCACACGTTCGGCGGATCCACCAGCAGACCTCAATCAGTTCAGCATCTCGAAAGAAACGGCTCGCCGGGGAATTTTCTTCTTTATTATTTTTGAAGATGGGACGAGCTCGATCTCTCGACCTACTGCAAGCTGCAGGTCGAGAATCTGGCGGAGAGTACGTGGCTGATAGAACTCCGGGACGCGGCGGTCAGCTTCCTGAGCACAGCTTCTAGTTTCGTCAGAGGCGATTACCGGGAAGTGGCAGAGATCACGCTCCTGGTACTCGGGACACAACCACGCCGTGGCATTCACCTCATGCGCCCAGGAGCCTACCACCACGCAAGATGGATGGCTAAAGTTAGTATTTTCAAACAAAAATAATCTAGAGATAAGTTTAAATGTTATTCAAAGATAAACATTTCATTATAACGCAAACAAAGTAATTGGTAACAATAAACCTGGCTTACTTACAATGGTGCCTATTCTGTTTCAGGTCATCTACTACACAAAACTGCTGATGTTCAGTAGGCAGCTGGAGCTCGACGCCGAGCTGGTCGACAAACTGCACAGGATCGTGGTGTTCATCGCTCTTCTGTACGTACCAGCTTGGTTGGCGGCCCCTGTAGCAGCTGATGCGCCGTTGAATGACCTGGTACTATACCAGCGTTTTCTGAGGTATAGGGCAGTGGACCGCGAGGTGGCAGAAGCGTCACTGGCAGTGATGAGGCGGCACTTCTGGTATCTGAGGCCTCAGACCGTCATCTTCGCTCTATACAGCAACAAGGTGGATGGCACTGTGAAGCAACAGATGGCAGAGAAGCTGTCCCACCTCCCTGTACCCAAAGACTTCACATACGAGAACGTCCCAGTCGACGAGATGACGCCACTCCCCGACCTGATCGACGAGTCCTCCTGGTTCTTATTTACAGGTCTGAAGATGTATGGGTCTTCGTGGCTCACCCTGCCAACTGATAAGTGGGACGAGAACGAGGACTTTTGTCGTCTGAAGGATGTGATCTCTAATCTCCAGGTCACCAATGACGTCGCTGAAAGAGGAGTCCAACTGATACAAGACTATGCGAACACGGTCACAAAGGACGAGGCACAGCTGCAGGATCTTCTCCAAGTGGTGGAAAAGAAACGGAAAGAGCTCGGCGACTTCAAGAAGTCATCACTCGCCACGATGACAAAGCACAGAGGGACAACGTTGCAGCCAGTGACGTGTGATAGTGGTCAATACAATGCAAAAGTGATTGTTTAAGTTATTGTTTCTTTCTTCCTTATTTGTCTGCTATTTGCTGATTTTTTTGAAAAGTATAGGTGATCGTGGTTTTTCCCATTATTTGGCACTATACTAGCACATTGGTATTACCTGTATACAGGCACAACTTTTAAACCGTTAGTCGTATGACATTGGAAGGCACACCAAACGACTTCTCCCATCAAGAGGATTCAGAAAACATCCCTACTTAATGATTTATCTTGATTCAGTAAAAAATTAAAAAGTACGCATTTAAAAAAAACCCTCGTAATTTCAAGGTCGATGCGAGACCCCTAAATATTGATAAATTTTTGTAAAAATGGTACCAATTTGCTAGTATAGTGCCAAATAATGGGAAAACTACGATAACCTATACTTTAAAAAAAAAATTGAAAAGTGGGCCACCCTACTAAACATGCTTCTAAAATCGACATCGTTGAACCCGCGTAAGAGCTTGAAAACCTCGATCAGTTGACCGCGCAGCCTCCGAGTTTCCAGCGAAAACAAGTTCAGGGCGCGTAACCGTCGATTGTAGCCCATATGCCTAACGGAAGGGATTAACTTTGTGGCCCTCGCCTGCACTCGCTCCAGCCTCTCAATATCTTTCCTGATGGTGGGCGACCAAAACTGCACAGCATATTCCAGGTGCGGCCGAACCAGGGAATTGTACAGAGAGAGCACAATCTCCTTGTTCCGAAACTGAAATTGCCTCCTGATATAACCTAACAGCTTCTGGGCTTTCTTTTCAACCTCTACGCACTGTTTGGTAAATTTAAGGTCGCTGCTAATTAATACACCCAAGTCCTTTTCCAAATCAGTCGCCTCGATATACTCACTTTGCATTTACCCAAGTTAAACGGCATTTGCCATTTTTCGGACCACTCTCTTATCCTACCTAGGTCCGCACGCAGTTCCTCGATCGCTTTGGGCGTCCCAACATTGGCCCCAAGCTTGGTGTCATCAGCGAATTTGGCGATCCGACTGACGATGCCACCGTCGATATCATTTATGTAAATGATAAACAACAGTGGCCCCAAAACGGAACCCTGAGGAACCCCACTAGTGACCGAGGCCTAACCCGAACTAACCCCTTTAATTACAACCCTCTGCCGCCTATTCTTCAGCCAGTTTTCAATCCACCTACCTACTTCCACACCGATACCCAGCGCGCGCACTTTCGCCATTAGCCGGCGGTGAGATACCTTATCAAAGGCTTTCTGAGAGAGAGAGAGAGAGGATGGAGAGAGAGAGAGAGGATGAGAGAGAGAGAGAGAGAGAGAGGATGGAGAGAGAGAGAGAGAGAGGATGGGGAGAGAGAGAGGATGGAGAGAGAGAGAGAGAGAGGATGGGGAGAGAGAGAGGATGGAGAGAGAGAGAGAGAGGATGGGGAGAGAGAGAGGATGGAGAGAGAGTTACAAGGAGTTAGAAGGAAAAGAAGTACCTCAAAAGGCCTTGCGGCCCATACCGAGGAGGTACCAATGGCAACGGGTGCCACGGAAAATTTTGTACACACTCAAATAGTGTGCAAGATTTGGTCTAACCTTTTCTTGAACTGATCCACAGAGGAACTGTTCACAACTTCTGAAGGTAACCTGTTCCACGTGTTACAGATCTTATACGTAAAGTAATTGCCACACACACGAGTCTTTAACCGTTTCAAATCCAACTTCCAACCATTGTTGCGAGTTGGGTTATCATTTAAACTAAACATGCTTCTAAAATCAATATCGTTGAACCCGCGTAAGAGCTTAAAAACCTCGATCAGTTGACCGCGCAGCCTCCGAGTTTCCAGGGAAAACAAGTCCAGGGTGCGTAACCGTCGATTGTAGCCCATATGCCTAACGGAAGGGATTAACTTTGTGGCCCTCGCCTGCACTCGCTCCAGCCTCTCAATATCTTTCCTGAGGGAGAGAGAGAGAGGATGGAGAGAGAGAGAGGATGGAGAGAGAGAGAGGATGGAGAGAGAGGATGGGGAGAGAGGATGGGGAGAGAGGATGGAGAGAGAGGATGGGGAGAGAGAGAGAGAATGGGGAGAGAGGATGGAGAGAGAGAGAGAGGATGGAGAGAGGATGGAGAGAGAGAGAGAGGATGGGGAGAGGATGGAGAGAGAGAGAGAGTGGATGGGGAGAGAGGATGGAGAGAGAGAGAGAGTGGATGGGGAGAGAGGATGGAGAGAGAGAGAGAGTGGATGGGGAGAGAGGATGGAGAGAGAGAGAGAGAGTGAGAGAGAGGATGGAGAGAGAGAGAGAGAGAGGATGGAGAGAGAGAGAGAGGATGAGAGAGAGAGAGAGAGAGAGAGAGAGAGGATGGAGAGAGAGAGAGAGAGAGGATGGAGAGAGAGAGAGGATGGAGAGAGAGAGAGAGAGAGAGAGAGAGGATGGAGAGAGAGAGAGAGAGAGAGAGAGGATGGAGAGAGAGAGAGAGAGAGAGAGAGGATGGAGAGAGGAGGAGAGAGAGAGAAAGAGCATGGAGAGAGAAAGAGCATGGAGAGAGAGAGAGAGAGGGTGGAGATAGAGAGAGAGAGAGGATGGAGAGAGAGAGAGAGAGGATGGAGAGAGAGAGAGAGGATGGAGAGAGAGCGTTATCTCCTGCATACTCTATATATATCTATATACAGTATGTCTCTATATATAAATAGATAGAGTGATCGACACAATGATAATGTGGACGTCATTGATGGGGTTAGAGCAATTATGTGCACCAATCCGAACCCACCTCCGCTACCATAAGGACCGCCCATTTTATACCTAACAGACTAGCTTGGGACGAGACAGAGGCGCGAGACTTATTGTAGGCACTGTACATTGAGTGTAAATAACAATCAACCATGCGTTGATGTACGACTGATGTGGAAAACAGCTGATAATGGCGTTCTTGTTCCTACACGAAACCGTTTCATCCTCGACAGAATGTTTGAGATCGTTGGATTCCGTAAGCTGAAGCCTATATTAGACACACGTATCTCAGACATGATTTACTTTGACACAATACTTGAATACGTTTACACCACTCTGCTCGACGGATTTGTTGAATGTAGGAATGTGCAGGGAGAGAACGGACTAGTTCTGGATGCATATTTAAAAGGCTTAGACTCTTCGAAATATCCCGAGCTTTGGTACAAAACGCTTGAGGTACAGAGCTGAGCTCGCCTACACTGTTCACCCTGAAGAACTGTACCTCTATATAGTAGATAGCTGCCGTTACGACTTGGAAGATTATTTCAATTGCTGCTATGCCGGGTGAAGAAGAGTTCACGATTAAAAAGTTCGGTACGTTAAGAAAAAACCCTCGATTAGAAAGGCATGATTATAAGCTTGTATTTAATGACATAGTTAACGATGACGTTTTTGCGCGTGCTTTTGGTTGCGTTCTAGTGGCGCTTAAAGGTAACTTACCTGCCGAGTGTAAAGTGGGTACAAAAATAGTGTTGAATGATATGAAAGCCCTTTACATCGAATATAAACCGCCGTATCAGTTAAGCGGCGAGGTGATGCTTGAGCGGTTTTACCACATCGTGCAGAGTAATGCCGATGCTGATGTAGCATCAATCAGCATTGAATTTACCGTTTTGTACCGTAGAACGTAAAGACAATATATATATTTTTACTAAAATATTTTGTTAATACTACGTTTTGTACGATTATATATAATTAATATAAATATATATATTTTTCTAATATTTGGTTAATACTGTTTTGTACAATTATATATAATTAATATAACTATATTTTTCCTGTACTAATATTTGATAATATAACTTTTGATATAACTATATATTTTTCTAATATTTGATTAATACTGTGCTTTGTATGATTATATATTTTCCATGTTTTGTACGACTATATATAATTAATATAAATATATATTTTTCTAATATTTGGTTAATACTATGATTTGCATGATTATATATTCCCCGTTCTATTATTTGATCATATATATATATACTATTGTATAACCAATAATTAATAAACAGAACGTTGTAATGGTGTTTTATTTATTCCTTGAACACGTTTATATCATTTTCTAAAACAGAGTAATTGAATAGATAAGTAACGAGGCTGACAGCTCAGCCAACTGTAACATAAGCTTATTTAAAATAAATAACGAATCTGGCAACTCAGCAGCCAACTGGTTGAATAATAATTATATATATGGCGTTGTCTGGCAACTCAGCAACCGACTGAATGAATAATATATAGAAGAAATAAATATTTAATGCTATCTGGCGCTATCTGCCAACTCTGCCAACTGGCTGACTACGCCAGTGCTGGTTAGTGCCTTATAAGAGCCGGCGGACGGATGAAGAATGCCATATAAGCTCGGCAATCAGCCGAGCAAAGACCCTCCTCTTCCTTCCTCTCTTACTATCTCTTTCTGCTCCTTTGGGGGGTGAGGCAATCCCACCTTCTCCCCCATAGGTGCTCCCCTCTTCTGCCCCTTTGGGGGGATCAGCTTGGGGGAGAACTCCGCCTCCAAGTTGCATACCCCTTGCATTCCCATTTTGGAGTTGGCAACAAAGGTTAGCACTCCCCTTTGGGGGGATCAGCTTGGGGGATAACTCCAGGTTGCATACCCCTTGCAGTCCCATTTCGAGGCTGGCAACAAAGGGGGCGGGAATTTTTTTTCTTTTTTCAACAAACGGGGTGGGGGGCCTTGCAACAAAGGGGTGCGTGGGGTGGGGTTGACACTCTTGCAAAAAAGGGTGGTGGCACTCTTTCAACATTAAGTAATATTATGCAATATTGCAATTGCAACTTACGCTCTACCCTTTTGACACCAAACTACTGACATGCGAGACGTGTATATTTTAGTGTATATAAGCCGGGTGTTAAGTATGAAACAGTTGTGTCTAGAATTAAAAGTTGGTGTAGTGAAGTACGACAGGATAGTAAAGTTGTAACTCAACGTGACGTGAATTTTGGACAGCAAATATGAGAGAATGAAAAGCTGGGTGAATATGCGCTCCGGCTCCAAACACTATGAAGCAGCAGTGCCTGAGGGAGAGAGAGATAAACAGGCCTTGAAAGAACAATTCATGGCTACGATCCCTCCAGAGATGGTAAGGAGATTTAGAGCGCAAATGGGTCGAGATGTAGAAGGTAAAAAGCTAAGATGGAGAGATATAGTTTCATGGGCATTAGACGATGATGCTATAGGGGATATGATGTACAGGAAGCAGGAAGAGGTACTCCCGTTACCGGTATGGACGTTTGCACAGGAAGGACAAGCTGGCGCTTCACGCTCGTATAGCAATGTATTGCGACTGGATAGACTCCAACAAGGGGATTACCAGTTCGGACAACCGCAGGTGGCTTACCAAGGCCAATGTGCAAGCTAAGAGGGATTCGCAGTGCAAGTATTGTAAGAAAAATGGACATGTTATGAAAGCCTACTGGAAAATGAAAGGTTTGTGTTTGTTGTGTGGTAGCCAGGGACACAGAGCTAGTATATGTGGTAAAAAGCGTGACGTAACGAGTGCTAGGGGTGAGAGTTGAGCTGAAAGAGTAGTCTCATGTTATGGGTGTAATGATCCAGGGCATCGTGTGATTAGTTGTCCGGTGATTGCTCAGATAAGACAAAGAAATCAGATTGGTAAGGGTAGAGAGACTATTGGTGAGCCTGGACAAATGGGAGCGAATAATGTGAGTGGGGCACAAGCAGAAAATTTAAATTAGGAAGCTACGGTCTGCAGGGAACACGACCGGAGCGAGTGAATGATGAACGTGTGGGTGATATGTACGAGTCGTGTGACGTTCCCCGCACGGAAATGTTAGAATGGGAACGAATTGTTAATAATTCTGACCTTGACCCAAATGCCAGTGAATGGACCGCGGATGTTCAGTGTGAGCAACGTAGTCCATTACCGCAGCGTGGAAAAAAAGACGAAGGAGAGCGAATAGTGGAAAATACGATTGTGTACTTGGCTAATGAATGCGTAGGTTTGAAGAGTGGAAAACTGTGGAAGGTACCAGTGGAACTGAATTGTACTGAAACTGAAGCGATGTTGGATTCAGGTGCGCAGTTTTGTCTCATTAGCAGGGATGTTGTTTCTCGTATGTCTAACTTTGAGATTGATGACAGTGTGCACATTAGGTTGAAAGGTATTGGAGAAGGAGATCGGTTGGTTGGGAAGGGTATGTTGACTGCGCAGGTGGTAATTCATGGTATTGATTTCGGTATATGTGATTTTTATGTGGTAAATAACTCTCCATATGAGATCGTCCTGGGTAAAAACTTTTTTGTTAGTAAGGGTTTAATAATTTATGCGAGGAAGAGATGTATAAAACGTACTGGCCCCAGTGGGGAAACAGACGAGTTGTATTTCAATAATGAACAGAACAGATGCGTTAGGGTAGTATCAAAGATACCAGTGTACGTTGCAGAGAGTGTAGTGTTAGATAAGAAAAATTGGAATTTGGTTAAAGTTAGGGTATCGTGCGATGTCGTTAAGGCTAGGAGGAAATGCGTGTCCTGTGTAAGGAATGAAGAAAATGTCTTGGTTTTAGATGAATTTGTAGATCCAGAGCTAAAGGTGAAAATTGAATTGTGGCCTGGGTTAATTGACTGGGATAGTGCGGAAAATAAAGTATTAGTTCAGTGTAATTCCTCGAAAGAAGTAAAACTAAAGGAGGGAATGAGACTAGGATTTGCATGTTCAATGGTATACGAGGATGAAGTTGTGGTGGTTGAGAATGATGAGACTAACGTGCATATAGGGACTTTGGTGCATAATGTAGTGTCTGGTGAAAATGAGGCGAGTGACTGGCGTAAAGAGGAAATGATGAAAGAGGTGCTATTGCCGGAGGGATTGAGTAAAGATGAGCGTGAAAAGTTGGAGCGAGTAATATGGAAGAACAAGGTGGTGTTGAGTAAGGGTGATAGTGATGTAAGACGTGCTGCTTTGACTTCGCATAAGATAGAGTTGTACGATTATACGCCATTATGTCAACGTCCTAGAAGATTTGATCGGGAAACTAGTTTGGAGATAGAACGCCAGTGTAAAGAATTATGTATGCTTGATATAATTGAGCCTAGTAAGTCTGCATGGAGTTCACCTGTGGTGCCTGTGCGAAAGAAGGATGGGTCGGTTAGATTGTGTATTGATTATAGGAGAGTGAATGCGGTAACGAAAGATGATAAATTTCCTATGCCTAATTTGCAAGATTTGGTCTTTAGCATGCATGGTATGAAATATTTTACATCATTAGATCTCGTGCGTGGATATTATCAAATGCCATTGGAGGAGAGCAGTCGGGATTTCACTGCATTTATAACTGAGCATGGGCAGTACCGGTTCAAGTCGGTTTCATTTGGGTTGAAAACAGCGCCTTCCGCCTTTCAAAGGGAAATGCAAAGAGTGTTAGATGGTTTTACATGGACGAAAGTTATTGTGTACCTTGATGACGTATTGATAATGGAGCGAAGTGTTGATGAGCATATAAAGTTACTAGAGCTGGTTTTGCAAAGGTTGTTGGATGCTGGTATGAAAATAAAGCCTGTTAAATGTAAGTGGATGAGTGAGGAAGTGCCCTTTTTAGGTCATATCGTGAGTAGTAAAGGACTGAGTAAAAAGCCTGAGTATGTACAGCAGGTGATTAATTTTGGAAGACCACTTGATGTGGGAGGGGTGAGAGAGTTTTTAGGGTTAGTAAATTTTCAACGAAAATTTATACCCCATTGTTCCGAAATAGCAGAACCTCTGTCTCGGTTAACTGCAGGTAAAAGGAAAGATAAAGTAGTTTGGACAGAAGAGCGTGTGAATGCGTTTGAGGTGTTAAAAAGGCTATGTATGAGGATATTATGTTAACGTTTCCAGACTATTCTGAGAATGCTGATATGTTGGAGTTATTCGTGGATGCGTCAAGTGTCGGTGCGGGTGCGTGCTTGGTTCAAAAGCAGGAGGGTATAGACAGAGTTATCTCGTATGCATCTACTACATTTAATAGAGCGGAGCGAAGCTACTCAGTGAGAACGTGAATTGGCGGCGATGAGGTGGGCAGCAAAATTCTTTAGACCATTCTTACTTCGGCGCAAATTTATATTGTATACTGATCATAGGCCGTTGATTTATTTGACTAGTATGAAAATGATTGACAGCAGGCTTGCACGTACGATGGATGATTTGAGCGAATATACTTTTGAAGTGCGATATATTGAAGGTAAGAGTAATGTATGTGCTGATGCGATGTCTCGACAGCAGAATCATTGGACTAGAGATGAATGGTGTGAGGTTGAATTGAGGAATGAGCTGCCAGAAGGTTTAGAAGTAATTAAGGAAGTGGCCGGTGGAACGCAGTCTATGTTTGAAAGTTTGAAGATAGTTTTGAACGAGCAACAGATTGAGGGAGTGCCTGAGAGTTTGCAAGAATTTAGAGAAAAAGTGGTGGATGAGCTGCTGAAGCATGCTAAATTGTACAAGTTGAATAAGGGTGGTAGGAGTTTGAAAGAATTGAAACACATGAAAGATGTCAGAGTAATGCCAGACATAAAAGTTTTACTTATGGTCAGTGATATGTTTAGAGTTAAGATTTGGGTGCATTTTATACCTGAATGTTCAGTTACGTATATTGGATTTCGTGTTAAAGGAGAGGAAGGGTTGAAAGAAGTCCATTTGCAGAGTTTGGGAGGAATTCACTTTAATCCTGTAAAGAAGATGAGCGAGTTTAGGAAAGATGTAGAAATGGTAGGGCATGTAGATCAGAAGGAAGTAGAAATGAGTAAAAAGGATATGGAGAGAGGAGAATTGAAGGAAGATTTAATGCCATTAAATTTATTTATGAAAGAAGCTGGACATGAGCGAGAGAGAGAGTTGGAATCTTGTGGCCATGAAGGTGGTCCAGTAGCATGGTCATGGATCACTGTAGATAGATACAGTTTTGTGCGTTTCTGGACATGGGAGCTGTAGTATGTTTAGTGAGAGAGAGTGTGATTAAGCATTTGTGTGATAAAGGGGTAGAAGGAAAATTTGAAGAAGTGTGTGCCAGTTTACAAGGGCTTGGTGCGAAATTCAATGTGTCAAGACTGGTGAAACTTAAAGTTAAGAATGCGTGTGGCGAGTATGAGTTTCCTTTTGCGATTGTGAAGGATACTATTATACCAGTATGTTTTTTACTGGGTATCAACTACTTGGAGAGGGCTGATACAGTATTAGATTTCAGAAACGTTACAGTAAGTTATGGAAATGAATCGGCAATTAACATCTGGAGTGTTCATTTGGAATATAATGAGAAGGAAACACTGCGTTGGTTATGGGAGAACTTTTTACCTTTGAATGAAGTTGATAATTTGCAAAGTAGGGTAAAAGTTTTAAATGAAATTCGAAAAAGGGTTCTGAGTGGAGAAGAAATGGACTGTAATAATAAAAAATTTAAAGAGTATGCGCCCCATAGACCACATCTGAGTGTAATTCAAAATGTCTTGGTGAGGTGGGATGAGAAAAAGAAAATGTGGGCTGCGGTAGTGGATTTTCAATTGCTAGTACATATAGTTGACTTTTTGTGTCTCGCGCGTGTTGGAAGGGACAAATTGTGTGATTTAGTGGGCAGGTATATATGGCATCCGAGGTTAGGTATGGTAGTTCGGGATGTATGTAGGAGATGTGAGCAATGCCAGAAGATGAAAGTGGGACATATGGTGACGTTTCCTCCAACTTTAAAAGTGATAACAAGAAGGTCATATGAACTTGTGGCTGTAGATGTGGTTGCATTGCCGAAGACGTTTAGTGGGTATATTGGTTGTTTGGATTGTGTGGACCATTTTAGCAAGTTCGTACATGTGCAACCAGTTCGAAATAAGGGTGCTCAGTCGGTGTCTGATTCTTTTGAACAAATGTTGAACTCAATGTTGAAGGTACCAGTGCGAGTCTTGAGTGATAATAGCCCTGAATTTCGGTCGAGTATGTTTGGAGATATGTTGAGTAAGTACGGAATACAGCATGTATGCTCTAGTCCCTATAAACCTGCGTGTAATAGAGTAATGGAGCGATTGAGCGGGTGAATAGGACTATAACAGAGTTTTTGAGAAATTTGCGTGGGACGAATGGTAAATGGGATGAGGGGTTGACAATGGCGGTAATGCTTTATAATCAGACTGTACATTCGCAGACTGGTAAGCCACCTGCACAGAAATTAGCAGAGGGTACCCTGGGAAGAGGCGAGCTGTTACCTATTCCCTTTGATGAACAACTGATTTGGCGTGAGGGTCATCCTAACTTCATCCCCTATGGAATAGGCGTGAAGGTTCTTAGGAAGTTAATTACTACAGATAGAACTTTGAAAATGAAAATGAGTGAGAGATATGTGGGCAGAGATGGGCAGTATCTTGTATCTTAAGATACAAAAAGTATCTTAAGATACAAGATACGTATCTGAGATACGTATCTTAGATACTTTATTTTTGGAGGATCTTGAGAAGTATCTAAGATACATTTTGTCATGTAGCTTGTATCCCGGGATACACTTTGAAAGATACTTTCATAAGATACTTTTTAAATAGAGACGCTAATAACTATTCATGAAATATGATCATATCTGACGCACGTTGAAGCAGGCCGGCGATTGCTGTTACATGTTTGTACACGAATACTACCGTTGCGCTGCGCGCACAGTCTCGGCACAGACGTACTCAGGTTTCATCTTGTATCCCGCGGTTTTAACATGTTTTAACATGATTAAAAATCAGGAATTATACATATATTTGCTTATTCCTGCAAATATATTTATTATGAGGAAAACTTTATTTTTTCTTCGTGAGTAGTTAACTGAGCATACCTGTATTAACAATTTATTTGAAATACATAAATTGAAAAAGTGTGGTTTATTTTATTTTTCCATACCTAAAAATTTTCAGGATTATTTATACATATTTACTTTGTGCTTTCCTTTTAGTTATATCACTATATGAATACTGAGATATGAAGTACCATTGATTTGGCATTTATTTATATCCAGAAATATAATAATAAACAATTGAATGAGACAACTCGTGCGCTCATGGCTCACCAGGTGAAACTAAACTCAAATAATTATTCTTTCAAAAGTATCTTGTATCTTAAAAATGTATCTTGTATCTGTAACTTGTATCTGTATCTTGAAGATACAGTTTTTTCGAGTATCTTGTATCTGTATCTCAGATACATTTTTGTTGGGTATCTTGTATCTGTATCTCAGATACAATTTCCAAGTATCTTGCCCATCTCTGTATGTGGGTCCATACTCGGTTAAAAAAGTTATGGAAGGGGGAGTTTCGTATGTTGTAGAAAATGAAAGTGAATGTTTGAGAGTGCATCATACGCACCTGAAACTGTTCGGGGAACCGCCAAAGTATTTGGAAGAGTACTTCGAGCGACAACGTATGATAAAGGAGTCGGGAAATTGTGTAGATGAATATGAGGGAGTGATAGAAAGATGGTTGGTGGAACCCGTTAGTAACGTGGAGAGTATCAATGTGGAGAGAGCAAGCTTAGAGGAGTCACGACTGGAATTGAAGGACAACGAAAATTCTCGCTTTGTGAGGATTACACGTAGATGCAACTGGGAAGAGTCGTTTGAAAGCGAGACTCGAATAAATAAAGTTAATAAAAGAAGGTATAAGAGAAGATTGTTGGGTAACACAAGTGGCAAGAAAGGTTTTGAAAGGAGTATGATATGGCTGAATCGTGTGCTGAGGTGGAAAAGGGATGTGTCAGTACAAACAGAAGACACCTTAGAATGTTTCTGCAATGTGAGACGAGCTGAGCTGATCGATGCGGCTGTACAATCCGAAATAGTTTTAGATGAAGCTTGTAAGGAAGTGAATGGGTGCGAGAAAGATCCAGTATAGGATGAGGATGTTGAAGAAATGACATAGGATAATTCGGTTATTGCGAGTAGCTCTTATTTGTGGCAAGGGACCATCATGAATGAAAAATGCGAGTCAGAAAGGAGGGTAAGGCATTCCTCTATGAATAGTTTTAATGGCGAACAGTTTGGTAGCAATGAGGTGGATATGTACGAGTTAGAGGATTCGGTGTTTGAGGGAGATGATTCGGGTGATGAGTGCGTGCAGAGGCAGGATAAATGTTTGAATATTAGGAGGGTTAGTTGTGTGGTTCCAATGGATAGATTGTCCATTAGTAGGAAAATACGCTTTGAGGAAATTGAAGGTTATGCGTGTACTGCCAGTCGAATGAGCATCAATGTGAGTCAGTCAGAGAGAGGAGTTAGCGAGAATGTGGGTCATGAATTAGAAAGGATCAAGTGTGTTAGAACAGAGAGTGAACAGACTGAAAGTAGTGTGTAGTGAGAAGCTGGAGCCGAAATCAGGCCCTAAAACTCGTTCTAAGGGTACTGTGCCGGAAATTTCAAATGTGCAAGTCCATACAATTGAGTATAAGGTTAGACATAATAGAAATGTCTAAATTTTGTAGCATTTCTTTGATATTATCGAAATTATATTTGGATTATTTTTACTCTCTAATTAAACTTGTGTATAAACTTGCATATGAAAAATAGACTCCTGTATCTAAATTTGCATGTCATAGACAATAAGAATTTGTAATTTATGGGGAAAATAGCATTATTTTTTTGTTTTATAGGGTACTTTTATTTAGTATAGGCAGTAATTACTCGTAAATTAATGTACGGCTGTTTTTTTTTAGAACTTTAAAATAGCTAATGACTAAGAATGTAATAAGGAATAGGTATGTTTTTTCATTGAAATTAGGGCACTGGCACGGTTATATATGTGTTTGAAACATCATAAAGAGGGGGGGGGGTATCCAGAGAGAAAATTGTGAATCAATTAACAGACCCAGAGAGAACTAACTACCACCTACACGACTGCGCCATTTCTGGATGAATTGCTGGTGTACAGGATCAATGTCAGTGAATGTTCATGCAGAACTAATTACCAGCTTGCACGGTTGCGCCGTTTCTGGATGAACTACTGGTGAACAGGATCAATGCCAGTGAATGTTCATACAGAACTACTTTACTTGCCAGCTTGCACGGTTGCGCCATTTCTGGATGGATTGCTTGGTGAACAGGATCAGCGGTAATGAATGTTCAAGGACACAATTTCGTGTTTCTCATCGTATGAAGATGAAGAGCAGATGCCTGGCAAAGAAACGGCTGGCTGCATGTAGTTGCTTCGCTGATTTTTCTGTTATCCTAAGTTTTATTAATTTAAAAAAGGTGAATGGCTAAAGGTGTATAGAGAAGTTTTTCTGAAAATGTTTGGGTCCCTGTTTTTGTTCAACAATTGAATTTGTTTTATATTTGTCATTATAACTTTATTTGTTTGTATATACTGCAGGTTTGGGGTAGCATAGTTGTATTGATATTTACTACTCGTGTATCTCATTAATTAGGGCACAGAGAGAGTGCTGACTTGTAAATATGTATATAATTGGGTATGTTCTTCCGTATCAGTGTAATTACGTGTATTGATGGTGTAGGTATAATATATGTACAGGCTTATTAATATTGGTAAGCTAATACTTTTGTATAGGTAAATTGAGTATTCTGTACTATTTTTTCCATTTTTTGTATTTAAAGAACTTACAATATTTTATTAGGGAAACCAGTCTGTCTGTCTCTCATGTGTGTGTGTGTGTGTGTGTGTGTGTGTGTGTGTGTGTGTGTGTGTGTGTGTGTGCTACAGAATGTATGGTTAGAATGAAATTTTATTTCATTCATAGGGTGGGGAAGAGTAACAGGGTGCATGTTGTGATTTTTGGATGATCCGTTGAGTGGTTGGTTGTATGGTATGTGATACGTGGTTGAATTTCGTGCGTGCTTGGACTTTTGAATTTTGGTTGCTTGAAAGCGGACAGCTGGTCTTGAACTGGAAATTTTGGTGATTAAAGCGTGTAAAATTTAAAATAAGAAACAAGTATTATCGAAGGTTTCCCTGTAAAGGAATTTTTGTATTAGATTTGGTTGGAGAGACAGCATACTGAAACACCAGTAATCTAAGAATTGTCTTCTACAAAAGAGGAGATGGAGTTGGGAGCCAGACCTCGCAACTTCTTGCAAGCTCTCTAAATAAACCCCTATTTGTGCAAGTGCCAGTAATTTAAATATTTAATGTTGTGCGTTTAAGTTTAAGTTAAGCTTACGTTAAGTTTACGTTTAGGTTAAGTTAAAGTTAAGTTTAGGTTAGGGTAATGATAACTTGTGTAGACAGCCTGATTTGCTTTGTATTTATTAATATATACAGGGTGGGCCGTAAGTTTCCATACATAGGAAAAATAAACATTTTTTTATGGACAACCATTTTTATTTTATATAATATGCTCTACATGGTTGCCATTGTTTGAAAACACATTTCAATACGTGTTCCCCACTGTTGATGAACACGCATTAGCACAGTTGACGTTATGCTTGTAATGGCGTTGGTGATACGTTCCTTTAGATGATTTATGTCTCGTATCTTTTCCTGATACACCATGGCATTCAAGTGCCCCCAAAGATAGAAATCAAGGGGGCTGAGATCTGGGGATCTGGGAGGCCACTCCACAGGACCACGCCGACCAATCCAAGCATCCGGAAACTGCTGATCCAAATACCGACGCACGTGAAGACCATAATGAGGTGGAGCTCCATCTTGCTGGAAGTAAACTGGGAAGTTACCTTCCTCGTTTAGCAGGGATGGGAAAATCTCTTCTTGCAACATGTTAAGATA
Organism: Bathynomus jamesi; assembly: GCA_023014485.1. NCBI lineage: Eukaryota > Metazoa > Arthropoda > Malacostraca > Isopoda > Cirolanidae > Bathynomus > Bathynomus jamesi. Next base: position 191,702 of record JAJOZX010003467.1, on the reverse strand, counting down.
CCTTTCGGCATTAAGATTTCCACTGACAAAAATTGGCCCAATAATTCTGTCACCCCATATCCCGGCCCACACCATCACTTTACCGGCACCTTGCATCTTCGTCGGACTCAGCCAGTTAGGGTTAGCATTACTCCAATAACGTATGTTTTGCCGATTAACCTCTCCATTGACGTAAAAATTTGCTTCATCAGTAAACAAGATCTTACAAACGCATATTCTTAGGGTATCTGAAACATAAAAACAAACGTTTAAATTTTCCTATGTATGGAAACTTACGGCCCACCCTGTAGTTTTGTAATTTAATTTTTTATGTTCCTGGCTGGGACGGCCTCGCGCTGTGAAGGGGGACATATATATTTGTTTGTAGAATCCTGGTCACGGTAACACCATCATTTTCTGTCCGCAGTGCCTCGCGTAGAGGGAGAGAGCCTTGTCTGTTCTATACTTTACTATTATTACTCTTCCTGTATGACAGTTTTACACGTCTATAAGTGTAAGCATCGTATAGGTTTCGGTGTTCTTTTTCAAATTGTTATTTTTAACTTTTCTACTTCCTTCTTGGGCTAGCCAAGATGGATCTTAAGGTCTTCGTTTGCCTGTAACTCTGTACCTCTGTAATTTGCATTTGGATGTATGAAACTCTAGGGGTAAATTCTGAAATCGACACATTTCTGTCTACATTTTTGTCAGTAGCGTTTGTTTATTTACTAAGTTTCATACTATGACTTCACACATATGTGTATATGTACTTATTTTTCTTACAACTCCTCCCCATTATCCTCACTCCCCTTCCCCTTATCATCTACACTCAGAGGTGCTTTGTCGTGAATCACGCTGGCATGACTCATCATTAGTCATCATCAAATATATACATACACGTGTATAATTAGGCCACGCCCATTTTATTTTTCACTTATCAGACCTTCCCACCACCACTTCACCCTTATTCCACTTTATATTTGTATATGTATATATAATATATATATATATATATATATATATATATATATATATATATAGAGAGAGAGAGAGAGAGAGAGAGAGTTACAAGGAGTTACAAGGAAAAATAGTATCTCAAAAGGCCTTGCGGCCCATACCGAGGAGGTACCAATGGTAACGGGTGCCAGGGAAAAAATCTGTCACCCTCAAGTAGTGTGCAAGATTCGGTCTAACCTTTTCTTGAACAGATCCACAGAAGAACTGTTCACAACTTCTGAAGGTAGCCTGTTCCACGTGTCACAGATCTTATACGTAAAGTAATTCGCACACACACTAGTCCTAAACCGTTTCAAATCCAACTTCCAACCATTGTTGCGAGTTGGGTTATCATTTAAACTAAACATGCTTCTAAAATCGACATCGTTGAAACTGCGTAAGAGCTTGAAAACCTCGATGAGTTGACCGCGCAGCCTCCAAGTTTCCAGCGAAAACAAATTCAGGGTGCCTAAGCGTCGATTGTAGCCAATATGCCAAACAGAAGGGATTAACTTTGTGGCCATCACCTGCACTCGCTCCAGCCTGTCAATATTTTTCCTGAGGGTGGGCGACCAGAACTGAACAGCATACTCCAGGTGCGGCCGAACCAGGGAATTGTGCAGAGAGAGCACAATCTCCTTGTTCCGAAATCGAAATTGCCTCCTGATATAGTGATATAATCCAACAGTTTCTGGGCTTTCTTTTCCACCTCTACGCACTGTTTGGTGAACTTAAGGTCGCTGCTAATTAGCACACCCAAGTCCTTTTCCAAATCAGTGGCCTCGATATTACTCCCCAACATGGAGTACTCCGACTTGGGATTGGCGTAGCCAATATGCATCACCTTGCATTTACCCAAGTTAAACGGCATTTGCCATTTTTCGGACCACTCTCCTATTCTACGTAGGTCCGCACGCAGTTGCTCGATCGCTTCGGGCGTCCCAACATTAGCCCCAAGCTTGGTGTCATCAGCGAATTTGGCGATTCTACTGACGATGCCACCGTCGATATCATTTATGTAAATGATAAACAACAGTGTCCCCAAAACGGGACCCTGAGGAACCCCGTTAGTGACCGAGGCCCAACCCGAGCTAGCCCCTTTAATTACAACTCTCTGCCGCCTATTCTTCAGCTAGTTTTCAATCCAGCTACCTACTTCCCCAACGATACACAGCGCGCGGACTTTCGCCATTAGCCGGCGGTTCGGTACCTTATCAAAGGCTTTCTGAAAGTCGAGATAAAGTATATCAATCGCCCTACTCTTATCGTACTCAGTCCACATGACGTGGAAAAACTCGAGCAAGTTGGTGAGACACGACCTATGCCAGCCGCCAAAACCCATGTTGGGAATCCCTAAGCAGCTTGTACGAATCCAAATGGTTAACGATCCTATCCGCTATTATCCCCTCTAATAATTTACCTACAACCGAAGTGATACTAATGGGACGATAGTTCCCTGGACTTTCGTAATTCCCTTTCTTAAAGTTAGGGGTCACGTTGGCTTCCCTCCAGGCACCTGGCCCGTCTCCAACGATTTGTTGAAGACTGTAGCCAGGTGGGGAGCCACCTGGTCGCGCACTTCCCGCAAGACTCTGGGGAGGAACTGGTCTGGCCCAGGAGCCTTAAACGCGCTGTTTGTCTATTCTATCGGCAACGACTGTCGCGGGACACCGAACATTATCCAGGCCAGCACCTCTCTCTCTCTCTCTCTCTCTCTCTCTCTCTCTCTCTCGAGAGAGAGAGAGAGAGAGAGAGAGAGATTAAATCATAGAAACCCTTCAACTCACTTCAAGAAAAAGTAACATTGAAATTGAAAAACCTAAATTAGTTCCTCTCAATAATGACCAAAAGAAAGAAATTAATTGAAAATGAAAATTTATGGAAATTTTTTATCCCTGTTTATTTTGGCCAAATGAGGAAGTCTGTCTGTAATTGGCAATTAGGAAGCAAAAGTAATTTATTCTTTCACTTCTCCAATAATTCCAGATATAAATGATCTATTTATTTAAATTCAGCTAATTAAAATGAAAAAATTGGTTCAACACAAATGACGTACTATATATATATAATATATATATATTATATATATATATATATATATATATATATATATATATCGTATATCGCGACGTACAAGGCAACTGGGCGTATAAGACGACCCCCAAATTTTCAAGTTAAAATGTAAGTTTTGGGCTATACTCGCCATATAAAACGATCCCATTAATCTTGCACTTGATTCGGGGAACCAAATGAGCCAGTGAGGAATTACTGCTCCAATAGTCCAGTAGTGGCTAAGCTGACATCTGCATTTTATTGTCATCATGCAATCATACCACATATTATTTAAAGTTAGGCAACTTTCATTACACTGCACTTTTATTTTATTATAATAATGTGAATTAAGTTGAGTTTCAGTAGAAAATATTTGTGGCAGGAGGTACCGAGACGTGGGTTAGCCTACCGTAAACACTCCATCAATCATCACCCATGTTAACAACTTACCGTACACCACATGATTTAAGGTTCACATTTTATACCTAGTGTATAAGACGACCCCTAGTTTTGGGGGATTTTTTTTAAGCTTCAAATGTCGTCTTATACGCCAGCATATACGTTGTGTGTGTATATATATTATATATATATATATATTATATATATATATGCTGCAAACCCACAAGGAAAAAGAAAAATGATTCCAAGGCCTTTCGTGTATTCAAAGCTACACCTCGTCAGGGAATGAAGATAAAAGGCGAGATGCCCATAAATATATACAACGTACAGGAAAAACAAAACAATTAGCACATACTTAACAAGGGTTAATGAGAGGCAAAATTTTAACATGATATCGTCAATTTTATACGTCCCCGCACTGTTATTGAAATTGTTTTTAAAATGAATAAATGCACATTCTAGAATATTTCTTTCTAATATGTCTCTGTTTTTAACAAGCGCTTTAGAACTATCCCACTTGATGCTATGGTTACATCTATACATATGGTTAAATAAAGCATTGGAAGTATTAGCTGTTCTACACGCATATTTATGCTGTTTTACCCTAACATCTAACGTTTTACCGGTTTGGCCTATATATACTGAGTTACATTGTGTACATCCGATCGAATACACACAACCAACAACATTATCAGGGCTATTCTTTATTAGGCGTGATTTAACAGTATTATTATACTTAAAGATTACATTAATGCCAATTGCTTTAAGTACAGTTGGAAGGTATTGAAAATTAACATGGTAAGGTAGGCTAAGGATATTTTTACGCTGAAATTCCTTTACAATTACATTATTATAATACCTATTCTTGGCTTTTTTAAGAGAGTTATCTAAAAATTAAATAGGATAACATAATTTAGTACCAATATTCATGATATTGCATAACTCGGAATCTAAAAATTCAGGACTGACAACTCTCAATGCTCGAAGAAACATAGCAGAGAAAATAGAGGATTTAATCGAAGGATGATGGTCAGAATAAAAATGCACATAAGAGTTATTATTAGTAGGCTTACGGTAGACTTCATATTTGAACTGATTAGAGCATCTCCAAATTTTTAGATCAAGAAAAAATAGGCTTCCATCACTTTCTTTTTCAACTGTAAACTTAATAGATGGGACTAAATTGTTGAGCCTACCAAGAAATAAGTCCACATCCAAATTATTAGGCCAAAGGCATAAAATATCATCTATATACCTGTACCAAACCAGGTTAAAATTAACAATCGTAGGCAAAATTCTACTTTCAAAAAATTCCATATATAAATTAGCTAGTACAGGTGAAAGGGGATTTCCCATAGCCAATCCAAACGACATAGCATAAAACTTATTTTCAAGCTGAAATTTACAATCTTTGACACAAAGCTTAATTAACTCGATAAGAGTGTTGTGTTGAACAGGGAAAGAATATTCAGAGATCTTATCTTTTAAAAAATCAAGTAGGTCATCAACAGGGACTTTTGTGAATAGCGAGCATACATCGAAGCTTATCAATTTGAAATTAGGGTCATTAGGGAATTTCAGTTTGTCAATAAGATCCATGCTATTTACAATATATGACTCAGAAATAGAGCCAACTAACGGCGTTAATAAACTAACTAATCATTTTGATAGCTTATAGGTTACGGAGCCCACTGAGCTAACAATGGGCTTTCACAGCAGTTTCTTAGTATCAATCCGTCACTATCATATCTGTACAGCTTAGTAAAAACACACAAAGTTAATAATCCCATGAGGCCTATTGTTAGCTCAGTGGGCTCCGTAACCTATAAGCTATCAAAATATATATATATATATATATATATATATATATATTAATATATATATATATATATATATATATATATATATATATACAGGGTCTGTCAAAAAAAACTAAGCCAATTTGAAATCTCTATAAAATGCACAATTTGATAGAGATTTCAAATATTTTTTTACACTAAATAAATAAAAGGCTCATAAATAATCTCTGATAATTTTATATCTTTATTTTAAATATTTTAGGAGTTATGCGGTTATTTCTACAGATTGCGAAAATTTCAGTTTTTCTCATTATGTAATATCTTCTTTTTTCTCTTTCAGAATTTGTTTAGATTTAAAAATTTTCGTGAATACATCTAAATATGCCATTCTCACATGAAGATAAAATAATTATAAAGCATTATAGAGTTGAAAAAGGTTATAGTGCAAGGAAATTACTTTTTGAATTCGATTATAAAGGATGGACTAGATCAGGTTTAGATTACTTATTGAGAACTATCGATGAAACAGGAAGCATTGAAAGGAAGGTTGGTAGTGGGCGACCAAAATCAGTTAGAGTAGATGAAAATATTCAGAAAGTGGAGGAACGTATCCTTAGTCAAGAGGATCGACCTGGTAGCCACATGACACCTGCTCAAATATCAAAAGAACTAGAAATATCAGAATCAAGCGTAAGAAGGATTATTAAATCTGATCTGCAATTTAAACCATTTAAAAGAGTGCATGGACAAAGATTGTCAGAAGTAAACTGTCAGAAAAGAGTTGAGAAATCCAAACGTATTTCACGTATAACAACTGAAGATAAACTTTCCAAGACATTTTTTACGGCTGAAAAACGTTTTACGGTAGAGCCGAGCCACCAAGAAACACAGAATGACCGGGTTTATTCTGATGTTGCGAAGAAAAATGAAATCCAAGATGAAAGACTGTACGCAACAAGGAGTCACTTTTCTTCTAGCGTCATGGTTTCTGTTGGAGTGTCCAAGTTGGGAAAAATTTCAATATTTTTTATTGAGCCAGGACTGAAAATTAATGCTCAATATTATTCAAATACCCTGCTTGAGAAAATGCTCCAGAAATGAGAAACTTGGCTAATCAAGGTTACTTTATTTTTCAACAAGATGGTGCAACATCACATACTGCCAAAACAACCATCGAATATTTGAAAAAGAATGTGCCTGAATTTCTGGAACCGAATAATTGGCCACCTAACAGCCCTGACCTAAACCCTGTAGACTACGGAATATGGGAAAACTTTGCAGAGAGAGTGTATAGGAACAGAATAAGGGATGTCAATCATTTGCGTGAGTTGATTATCGCAAAATGGGCAGAGCTCCCCCAAGAGCAAATAAATCGAGCAATAGACGAATTCGGATCAAGATTAAAAAAAGTGATAGAAATGCAAGGGAATCATATTGAACAGGTCTTTTAATTTTATTAAACTAAAAATTATCTAGAGTATATCGTAAAAAAAAAAATTTTCATGTTAAGTAGGAGAATCTCACTTTTTAGTTAATTATTAATAAAATTAACAATTCTGAAGATATCGTCATAAACATTTAAAGGATAATAGGTGATTACCTATACTTTATTGTGTAAAAAATTCAACTTAATTAGATAAATGATTTTGTTTTAATAAAGGTTTGAATTTGGCTTAGTTTTTTTTGACAGACCCTGTATATATAATTTTTTTTTAATTTTTATTATTTTTTTTTTCAAGGTATGACCGCTCGTGGCCACCAAAAAATAAAGGTGGATAGCACAGCGAACATATGACGTAAACTATAAAATAGCTAACGGAAATGAAGAATAGACAGGGGGAAAAAAGGATATAGAAAAATCACATCGAAATCACAGTCGGTAAAGAAGTCGGGAACGAGAGAGAAGTGAGAACAACCGGTCACCGAAAAGTAGGGATCTTCAGCCAGGATAGCGCCAAGCCTATCACAAGGCCCGACGTTCGCCAAAAAGGGAAAATATTCTGCGCGCAGCGCAGAGTAAAGCGGGCACTCCACCAGGTGGGCAAATGTAAGCGGAACACTACAATTAGGGCATCGGGGCACCCGATCCCAGGCCACCAAATAGCCATGGGTCAGGTGGGTGTGGTCAATACGGAGGCGGGCCAGAACCACCTCCTTATGGCGCGACCGATGGAAGCAAGAGGCCCAACATCCTAATTTGGATTTGATTTTGCAGTTTGTTAGTTGTAGCGACATCCCAGCGACTCTGCCACCGGGAGCGCAAAAAACTACGAAAACTAGGGATATAGTCTGAAAAGGGAAGGGGCATGGGTGAAACCTGTAGTCGGCACGCGGAACGGGCAGCTTGATCGGCAGCCTCATTTCCAGCTACGTTAACATGTGCAGGGACCCAGAAAAATACCACGTCCTTGCCACCAGAAGTGACAAGGAAATGGCAAAGCAACTGGATACGCCGAACCAGTGGGTGGACGGGGTCGAAACAGTCCAGGCCATCCAGGGCACTGTGGGAATCCGAATAAATAACAAATGACCCATCCGGATGCTCCCGCACCACCTCCAAGGCGCTCAGAATGGCATAGAGCTCCGCCGTGAAAACGGAAGCCCCATCAAGGAGGCGGGTACATTGGGGAGCAAGGGCAGACGACTGGGGAACAGCCGCAGCACTAACCACCCCGGCGACCTCGAGCCATCTGTGAAGACCGGAACATATGCAGAGTGACGAGCAGTGTGCTGAAGGAACAGAGATCGAAGCAAGGCAGGGTCAGAATCGGCCCTGCGAACGGGGCGCAACGCCCAACAGCATGTAACAGGGTCAGCCTCCTGCAGAAGTTGCCCCCTCGTTGGTGAAGAGCTCTTGAACTCCAGACAGCCCTGGCTGTTCGGGAAACGGGTCGTGATAGGGGGCGGTCATAATAAGGAAGGGTCCCTCCGTGCAGTGCTTTTTAATTCTAGGTCGATTAGGAATAAGTTTTGCGAGCTACGGGAGCTCTTAGCATCAGAATACCAGGATATCGTTGCTATCACCGAGTCCTGGATTCATAGTAATCGTAGGGACTACGTTGGGGAGTTCGAGATTCCCGGGTAGAGAATGTTTCACAAAGACCGCACCCGTGGGGAGGGGTACTAATATACGTGAGGGACACATTGAGTACGGTTGACTGCTAGTTCCGATCGGAACGGGAGCTGTTTGGCGTCGATCTGAACGTGGGAGGGACGAACTATAGGTTAATGTTGGTGTACAGACCTACGGATCTCCTCCTGGAGGAAGATACAGCCCTGTACACCAAACTCCGTAGGCTGCTAGGGGACAGGGTGTGTGTAGTTTTAGGAGACTTCAGCTGTCGCGGCATAAAGTGGGAAGACAGGACTGCTATCCCTGGCACCCGTTGCTATTGGTACCTCCTCGGTATGGGGGGGCAAGGCCTTTTCAGGTACTACTTTTCCTTGTAACTCATTGTAACTCTCTCTCTCTCTCTTTAACGCGTAATGGCCTGACCAGCCCCACTGCGACCGTTCTTTGGTGACCAATTGATGGTGCTTGGCTGAACTGCTCTTAGGTGTGAGAGCTTTACTGCCCAGCTGGCTGCCAGGCCAGCGTAAACTCTCGGGCGTAGCCTCTGGGTCTGGTGGGATATCCCTTGAACACTGGATTCTAAGAGTCTGGCCGCTTGTGAGTGACTAGTAAGACTTAGTAAGGGGTTGCATCTCGCTGTCGCTCCTGGCTGGAAATCCGTGACGCCTGCGTCGCGAGTGTTTGTCAGTTGGTAGCTGCGACACGTTTGGGACTGTCCGGCCATGGGGAGACCCTTGGTCGGTGCGGCAGCAGCGAGAGATGTAGTCTTCTGGATGGGGTGAACGTCACATGCAAATAGGTGGATACGTCTACGCGCGGGATGAATTCACCCCCCTCCTTTTTTTATATAATGGTCACAACGTTTTTGATAGTTTTCATTGCAAGAACGCTTTATCTTATTCAGTGTATTCAGCGTTCGAAAAAAAAAATAAGTTACAATAACTGGACCGCAGAAACTGAAGGCTAAATGTGCGAGGTGTGAAGTAAACCAGTGGGTGACGAACTTCAAAGAAGCCTGCTTCGAGAAGATCAACCACTCCAGCATGTGCCGCTTTTGCGAACTCATGCGGTTTTACGAGAAGCTAGAGGAGAGGGTCTAGCGGCTCGAGTCGTCCAGACCGGCTATTGGAGGTGCGGCGGTCACTGACGCGACTGCGCCCTCCACCCCGGAGCTCATTGATAGGACAGCTGCCATGGAAAGGCGGTCCAGCGATGGACTGGACAGAGCTCGGGACCGCGGAGAAAGGGTAGAGGTGCAACAGGGGGCTAGGGTACAAAATCAGTGTCAGGAATCGCCAGTGACCCACGTGTAATGCACGGAACCGCGGCGCAAGGTGGAAGGCGTAAAGAAGGGGCCGATAGAGAAGGGTGGGAAGGGGCCGATAAAGAAAAAGGGTGGGAAGGGGCCTACTGATGGCCCAAAGAAACAAAAGGATGTAGCTGCCGGTCGGGGTGGGTCGGCTGGTGTAAGTGCGTCTATGGGTGGCGACGGGTATCGAAAGGTCTCTGGCAAGAAGGCTGCGAAGCCGAAGCCTGAGACCCCGGTTGCCCCTGTCAGGAGCTCCAACCGCTTTAGTCTCCTGTGCTCGAAGGAGAAAGACACCGTTTTGATTGGGGACTCGCAGATCAGGGGCCAGGAGAAGTACTTTGCTTCTGCAAACCGGGACGGGAGGAAGGTAAAGTGCTTACCTGGACGGGGAACGGCGCACTTAAGGAAGGAGGTAGAGAAGCTGCGCGTGGCCAGTCGGAGGACTGCGATCGTTGTCCACGCTGGTGGCAACGACCTGTTCCTCAAAGGCGGTAGGGTAGGTCTTACAGAAGGGATCATCACGGAGATCGTCTCTTGCGGGTGATCTAAAACTGAAGACAGACAGGGGAATGTTGATGGGTATTTTACCTCGGATGAATGCCAGTGACCACGCGCTCAGTAAGGTCATTGGCATCAACGAGAGGGTGCAAGCCTTGTGCGTCCCGCTGGACGTGAGGTTTATTGACCCCTTCGACGCATTTACGGGTAGGTGGGACCTTTATCAGAGGAATGGTGTCCACCTCAATGACAAGGGTAAAGGTGTGCTAGGCGCGCTGCTCGACCGGCACCTATACAGAATGGTGAGGTCGAGCCCGGGGAGAGATGACGGGCCCCCACCGGGGAGATGATGTTGAGCCGGTGGCGGACGTACCTTCAACTGAGGGGTGCGTCCAGGTATAGGTGGGTGACCCTCCTTCCACGTTGGAGGGGGCTTTGGCTCCTGCGGAAGTTGCCCCCTCGTTGGTGAGGTGCTCTTCAACTCCCGACAGTCCTGGCTGTTAGAGAAACGGGTCGTACTAGGGGGCGGTCAGAATAGGGAAGACTCCCTCCGTGCAATGCTTTTTAATTCTAGGTCGATTAGGAATAAGTTTTGGAGCTACGGGCGCTCTTAGCATCAGAATATCACGATATCGTTGCTACCACCGAGTCCTGGATTCATACTGATCGTAGGGACTACGTTGGGGAGTTCGAAATCTCCGGGTATAGAATGTTTCGCAAAGACGGCACCCGTGGGGAAGGGGGAGGGGTAATAGTATACGTCAGGGACACGTTGAGTACGGTTGACTGCCAGTTCCGGTCGGAACGGGAGCTGCTTGGAGTCGATCTGAACGTGAGAAGGACGAACTATAGGTTAATCTTGGTGTACAGAGCTCGGCATCTCCTCCTCGAGGAGGATACAACCCTGTACACCGAACTCCGTAGCCTGCTAGGGGATAGGGTGTGTGGGTGGTTTTAGGAGGCTTCAACTGTCGCGGCATAAAGTGGGAAGACAGGACTGCTGATGCTGAAGGGAGGAGGCTAGTTGACTTTGCTGATGAGAACTTCCACGAGGAGAAAGCGTTCTAGACTTAGTATTCACGACCGAAGACAACCTCGTCACTGGCCTCACCGTTGACGAAACGTTGGGCGGGAATGATCACGGTCTGATTAGGTTCCGTGTCTGCGTCCCTCGGGTGAAGCGTAGTAACTCGAGAGGCAGTAAGCTCGATCTACGGCGGGCGGACTTTGTTAGCTTCCGGGATAGCGTAGGTGAGATGGGGTTGGTCGGCGGCGATGTTGAGGGAGTGTGGAGTGCATTCCTGGACCAGTTTATGGTGCTGCAGTCTGCTGCCATACCCTCAAAACCGGTCACCCCTGCCCCAACGCAGCATAATTGGTTCAGTCGTGGCATCGCTTCGGCTATCCGAAATAGGAAAGTAGCGTATAGGAGGGCGAAGGCCAATCGTTTCCATGAGAACACAAGCGTATGTCCGCCTGTGTAGGGAAGTGAAGGCGAAGGTTAGGCTAGTGAAACGTAACGAAGAACTACGGGTGGCAAGCCTCTGCAAGGGGAACCCTAAGGAGTTCTTCAGTTATGTTAATAGTAGAAAGCCGATTAGAAGCATGATAAAGGACCGAAGCGGCGTTCTGCGGACCTCCGACGCGGACATCGCTAATGTGCTTAATGAGTACTTTGTGGGAGTGTTCATCAGGGAGGACACCCGCGTCATCCACGAGCCAGGCGTCAGGCAAGAAGGTGCTAGCCTGGATAGTGTTCGATGTACCGCTACAGTCGTTGCCGATAGAATAGACAAACTGAGCGCGTTTAATGCTCCTGGGCCAGACCAGTTTCTCCCCAGAGTGTTGCGGTAGGTGCGCGACCATGTGGCTCCCCACCTGGCTACAGTTTTCAACAAATCGTTGGAAACGGGCCAGGTGCCTGGTGACTGGAGGGAAGCCAATGTGACCCCTATCTTTAAGAAAGGGGATAAATAAAGTCCAGGGAACTATCGTCCCATTAGTCTCACTTCAGTTGTAGGTAAATTATAATTGGAGGGGATAATAGCGGATAGGATCGTTGATCATTTGGATTCCTACAAGCTGCTTGTGGACTCCCAACATGGGTTTAGACGGCATAGGTCGTGTCTCACCAACTTGCTCGAGTTTTTCCACCTCATGTTGAGTGAGTATGATAAGAGTAGGGCGATTGATATACTTTATCTCGACTCTGAGAAAGCCTTTGATAAGGTACCTCACCGCCGGCTAATGGCCAAAGTGCGCGCGCTAGGTATTGGCGGGGAAGTAGGTAGGTGGATTGAAAACTGGCTGAAGAATAGGCGGCAGAGGGTTGTAATTAAAGGGGCTAGTTCGGGTTGGGCCTCGGTCACTAGCGGGGTTCCTCAGGGTTCCGTTTTGGGGCCACTGTTGTTTATCATTTACATAAATGATATCGACGCTGGCATCGTCAGTAGGATCGCCAAATTCGCTGATGACACAAAGCTTGGGGCCAATGTTGGGACGCCCGAGGAGGTAGAGCAACTGCGTGTGGACCTACGTAGGATAGGAGAGTGATCCGAAAAATGGCAAATGCCGTTTAACTTGGGTAAGTGCAAGGTGATGCACATTGGCTACGCCAATCCCAAGTCGGACTACTCAATGTTGGGAGTAATATCGAGGCCACTGATTTGGAAAAGGACTTGGGTGTGCTAATTAGCAGCGACCTTAAGTTTACCAAACAGTGCGTAGAGGTGGAAAAGAAAGCCCACAAGTTGTTGGGTTATATCAGGAGGCAATTTCGATTTCGGAAGAAGGAGATTGTGGTCTCGCTGTACACTTCTCTGGTTCGGCCGCCCCTGGAGTATGCTGTGCAGTTCTGGTCGCCCACCCTCAGGAAAGATATTGAGAGGCTGGAGCGAGTGCAGGCGAGGGCCACAAAGTTAATCCCTTCCGTTAGGCTTATGGGCTACAATCGACGGTTACGCGCCCTGAATTTGTTTTCGCTGGAAACTCGGAGGCTGCGCGGCCAACTCATCTAGGTTTTCAACGACGTCGATTTTAGAAGCATGTTTAGTTTAAATGATAACCCAACTCGCAACAATAGTTAGAAGTTGGATTTGAAACGGTTTAGGACTAGTGTGTGTGGGAATTACCTTACGTATAAGATCTGTGACACGTGCAACAGGCTACCTTCAAAAGTTCTGAACAGTTCTTCTGTGGACTGTTCAAGTAAAGGTTAGACCGAATCTTGCACACTATTTGAGGGTGTAGAAAATTTTCCCTAGCACCCATTGGTACCTCCTTGGTATGGGCCGCAAGGCCTTTTGAGGTACTTCTTTTCCTTGTAACTCTCTCTCTCTCTCTCTCTCTCTCTCTCTCTCTCTCTAAAGGTTATGCACGTTCCTTCTGGGTGTTGTACACTTTATACTTGGGGTGTGACAGCCCTCCGGTCCCGAGTCGTGGGATTCTAGAGAAATTGGCTGCCAATTCCTTTAGGTTCTCTCTCTTTCGGGAGGGCGGGTGAAGTCTGTTGCACAAACCTGTCCCGTGGGTTACTAGGACCCCTTCCCATCCCTACTCTGTCCTTTTAGCTTAGGTTAAGGATGCTCTCCTCTGACTAAATACTAAATTTCCCACCCCCCTACTCTTACTATTAGGACCCTACTGCTAACTCATGTGTGGGAAGAGAGGCTTTGGAACCTCTATAAACAACACCATTTCACTTCCGTTGTAGGTAAATAATTAGAGGGGATAATAGCGGGTAGGATTGTTGACCATTTGGATTCCTACAAGCTACTTGGGGACTCCAACATGGGTTTAGACGGCATAGGTCATGTCTCACTAACTTGCTCGAGTTTTTCCACGTCATGTTGAGTGAGTATGATAAGAGTAGGGCAATTGATGAGAAAGCCTTTGATAAGGTACCCCACCGCCGGCTAATGGCCAAAGTGCGCGCGCTGGTTATTGGTGGGGAAGTAGGTAGGTTGATTGAAAACCGGCTGAAGAATGCCACAAAGTTAATCCCTTCCGTTAGGCATATGGGCTACAATCGACACTTACGTGACGCGGGTTCAAAGATGTCGATTTTAGAAGCATGTTTAGTTTAAATGATAACCCAACTCGTAACAATGGTTGGAAGTTGGATTTGAAACGGTTTAGGACTAGTGTGTGTGGGAATTACTTTACCCATAAGATCTGTGACACGTGGAACAGGTTACCTTCAGAAGCTGTGAACAGTTCCTTTGTGGATCATTTCAAGAAAAGGTTAGACCAAATCCTGCACACTATTTAAGTGTGTAGAAAATTTTCCCCTTGTTTTCATTGGTACCTCCTCGGTATGGGCCGCAAAGCCTTTTGAGGTCCTTCTTTTCCTTGTAACTCTCTCTCTCTCTCTCTCTCTACTTTGGTCAAATGAGGAAGTCTGTCTGTCCGGACAGGGTATTTATTTTTAAAACAAGGTCAGGCTTGGAGTTGTGACTGTGGTAAACATGTCTTTGCATATCGAGATAAGTTGACTGATAGGGCTGCACTTCATTGTGTAGCGTGAGTCCACTCTGGTGAGGCGGTACAGTTAAACGTGTTTTGTTTCGCAGCGATTTCGTACGATGAGGTCATGTTACTTTCTTTTTTACTGTGAAGGTGTGCACCATGAATATGCTCCACAGGGACAAACAATCAACAAGGAATTTTATATTGAAGTTTTGAGACGTTTACGTGAAGCAGTTCGGAGGAAACGGCCGCAGAAGTGGAAGTCCGGAGACTGAATGTTTCATCACGATAACGCGCCATCTCACTCGTCGCCACTTGTCCAGCAATTTTTGATCAAAAACGTTATCCCCTAAGTACAGCAGACTCCATATTCGCCGGATTTGGCTCCATGCGACATTTTTTTGGTTTCCGAAGTTCAAACAAACCCTGAAAGAACAACAACAACAACAATTCGATGATGTTGAGACCATTAAAATAAATTCGACGGATCGGCTTTTGGCCACTCCGAAAAGTGCTTTCAAAAAATGTTTACAACAGTGGCAGGATCGTTGGGCAACGTGTGTGGCTTCAGAAGGAGCTTACTTTGAGGGAGATTAAACCTCAAACCTTGTAAGCACCATATTCTGTCTGTAATCGCATCAGTCTGGATGCTTTTTAAACAAACCTCGTGTGTGTGTGTATATATATATATATATATATATATATATATATATATATATATATATATATATGAAATTAATGAAATTAAAAGGTTTATTGGCAGACTATAGTCCATATGACAAATATTATTAATACAATGACAGTTCATATACTAAGGATAGAAATATATACAATTGATTAGAAATAATACTGCACTGTCGAAGTTAAGTGGAGCTACAGACAGACGTTTTCGTACCAAGAAGTCCATAGTTTAGAGCAGTGGTTCTTAACCTTTTTACTACCATGCCCCCTCTAGGAATTGGTCCTTCCCTCCACGCCCCCCTTCAATCAAAATAACATTCTCAATAACTTCTCAATATTAGCCCATGCTCTCGTTAAGAGAATAACAAATACAATTAGAGAAATTCCTGTTTCTAGGGGGGCGCGCCCCCCAGGTTAAGAACCACTGGTTTAGAGGATAAATGGCAGGACTCATGGATAGCTTGGATGATCGGGTTGGTTGATTTTTTAATTCTTTGCATTAGACTTTGCTGAGCACGTCTTGTTACCTCCGGGAAGCTCGGGACATTGCGGGTAGCAAACATTTGCGAAGCTGAGCATCTCGGGGATAATTTATGTACGAGTCAAAAAGACCTATTGTACAGCAAATTTAGGGTTCTGCCAGAACCTTTTTTATAATTCACCCAGAGATGCTGACCGTATATATTACTGCAGAAAGTACGAAAGAGTGTGTCTTTAGCTTCACTTGTACAGAAACGAAAGTTCCTTATGGTCATATTCGCTTTAGCACAAAGGCTTCGAGATTGTTTTCTTATATCCGAGTCATCACTCAAGGAGCTGGTAATAGTTTGACCAAAATACTTAAACTCTTGTACTTCCTCAATTACTTCACCATTCATTTTAAACCTTATATCAGCTGGCTGATTGCAGGTTTTAGGATGAAATTGCATAATCTTAGTTTTTGTAACATTAAAAAGAATATCATGTTTCTGCGAATACACTTCGCAGACATTTAGTAGCCGATCCAGACCTTTAACAGAGGGACTTATTAACACCATATCATCGGCATAAACTAAGTTATTTATCCTTGTGTTATCTATAGAACATCCTACTGTTGCCTCATTAAGTGAGGCAATTAATCCGTCAATATACACATTAAACAGCATAGGGGAGAGCAAGGAGCCTTGTCTCACCCCGCAAGAGGAGCCAAAACACTCGGATAGTACATTGCCCCACCTAACAGTGAAAGATTGGTGGGAATACCAAAATTTCAATAAATTTAATATGTACATGGGAACCTTCCTGTCTAGTTTTGCAAATAAAATATTGTGGTCCACCCTATCATATGCCTTACTTATATCAAGGAAACAGCTATAAATATATAAATATAAAATATATAAATATAACAGCTATATATATATATATATATATATATATATATATATTATATATATATATATATACGGCAGGAGGGGACTTGTTCCTCGAAGATGGACTTCATCTTAATGACGTTGGAGCTGCGCGTTTAGGAAGACTATTTCATAATACTGTCTCTTCTTTTCAGGCTGCCGTAACTCGAACGGTCCCAGCGTAAATTCCACAAATTTCCCCTGCACTCGCGAAGGTGTCGCAGTTACAAACAATTTGAAGGTTCTATCCTTGAATGCTCGTAGCCTACGAAATAAAATAAACGAATTTTTTTCTTTAATTGCTTGTAAAGACTATGATGTAATTGCGAGAAGTGAATCGTGGCTTAGTACTGAAACACGTGACTTTGTAGGGGAGTATCAAATTAAAGGTTATAGACTTTTTGTTAAAAACAGAATAGGTAGGCGAGGAGGCGGTGTTATGTTGTATATCAAAGATAATATTGCGAACGTTATAGAAGTAAAGCACACAATTCCAGAACCGATAGATTCGACTATAGCAGAACTTAAATTGAACGATTTCAAACTTCTTGTTGCGGTTATATATAGCCCCCTAATCAAACAGCTGATACGGACGAAGTGTTATATCGTGAACTAAAGAGAATAATCGGTAGTGAGCAGGCTTTAGTTATGGGTGACTTTAATTGCGCCAACGTGAATTACGATACAATGCAGGGAGACGCGGAAGGTAATCGTTTAGTTAATTTTCTCGAGGATAGCTTTCTTATTCAAAAGGTTGGGGAACCTACGAGGTAGGACAGTATTTTAGATTTAGTAATAACTACGGATGATAGGCTAATTACTGATCTTCAAGAAATAGAACCGTTAAGCAATAGCGATCACAATATGGTAGAGTTTGTCCTCTCAATAAGTCACTCGAAACCAACTAACTCGACTAAAATTCCTAACTTCCAGCACGCAGACTTTTGTTGTAAATTTCGAAATAAATTGTCACACGTCAATTGGGAAAACGTGATGGGGAACTCCAACGCAAAACTAATGTGGGAGTCGTTCGAAACAGTATTTAGGACTATAAATGAGGAATGTGTACCGTACAAAATTAAGCGTGCGAAAGTAAACAACAAGCCCTTGCAGTTTACTTCTAGAGTAGGAGACATTATAAAGAGTAAAGATAGGGCTTACAGGCTGCAGAAGTGCGATAAAGACAATTTGTGGTTACAAGTACATATCTCTAAGGCGTGAAGCGAAAAGTGTAATAAAAAAGTCCAAGCGCGAATTTGAAATCTCCATAGCTCGTGACGGTAAAGGAAACCCCAAGCGATTCTTTCAATACGTCAATAATAGAAATCCAGTAAAAAGTGTCTTGGGGCCTTTGAAAAATGTAAACGGAGATCTAGTTTCTGAAAACAAGGAAATGGCTACCTTGCTAAACGAATTTTTTACGTCAGTTTTAACTATAGAAAATGTAACGAATATCCCTACGGTCATAGACATAATAGCTTTTGATAATGGTAATATTTTGGATAATATAGTGGTTAGTGAAGGGAAGATAATGCGCTATATTGATAAAATGAAAACGCGTAAATCACCGGGGCCGGATTCCATATATTCCATACAACTAAAAGAATTAAAAGATAGCATTGTTGTGCCGCTAACAAAGATTTTTAATGCGTCTATTTCTGAAGGGTGCGTACCAGATAATTTCAAGTTAGCAAACGTAACACCTATCTTTAAGAAAGGCGATAAAGGTGCGGCGGGAAATTATAGGCCAATCAGTTTAACGTCTGTTGTAGGTAAGCTACTGGAATCAATAATTAGGGATCGTATAGTCGAACACTTAGAATTGCATAAACTAGTTAGAAATACGCAGCACGGTTTTAGGCGAAACAAATCTTGCTTAACTAATCTTTTAGAATTTTTCAAAAGCGTGGTTGACGTTTACGATAGACATCGGGCGGTTGATGTAGTGTATTTAGATTTTCAAAAAGCGTTTGACACCGTGCCGCATAAAAGACTCATTGAAAAAACTAAGGCTCATGGAATCAAGGGTATAGTAATAAATTGGCTAGAAGAGTGGTTGCGAGGTAGGAAACAGAGGGTAGTCGTTGATGGAGCGGAGTCGTGTTGGGCTAATGTAGCGAGTGGCGTTCCTCAGGGTTCTGTATTGGGCCCTTTGCTTTTTCTTATATATATTAACGATTTACATGTCGGCCTAGTCAGTACAGTTTCAAAGTTTGCGGGTGACACGAAGCTGGGTGGTAGGGCGATTAATGACGAAGATAGAGGTAAAATCCAGGAAGATCTAAATAAAATAGTTGATTGGTCAGTCACATGGCAAATGAGATTTAACGTTGATAAGTGAAAAATTTTGCATATAGGTTCGCGTAACGGTAATTTTGCGTATAGTATGTCAGGGAAAGATTTAACAAGCGTAGAGCAGGAAAAAGATTTAGGAGTTATAGTCACTGGTGATTTAAAAGTAGCGAAAGTACAGCAGCGGTCAATAAGGCGAACAAAGTGTTAGGTTTTATAGCTCGAAATTTTGAGTACAAATCGCGCGATATTATAGTTCCTCTTTATAAATTGTTAGTTAGACCCCATTTGGAGTACGCGGTCCAATTTTGGAATCCGCATATGCGCAAAGATATAGACAAAATCGAAAGAGTTCAAAGACGAGCAACTAAGATGATTCCGTCGCTTAGGTCAAAGTCGTAAGAGGATAGGCTTAAGGAGTTAAAATTGACTGCACTTGATACTAGGAGACTAAGGGGTGATCTAATCCAGGTTTTCAAAATTATGAATGGGTTCGATAACGTAGATAGAGATAGCTTTTTCGAAATATCTCAATATAATAGGACTAGAAATATCGGGTTTAAGTTGACAAGTAGAAGGTTCGAGACAACAGTTGCGAAAAACTTTTTTACGCATAGAATAGTAAATAGCTGGAATAGTTTGCCGGTAGAAATAATTAGTAGCACGTCTGCAAACATGTTTCAAAATCGATTAGACGCATATGTTGCTAGATTGAGTATAGTTTAAGGTAGTAAAATTAAGGCTTTGTGGTAATAGATCCCACAGCTCAACACAAGTGTTGTGGGATATAGGGAGGCAGCATCTTGGGTTAGGGGATACTCTCTGTCCTTACACACCCCATTTAAAGAGATTCCTCTGCCGAGCGGTGCCCCCCATAGTACTGTGAGGTATTGAAAAACTCATGATCTTCACTTTTCCCACAAACACCTTGAAATATGAGACCCAAAATGGGTGCACACACATTTCTACATTACTGTACAGTCTTTACAGCCACACCTACACTTTTCCTCCTAAGTATATATATTGTAATGTATATGCTTGTAAATTTTGACTTGGTCGGCAATCGATATGGACCGTGACTTACTTTTGGTTGGCAAGGTACTGGTATTGATGGAAACCGTAATGAAATTGACTGGATTCTTTGGATCTAACATATTTACATGTCGGTTATAAATAGATATAGAGTGTAACATATTTGTGGAGAGTAGTCTATTATGACTTGATCCTCTGGATCCATAGATTTTATCTTTAGTTTTAAATCGATAATTAATTAGTTTTAAATTGATAATTATTTAGTTTTGTAAAAACTGGTCGTTGCCAATGTACAGGCAGTTTTTGCATAAATTTCTTATGTTCTTGTGGTTCGGAACCCACGTAAAATTGTAGGTCCACTCCGCCACCACGGAGGACATACACAATACACAATTACGAACATAGTTAGGTAGACCAGCCATGAGTGGATCCTAGGGTCTTTGTTGGTCTGAAACATTATAACATTATAACATAAGACTTATATATATATATATATATATATATATGATATGCATATATGATATATATAATATATATATACAAATTTACAGTCTTTGATGCAAAGCTTAATAAGTTCCAAAACAATGTGTGAAGGTAGTGGCAGGTCATACTTATGTAATTCTTGGGATATGCTTGACTTTCTCTCCCAAGAATTACATAAGTCTGACCTGCCACTACCTTCACACATTGTTTTGGAACTTATTAAGCTTTGCATCAAAGACTGTAAATTCACTTTCAATAACGAGTATTATCAACAAGTTTTTGGGATGGCCATGGGCAACCCCTTGTCGCCCCTCCTCTCCAATATTTATATGGAGTTTTTCGAAATTACTTACATTCAGAGAATCCTGGGGGTTGGCATCCCTTGGTTGCGGTACGTCGACGATATTTTGCCTATCTGGCCCATGAATCGTGACCTGGATAACTTCCTCCTTCAGTTAAATGATCAAGTCCCCTCCATTAAGTTTACTTTAGAAGTGGAACAAGACAACTCAATCCCGTTTTTGGATGTGCGTGTACAATTTAGGGTGGATCACTTTTCACTTTTTTTTAGAAATTATAGCTGGTCAAAGTTTTTCCCATGATTTGGTTCAGTGGAAGTACACTGACACCATTTTTACCAAAATCGATCAATATTTAGGGGTCGCGCATCGACCTTGAAAATTTCAATTATGGAAATTTGGCCAAATTGACAATATTTTACTGAATAAAGATAAATCATCAAATGACCATATTTTCTGAATCCTCTCAGTGAAAGAAATCCTCTCAGATACTTACCAAGTTGATCGGACAAGTGGTTTAGAAGTTACACTCACCTAGAAATAACATTAAAATTTAAAATATCGTATTTGTCCCCCGTTATGGACGTAATCATAGCATCAGTAGGCCAATTTTATCGGCTCTAGGAACTTTTAGTTATAACCTTTCAAAATTCTTGGTTCCCATACTATCACCTATAACTTATAATTTGTATACAGCACGGGATTCTTTTTCTTTCGTTAGAGAAATTACCTCATTAAATAATAATTCTTACACAATGGCTAGTTTCGATGTAAAATCTTTATTTACCAATGTGCCTGTTGCAGAAACTATTGATATATGTATTGACAATCTTTTTAATAATACTCATACTGTGCAGGGTTTTAATAGAGGTCAAATGAAAGAACTACTAAAATTTTCCGTGGAAGACCTTATATTTATATTCAACGGTGAATATTTTAAACAGACTGAAGGTGTTCAAATGGGTCTGCCTCTTGGTCCCACCTTAGCTAACGCGTTTCTGTGTCATCATGAAGTCAAATGGTTGAATGAGTGTCCTTCCAACTTTAAACCGGTTTTTTATAGAAGATATATTGATGACACTTTTCTCCTGTTTAAATCACCAGACCATATCCCTTTGTTTCGTCATTACCTTAATTCTAAGCACCCTAATATTCAATTTACTTCAGAAGTCGAATCTAATAGCTCTCTGTCTTTTCTGGACATTAAGATAATAAAAACTAATTCCTCTTTTGAAACTTCCGTTTACCGAAAGCCGACATTCACCAATCTTACTACGAACTTTTCTTCCTTTATCCCTTTAGGTTTCAAACGAAACTTAATTTCGACTCTGACCAATAGAGCTTTCAATATCTGTTCAGATTACTTTAAACTACACGATGAACTAGATTTCATCCGAAAACTCCTTGCCAAGAATAATTTCCCTTCTAGACTGGTGGAGACTACAATAGGCAGAACCTTAAATAGACTAATAAGCCCTACAACTAGAGACTTAATTACAGTCCCCAAAGATATCCTGTATTTTACTTTACCCTATATGGGAACCTCAAGTTTTAACATTAGAAACAAACTTTTAAAATTGCTCAAGGAATTCTACCCACAACTATGTATAAAAATTATATTCACCCCGTCTAAATCGATTTACCATTTATTTAAATACAAGGATGTTATTCCTACACTTCTTAAGTCATCCATAGTTTATCAATACAAGTGTGACCACTGTATGGGGTCATATATAGGAAAAACTAAAAGACATTTAAAATCTCGTATTTACGAACATCTCGGTAAATCGGTCCGTACAAATTTACCCCTTGGCAAACCACCTAATTCTCTCATACGTAATCACTCGCACAACAATAACCACCCAATTTCACAGTCTAATTTCGCCATACTTGCTGCCGGAAGCTCTGACCTTAAGCTTAAAATTTTGGAGTCTTTGTTTATTTATAAACTAAAACCAGACCTAAATTCTGACGAATCATCGATAGATCTGCTATGTTTTGGTTAAGGTACTAGTTTATTTCATTTACGTTTGTTTTAATGCTTTTACTTTTTTATAATTTTAACTTTTTAACTTTACATTTATTTACCTTTTAGTTTTAATGTTTTACATTTTCTTAGCCACTTTTTATAATTTTTTAAGTTTATTTTAAATTGTTATTAAGCAATTTGTATTTTGTATGTGATTTGGAATTTTATTGTTTTAGCCCTGAAGATGGAATTAGTGCATTCCGAAACGTTGGTACTATTAAACCTTGAAGGATGTTTGTATTTTCTCTGGTGTTCCAGTTTATTATATATATATATATATATATATATATATACCGTATATTAGGGCGTATAAGTCCACGGTCCAGATTAGTCGATCCCCTAACTTTCAATTTCAGATTTAGATTTTAGCCTATTCTGGGTGTTTAAGTCGACCACCAACTTGCCAACATAAAAAAGTAAAACTTTGTAAAAACCTTGTAAAAATTAGTTATCAAATCCTTCATAATCATCATCATCATCATAATCATCATCTGACATCATAAGTTCATTATATACATCCTGAGATACATTTGCAAGTGCTTCGTCATATGGATCCAATTCAGATGTTGACCAAAAGCGAGCTAATGCAGGACTAAGGACCTATGACTGGTAGACCTGTCTTTAAATACAAGCTAAAATGGAAAGTGGAAGATTAATTTTTTAGACGACCTATAAGTCGACTCCCTACTTTAGGGGCATAATTTTAAGCTTAAAATACCGACTTATACGCCCCAATATACACACACACACACACACATATATACATATATACATATATATATATATATATATATATATATATATAAAAGACGAAAGCGCTTGAGCACCATTTTGTTTCCTTTCCTTCGTGGTTTTTTCATATATATATATATATATATATATATATATATATATATATATATATATACAGGGTGGGCCGTAAGTTTCCATACATAAGAAAAATAAACATTTTTTTTATGGACAACCATTTTTATTTATATAATATGCTCTACATGGTTGCCATTGTTTTGAAAACACATTTCAATACGTGTTCCCCACTGTTGATGAACACGCATTAGCACAGTTGGTGATACGTTCCTTTAGATGATTTATGTCTCGTATCTTTTCCTGATACACCATGGCATTCAAGTGCCCCCAAAGATAGAAATCAAGGGGGGTGAGATCTGGGGATCTGGGAGGCCACTCCACAGGACCACGCCGACCAATCCAAGCATCCGGAAACTGCTGATCCAAATACCGACGCACGTGAAGACCATAATGAGGTGGAGCTCCATCTTGCTGGAAGTAAACTGGGAAGTTACCTTCCTCGTTTAGCAGGGATGGGAAAATCTCTTCTTGCAACATGTTAAGATACCTTTCGGCATTAAGATTTCCACTGACAAAAATTGGTCCAATAATTCTGTCTCCCCATATCCCGGCCCACACCATCACTTTACCGGCACCTTGCATCTTCGTCGGACTCAGCCAGTTAGGGTTAGCATTACTCCAATAACGTATGTTTTGCCGATTAACCTCTCCATTGACGTAAAAATTTGCTTCATCAGTAAACAAGATCTTACAAACGCATATTCTTAGGGTATCTGAAACATAAAAACAAACGTTTAAATTTTCCTATGTATGGAAACTTACGGCCCACCCTGTATATATATATATATATACAGGGTGGGCCGTAAGTTTCCATACATAGGAAAAATTAAACGTTTGTTTTTATGTTTCAGATACCCTAAGAATATGCGTTTGACGTAAGATCTTGTTTACTGATGAAGCAAATTTTTACGTCAATGGAGAGGTTAATCGGCAAAACATACGTTATTGGAGTAATGCTAACCCTAACTGGCTGAGTCCGACGAAGATGCAAGGTGCCGGTAAAGTGATGGTGTGGGCCGGGATATGGGGTGACAGAATTATTGGACCAATTTTGTCAGTGGAAATCTTAATGCCGAAAGGTATCTTAACATGTTGCAAGAAGAGATTTTCCCATCCCTGCTAAACGAGGAAGGTAACTTCCCAGTTTACTTCCAGCAAGATGGAGCTCCACCTCATTATGGTCTTCACGTGCGTCGGTATTTGGATCAGCAGTTTCCGGATGCTTGGATTGGTCGGCGTGGTCCTGTCGAGTGGCCTCCCAGGTCCCCAGATCTCACCCCCCTTGATTTCTATCTTTGGGGGCACTTGAAGGCCATGGTGTATCAGGAAAAGATACGAGACATAAATCATCTAAAGGAACGTATCACCAACGCCATTACAAGCATAACGTCAACTGTGCTAATGCGTGTTCATCAACAGTGGGGAACACGTATTGAAATGTGTTTTCAAAACAATGGCAACCATGTAGAGCATATTATATAAATAAAAATGGTTGTCCATAAAAAAATGTTTTTTTTCCTATGTATGGAAACTTACGGCCCACCTGTATATATATATATATATATATATATATATATATATATATATATATATATATATATATATATATATATACTGTATATAGAAACCTAAAATAAAAAAGGAGAATAGACATTTTTACTGAGAATGCTTTCATATTAGACATGACTAATATTTTCCCTGCTCTGAAGGTATCATTTTTTTAAAAATAGGTTCCCTGAACATACATAACCACTTGGAAATATGTACTTTTATGCCAAATTACCTGAAAGCGTCAAGAAATAGGCATGTGAACAATTCAAAATCGATATAATACGTTTATAAAGGCCGTGTATTGTGAAGTTAGTAAAGCAAGAGTGTGCTGTAAGGAAAATCTTTTAATTTTTCGTAATGAATTCATTGTCCTGCGTGTGATATGATCAGTAGTATATTATTTAATTGTTTGTTTGTCTGTATGCTTGTTCATTTATTTATTTTTTGTTTTTATTTGTTTGTTAGACGTTTGTTAGTTGTTTGTTTATTTATGCGCGTTTTTGATTGTTAGTTTATTAATTTATATTTTTGTTAATTTGTTTATTCATATATAGAGTATATTTGTATATTTTTTGTTTATTTATGTCAGTTGAATTTTGAGTTTTCTACACTGGAAAAATTATATTATGTCGTTTACAAAAAGAGAGTTTTGAAAGTATTCGAAGGAAAGGTGCGTCTTTCGTTTCAAGCAATGCCTTCATATTTTTTTTAAAAAGTATATTTTAAGAATCTTCCTTTTGTTCCCACTTTAACATTTTATTTCTTGGAGCTATGTCGTATCCTATTTATCTCAGTATAATACGACGCAGTTCCAAAATCCGAATCTTTCTTGGCGTAAAGAGGAACATTCCTCAAAAGGTAACAAAATTAATTAAAGCAACACACATTTTTTCTGTGAATATTTTTGCCATTCTTTAGCTACAATTTTGCATCATTCTTCTCCGTATCATCATTCTTTTCCTCATGTGCAGATTTTTTCTCTAACTTTTTTAACTTGCCACGCAATAACACTAAGGTTATATCACAGAGAGGACCTACAACGTAAAGTGGAATACAAACCACAGTCCCACCACGGAATATCCACAGTAAACACAGTAATTGATGAAATGAAAGTTCGTGTATAGGAACTCAAACCTGGGAACCTCGAATATACGGGTCCAGGCTTTAACGAAAACGCGTATATTAATGTATGTCTTTTCGTGATCTGATACGTAACAAACGTCATTAATAATTATGTGCAAATTATTAATAGTTTCATTTTTATCTTAAATGCACCGCGATTTATATGAAACAAACTGAAAAGTTTGCCACGAGAAAAAATAACTTTGCTATTACACCTACTGTAGTAATAATAATAAGTAACAGTAATAACTTAATTTAATTTCGTGTGTGTGTGTGTGTGTGTGTGTGTATTATATATATATATATATATATATATATATAATATATATATATATATATAATACACACAGACCATGCATGGAACAAGGAACTCTTCTGGGAAAAATAAATCCACTGTAGTCCGAATAGTAGGCTAGGTGTAGCTATCCTGTCCCAAAGCTGGATCCAATCTGCTTTGCAGATAGCTGGTGAGGGAAGCTATACTTTTGGGGCCTCTTTGCGAGTGACCCGTTGCCCACGTCGAGCTAACATCATGAAAAAGAGAAACTATAGTGTTTGTCACTTAACATTACTTATTCAGACAAGAGTGGATTTAATTTTTCCGGAAGAGTTCCTTGTTCCATGTACGGTCTGTATGTATCATGAAAAAACCTCAGGGGGACCATTCTGAGTTCAATCACATACACACACACACACACACACACATATATATATGGCCTTGCCAGAATAAAATGAACACCCTCCTAAAGCAACAGAATGGACATGTGGCATCGTCCTCTTGAAACATGATGTTCTCCAGGTGAAATTTCCATTCCGAAACAAAGGAAGCAGGTTATCTTCAAAGATGGATAGGTAATCTTGTAAATTAAGCCGTCTCTCTACGTCCCGTTCAGCGTGTCAAATGTCTGCCCAGTACAACCACCAAATTTCACACCGGAGTGCACCAATTTGGGAGTGAGCATATCGCCACAGATTCTCCCTAACCAGATCCGTCGTCCCAAAAAGACTGCTGGAATGTGACTCATCTGAGAAGATAAAAGAGTGCCAAAACTGGTCAGACTCATTCTTCATCCGCGTGGACCACTCGCATCGTTTCTTCCTTTTTGTGTCAGAGCAATGGCTTCCATCTAGCTACACGTCCTCTGTACCCAGTTCTATGTAGGACGGTCTATGCAGAACGCTCTCGCAGCCAAATAAGAGGAAACGATATGTATACTTCATGCAAATGAAGAACTCTGATCAGTTTTGGCACTCTTTTGTCCTCTCAGATGAATTATCATTCCAGCAGCTCGATTGAGGAGAACGGATCTGGGGATGGAGAATCTGTGGCGATATGCTCAATCCCAAATTGGTGCAACCCAATGTGAAATTCTATAGTTGTACTGTTAGGGAGTGGGCAGGCATTTCGCACTCTGAAAAAACTGACCCTGTGTTCGTAGAGCGACGTCTTAATTCAAAGATTACGTATCAGTTTTATATATATATAAAACAATGGTTTCTGCGCGTATGTAGAAGAATTACGCATTTGAATGAGTGAGGCCCATGGTGTAGTGGTTATCATATCTGACCGGCAATCGGAAGATCCCGGGTTCGATTCCCGAGTGGTTACCTCATTTTTTCATTTGTTTCGTTCTCTCTCTCTCATCTTGCGCGGAATATCTCCTATACAAGCGTCGTTCTTTACGTTAATTATACTGCGTGTTTGCAGTTATATATATATATATATATATATATATATATATATATATATATATAATGATGTAAAATAACGCACTGTCGTAACGAAGTATAAAGAAGAAAGTCATTCTTCAGGAAAGCGTAAATTTTTATTTCTTAACACCAATTGATGTTAAAAAGTAAAAATTTGTCTTCCTGAAGAGAGGTTTCCTTCTTCATATATATATATATATATAATATATATATATGTGTGTGTGTGCGCTCCGGTGTCAACACAATTGTCTAATTTATTAACCAATGAAGTAATACAAATATTATACACAAAAATAAATGTTAACAGCATATCAGTATATTCAATCATTGTATGAACGTGAAACGTCCTCGACAAATACAGTAACGCAACCTAATTTAACCTAAGCTGACATAGCCTGTGTTTACCTAACCTAAATTACCTTAAGATTAACTTAAACGAAAGTTTGGGGATAAAATGTCCAATTCACAGAATATAATGCTAAAAAATAATATGGAATCCTTCCCGCTACGTCATTGCCACGTTGCAGTCCGCTTCCAGTCAGATCAGCAAAGTTAAAAGACGTTGGGTCTGTTGAGTAGTTCGATTGGTGACTTGTCTCCGCGTTCGGATTCCACGTAAGCCCCACATTTGCCGTTAGGAAAGAGGTTAAACAACCCGCAAAAATAAACATTGTGAAACCCTTCAAATACTCGTAGATGAACTGAAACTTTAACGAAGTGAAAACTTTAAAAAAATAAAACGGAGATAGAGTCACCCGAGTTAAAAATAAAATTTAAAATACATGCTTTAAGTGAACATCTCATTTTTAAGAGAGGGGAGTTATTTCAAAGACGATGTCAAAACCATTTGAAAAATAGAAAAGGTCAACTTTTTCTCTCTTTTAAGTCTTTTTTTTTTCGATCCAGACAAGTTCAAGAACATGCATACAAAATGTAAACTCTTATTTTCGCATTCTTCACTCACATACTGTGTGTGTATATATATATATATATATATATATATACACACAGTGGTGTAGTGCTGTGGGAACGGCGTTCCCTTACTTTTTTGGTAGACGGAACGGCGTTCCCTCACTATTTCAAATAAATCCGAACTTACAAATCTCTAACGTCATGAAATTTTAATTCCCACCCCTAGAAGAAATATGAGAAAGAATCATTAACTGTTTCATTTCTTTTAGCTTCGACTGAGGCAATGCTAGCCTATAAAGATCTGGTGAAACAGTCACCACGGCGTACCAGTTGTTAACTTTTTTTTAGTTAATCATTCCAGTTGTCAGCTATTTTTATTGATCGTACTGGATGTCGTATATCTAATGACACTGGAAATACTGCATCTTCAACTTTGGAATATATCCTAATATCCAGTGCATATGACGCGTTCGGTGGAGAAGGGGCGAACGCAACATTTTCGAATTATGCCACAAAATGCAGTTAAAGTTTGTAAACTTTAAACCTTTGTATTTTTCCGGTTTATTGAAATGTTGTATGAATTTGAACACATATTTGAGTGAAATATTGTTGTGTAATATGTCGATATAATAAAACGCCAAGAAATTTTACGATATTATTTATTGATAGCTTCTGATGTTAACTGGTGTAATCCATTATTTGGTCCTCTTCGTCGAATGTTGTATTACCTGCTTCAACTGTTTCGGTTTCTTCCAGTTCCTTTAACAATCTTGTATAATAGTTCATTGCAGTTGCAGGCATTAGGTCTGATAATTCTTTGAGATCTTTTATTTTTTCCTTAATTATTGGCAGCAATTGGGAATACTTTGGTTGCAGTGTCTGCTGGGCTAGATTGAATAAACTGACACTGTAGGATTTTTTCCCTTTCTGCAGTCTGACAGGATGGCTATTATCTGGGGTTGTGCGGTATGCAGTAGATATTACGTAGCCTTCTTTGTGTTGAAAGTCAAATATTAACTTCCTTGCATCTGTAAATTTAGTAGTTGTTGATTTCCTAATGACAATGCACGTTTTTAGGACGTCAAAATCGAGAAAATCAACCTGTTTCATTTCTACAACTAGGAAGCGCTGCGAAACGGCTGTAGTTATGGCCGTAACATAATCTTTTTTGGTGTAAATAATATTGCTGTAATTATTTTTTATATTTTGTTCAATTTGGCCAAATTGAGCATCACAGGGCATTGTCGAGTGACCAGAAAGTAGATAGATGTGTTCAATGTGAAGCAATGATGCGGAGTGAATTTCTCTGAGATACATTAAAACCTAAATTTTACCGTGAAAGAGTGCAGACTAACATCTAATTTTTTGCATAGGTAAAGCAAAGGTTTTAAATGATAATTATACGACAAAAAACTCATTTTTCGAATTTTGTGGCGTTCGCCCCTTCTCCACCGAACGCGTCATATGACCTCAAAATATTCCTGAAATTGGTCAGATTTCAAAAGATTTCCAGGGGAGCTTACAGTGCCCCCGGACCCCCAGCTGTATGGGCTCGCCGCGCTCGCCATTGTCCCCCCCCGCATCTGAGTAACACTTTCAAAATGCGTTCCCTCACTTCTTTATTTAGCACTACACCACTGTATATATATATATATATATATATATATATATGTGCGCCTCGGTGGTGTAGTGGTTAGCGTCGCTAACTACGAATCCATCGGCCCCGGGTTCGAGACCCGACGGCAGCCGGCGCGCAGCAAAACCCAGCTGTTCATCCTTCCACACAATAAAGAAAGTGGTTCGTAGATAAATGGGTACCCTAGGTGGCCTACTGGTTAAGACTCTGGGCTGCTGATGGGGCGTGGTTCGGATTCCACCAAGTTATATGAGAGGTCGCGCGTCTTAAGGTACCTAAGCGCCACCACAGGCGAAAACGTGTTTTTGATGGATATCACTATTTTCACCCTTCCTCTATCGCGTGGTTTTGGTTATAATGACCTTACGACACAGAAGTATGGTTGAAAACCTTATGAAGCGAACTACTTTTTTCACCTCTATCGCCAGCCAAAAGTTCACCCAAAGTTCGACATAATAAGAAAATCAAAAATTAAAAAAAATATATATAAAATATAAATATGAAAATCTATTCCAAAAACTCATCATCTTCATTAGCATATTTAGAACTCTAATTTAGCCAAACGTTCTAGCTCAATTAATAACAGAGATATTATTGCCAGAATATTGCTGAACTTTGGAGGCGATTTCTGACGAATTTTAGGGTACATTAATTTATTAATACAGGGTGTTCTTAAGGTCCCTATCTATTTCGTTGAATTAACGGTTTTTATTTATTTTTGTTGCCGAACCCTATGAAAATGAATGTACAAGAACGGGTGATGGTGGTGACACTTCGGATTAAAGGAAAGAAATGCAAAGAAATTAGAGAGGGGTTTGAAAGGACATTTCACAAGCCAGGTCCTACAGACAAGACAATTCGTGATTTGCTTAATAAATTTAAAAGAACGGGATCTGTTCAAGATGAATCAAAATCTGGACGTCCAAGTGTGTCTGAGCATGCTGTAAATGCTGTATGTAATGTTATCGATGAACATCCAAGCATGTCAATTCGCACCACATCACGTAGACTCGGGATACCCAAATCAACTGTCCACAAAATTTTGAAATCGACGTTGAAGAAGAGAAGTTATGACATTCAGGTGCTTTATGACTTACATGAAGAGGATTATCCAAAGCGAAGTGCAATGTGTGCCGATCTTGTTGAATGAAAATTTAATGGATCACATTCTCTTCGGTGATGAAGCAACTTTCCACACGTGTGGAAAGGTTAATCGCAATAACTGCCGCATATGGGCTAATGAAAAGCCAGTTGATTTCTATCAATGGGAACGAGATTATCATAAAGTTAGTCTGTTTGGGTATGACCAAATCTAAGAATTATGGGTCCTTTTTCTTTGCTGAAGCTACAGTTACAGGGCTTATTTATCTGGACATAATTCAGCAATTCCTGGAACCCCAGCTTCATTCAGATGGCATTTTAAACACCGTCGTCTTTCAACAAGATGGGGTACCTTGTCATTACGCAAACATTGTTCGGGGGTACCTAAATGAACGATTTCCAAATCGGTGGATCGGACGTGGAGGCAACAGGCCCTGGGCGGCTCGATCTCCTGACCTAATGCCCTTGGATTTCTTTGCATGGGGCTTTATCAAATCAAACGTCTATCAAACGAGGGTTACAGATCTGCAAGATGCACGTGCTCGTATCGTAACAGCAGTTACAAAAATAACTCCTGTCATGCTCCAAAATGTGTTCCGCAATGCTGCTGACAGATTCGAACTCTGTAGAGATACTGATGGTTCTCATGTAGAATCATATCATATACAGTACTTAAGTATTCATTAAATGTATGCCTTCTATTATAGTGCTATTGAATTTTACCCTTTTTGCTAGGTTTTCACTGAAATAGATAGGGACTTTATAAACACCCTGTATATTTAAGAATGATAATATACAGTATATATATATATATATATATATATATATATATATATATACACACACACAGGGTGTTTCATAATATGTGGGACGCACTTTCAGGATGGATTGAGCACCTGAAAACGATGAAAAATAGCTTATGTATATAAACATATGCCCGAAATCGCTTTGTTTCCGAGTTACAGCCCGTTTTGTGTTCCAGCAATTATTTCCGAAAACTGTTTACAAACACTGCTTACCGACAATGTTTGTGAGTGTGTACGAGAATTATTTCATGTATGGCCTTGCCGATTGTAATGTTTCTTACACTCTATGACATGTTTCAATATCGTTGAGTGTAGAGCCATTAGTCAGTCAGAGGGGCATCGCGGTGTTTCACCGTTCATATTCGTAACTTCTTACCGTGAATAAGTGCAGTCCAGTGAAAAGAAAAAATCTTACAAGTTTTTGTGCTATTCAGTGATAGTGTGCATTTGAAGTGAGAATGGAGACTTATTCAAACAGAGAAATGGTAGACATGCATCTCATGTATCGACATGCCGAATGTAATGCGGCCGCAGCATGACGTCTGTATGCGGAAAGGTTTCCGAATCGCCGTCTGCCAGATAAGACCACTTTTCAGAGAAAAGACGAGTGTCTTGGTAATACAGGATCATTTAACAAGCGAGTTTCAGATGGTGGTAAACCAATCAGCGCCAGAACTGTTGAGTTGGAGAAGCGGGTCCTGAATCGCGTGGAGGATCATCCTCGTGTCAGCACCAGAAGGATAGCAGCAGCAAAGGGTGTAAGATACAAAACTGTGTGGAGAATTTTATTGGAACAACAGCTTTATCCATATCACATTCAGAGAGTACAAGGCCTTACTGAAGCTGATTTCCCACCACGAGAGGCTTTTTGTACTTGGTTCCTTCAACAGTGTGCTCGCGATCCTCTTTTTCTATCCTCCGTGTTGTTTTTTAATGAGTCTGCCTTCACAAGAAATGGCGTGATCAATTTTCACAACACTCATCACCGAGCCGAAGAGAATCCGCATGCCATCATCCAGTCAAGGCACCAACAACAATTTAGTATCAATGTATGGGCAGGACTTATTGCCGACAACTTAATCGGTCCTTTTTATTGCCTGGAAGATTAACAGGAGAATCCTATTCCAATTTTTTAAGGAACGATTTAAGCGATTTACTAGATAAAGTTCCTCTTGGTGTCCGACGTCGTATGTGGTTTATACATGACGGCGCTCCGCCTCATTTTAGTCGAATAGCCAGAGCCTATTTGGATGACCATTTCCCTGAAAAATGGATAGGCCGTGGAGGACCAATTGCGTGGCCTGCTCGCTACCCGGACCTGAATCCACCCGATTTTTACCTGTGGGGTCATCTGAAATCCATCTTTTACGTGACACCCATTGACAACGTTGAAATGCTTCGTCAACGTATAAAACAAGGATGCCAGAAAATCCGAGTAATACCTGGAATGTTTGAACGTGTCAGGCAGTCTATGGCGAGGCGTGTTCAGGCGTGTATTCAAGCGCAAGGCGGTCATTTTGAACACTTCCTTTAAAGGTAAGGCGGATACTCGTTGGAACACATAACGGGCTGAAATTCGGAAACAAAGCGATTTCGAGCATATGTTTATATAAACCTTTTTCATTGTTTTGAGGCCCTGAATCCATCCTGAAAGTGCGTCCCACATGTTACGAAACACCCTGTGTGTATATATATATCCCTTTGCTTTGTCCGGAGCGATAGGGCGCGTCCCTCTGTGGCGAATGTGGGAATGCACCTTTCTTCGGTGTAAGGACTTTCTCTGCCCTCGTGGACCATTGGACCCGTTTGGGGACCCGGCTGATCTCCTGCTTCTATTTCTTTCTTTCTCCTTTCACCCATTCTTTCTGGGTTCTCTCTCCTTTTTGGCGATGTTTTTCGACCTTGATTTTGACCCCTTCCTAGGCTCTTGGGTGTGGGAGGTGGTTGCCCTGCACCCTTGTCGCTTTTCAACCAAACCGAAGCCCTGTCCCTGCCACCTTTCACCGCGCGTTGGATGAGAGTGGCCGCCTTTCAGGCACGGGGACTGGGTACGGGTGTATTTCCCCTGCGTGACATCTATTGGCGGTGGGACCGAGTGTGGCCACGATTCGCCTTTCCCTTGTTGGAGTCGATGGTGGCTGGATGCGCGCGGGGATGAAGTTCTTTTTGTTTGCTATGGATACTTCTCCCCCTCGGCTTACGACTACTGCTTCTCATTCTCGGACTACTCCTTCTCTCAACACTCGGGTGGTGGGCAACCAGGCCCTCGAGTCCTCTACCACTGGAAGACCGCAACCTGATGGGGTTGACCCCCCTGTGGAAGCGGAACGCTTGCACTCTCCTTTTCCGTTGCCGACCCCAGTCCGTCCCTCGAATATGCCCTTGGACCTACACTCTCTGGAGCAGGGGTCTCGCCCCAGCCCACCTCAGCCGCCTTCGGGCAAGTCAAGTTCCACCCAGGACTTGCCCCCAAAACCCGGCTTCTTGCTCTCCCCATATGCCCCCCACCCGCCGTCGCCCACCTCCCCACGGAGAGAGCCCCGCGGCGGACGGGGAGCCGGCATTCACGGCCATCCTATCGACCGTTGATATCCCAGTCCACTTCGACTCTACAGCCTCCCTCTCCCTTCCAAGTATCCACAAATTCCTGGTGATCGGCCTACATCTGGGTCCCTTCCGACCAACTCTGAACGGACGTTCCAGGCGATCCGAACCCACAGCAACTCCAGCCGCTATGACGTACGCCCACAGAGGGATGGCTCCCTCCTCGTAAAATCACGCTCAGCCGCAGAGACAAAAGCCCTACTCTCCGTCACTGAGGTCCTTGGATGCTCGGTGTCCGTTTCCCACACCCTCGCCTGAACCAGAGTCAGGGCACTATTTACGCCACCCGCCTATTGTCGATCGCAGTGAACGAGCTCCTGGAGGACCTCGCACCCCAGGAGTCACTAAGATTTATCGCTTCACATCCCGACAGGGAGGCACCCCCTCCCCCACCCCGTCTGCTCCTTACTTTCAATACCTTAATCCCCCCGACCGCATTGTATGGGGTATGGGAGACCGCGCGTCATGCGAGTTTTCTATCCGCCCATACATCCCAGACCCGACCCGTTGCTTTAAATGCAACAAGTTTGGACACGTTAGTTCCGTTTGTCGGCAGCCGCATCAACTGTGTTTCATGTGGACAAATCGCTCACCCTGACAGGTGCCCCAAACACCCAAATGCTCCAACTGTGAAGGCGCACACCCCTCTTCATCCCGCGAATGCCTTTTCTTCAAGTTCGAGAAGGAGGTCCGAGGCCTACAGGTAACGGACTTCCTTAGCCCCCGTGAGGCACGAGACAGGGTGCGGAGTCGGGAGGTGAGGCCGGGGGTCTTACGCGCGCTCTCTCGGCTCTGTCATCTCGGCACGCCGCCGAAACCCCCCCGACCACTGCTCCCTATCCCCCCAAAGAAATCCTCGCAGGACCCGACGGTCTCCTGTCCCCCCACCATCCCTCCTCTTCACGCACCTCACCTGCCACAACCCCCAGAGTCTGGGACCAGGACACCCAGGCCCCATCCACCTCAAACCCTGCCCCCAGTACTCTCTGCACACGCCCGAACCTACCGCCCGGAGCAAGCCGACGAGGCGGAGACGCCGGAGCGAGTCGCCAGACCCTCCGGCCTTTCAACGTGTCTCTCTCCTCTTCCCCTAGAACCAAGAAGACGGCTCGGACCCTCACAGCCCACTACGTCTACTATGTCCATCTCTCCCCAGCGAAGTCCCACCACTCTACCCCACAGACTCTGACAATAGTTGCCGAAATCCATGACCCGCCCCCGACGAGACCCAATTGAACAATCCTCTCCCCCGAGGATCCAGTGGATGCGGCCCTGGCGCAGCTACACGGTGTGACCGAGGGGAGCTCGGCGCGCCCATGAGTCTCATGGATCTGCCCTTGCCTCCTGGTGCCATTTTTCCACCCCTCCACGAGACCACTCTGGTTCACCTCCTTCCACCCCACAGTACCTACCCCCCAACATCCCCGGCCCCCTCCTTGTCAGCCACCCTGAGTACGCCCTCCCTCCCACCCGCCCGGTCCTTCTGGTACCCCCTATCGCCACCTAGGGTCCGCCGTGAGACCCCGGACAGGCGGGGAGGCGCCACTTTGGTAAAGTGCCCCCTCCTGGCCCGACCACAGAAGCCCGCCAAAACACTTCTGACCCTCTCAGCCCACGACGTTCCTCTGACTGCCGTGATCCACGCCTCCGGTCTCGCTCGGCCGACTCGACCCCGCAACCTCCGCGGGGTCGACTGGCCGACCGATTCCTTCCCTGGTGAACGGTAGATAGCCAGCCATGCTCCCGACCCATCCTTCAATTCGCGAACTCCAGATCTCCCTTCACACTCCGACCTCCTAGCACCTACACTTTACCCATCTCCCTTCATCAACTAATGGATCGCCAAAAACCACAATAGTACACTGGAACTGCAAAGGAATATTCGCGAACTATGAAGGCCTTAACTCCTTGATTGCCACTTCCCGTCCGGTGTGTCTGTCTCCAGGAGCTAATCCTGGGGACCAGGCCCATGCCCTGCCCTACTGGTATTCTGCATCGCCACCCCGCCTCCTACCTGCACTCGAAGGGGGCTGCCATTCTCATACACCACGCAGTCCCCTTCCACAATCTCTCTATCCGGTCCTCGCTACAGGTGATTGCCGCCCGGCTCTCCCTGGATAGACAGTACACCGTCTGCTCAATCTACCTCCCTCCCCACGCTCAAGTCTCCCGCGATGACCTGGTGGAAGTCGTACAACTCCCCAGGCCCTTCTACTACTGGGCGATTTCAATAGTCGCCACCCCTTGTGGGGCGACACACACTCCACCTATATGGCCCCAACCCTGATACTGTCATGACCGAGCTCTCCTTCGAGTGCCTCAATGATGGCTCTCCTACATTCTACCATGCCACCACCTGCACTCCATCCTGTATAGACCTGTCCCTCGTTTCAACTGATGCCCTCCTAGATTTCACATGGCAAGTCCTCCAGAGGACTATGGAAGTGACCATTTCCCCATTCAACTCACGCTCAATCGACCCGACCAGACTGTTCGGGTACCGGTAAGGTGGATTACTACCAACGCGAATTGGGCCCGCTTCCGCGACAATACATATACAACCCTTACAACTGCCCACTTCCCATCCATCGACGAGTGCATCGCATATTTCGAGTCCGTCGTTCTAGCGGCTGCAAGCACTAGCACCACGATCCTCCGCCTACCCCGCGCCCGACGGGTGCCTTGGTGGACCCCGGAGTGCGCGGAGGCCGTGCGCGCCAAGAAGAAGGCTACTCTCGGCGCTTCTACCGGACGCGACTCCCCATCCATCGCACGGAGATGCAGCGGGCCAGGGCCATCGCCCGCCGCACAATGAAGACAGCGCGCCGAGCCTCTTGGCGTGCCTTTGTGTCCGGCATCACCGCCACCACACCTTCGGCTACCATCTGGAAGAAGGTACGGGGTGTCGAGAGGCGACATGTCCCCTCCCGACCCCCGGTCCTCCGGACTAACGACGGACTCCTATAGCCCAAGTCGGTGGCAAACCACCTCGCTTCTACCTTCGCCGCCGTTTCTTCCTCTGCAGCGATTCCGTACCCGCCCCTGACGATAGCCCCTCTCCACCGTCCATAGACAGCACCTACAACCGATTGTTTACCATGCGTGAACTACAGGCGGCACTGGCCTCTCGACGATCCCCTTGTCCCGGTCCGGACGGTATTCCGTACGGCATGATCCAGCACATCCACACTACCTTACAAATTTTCCTGCTAGACCTATACAATCGCATATGGATAGAGGGCGCCTTCCCCTCCAGGTGGAAGGAGGCCCACGTCATCCCTATCCCCAAACCCGGCAAAGATTCCCTGGACCCCACAAACTACAGACCAATCGCCCTGACGTGTTGTGCCTGCAAAATCCTCGAAAAAATGGTCGCTACGCGATTATCGTTCGTCCTTGAAAATAGCAATTCCTTCCCGGCTACCCAGTCCGGCTTCAGACAATTCCGCTCCACCACTGATCCCCTCCTGCTCCTCAGCCGAGACATACAGGATGCCTTCGACAATGGACAGTTCGTACTGTCAATTTTTTTCGACATCAGAAGGCCTATGACACCACCCGTCGAGCAATGATCCTCGTCAGCTCCGACATCTAGGCCTCGTCGGAGCCATGCCGACCTTCATCAGGGGCTTCCTTTCCTCCCGAACCTTTAAAGTCCGGGTGGGCTCAGTCCTCTCTGACACCTTCGTGCAGGAGGACGGGGTCCCACAGGGAAGCATCCTCAGTGTTCTCTGCTTCTCCGTCGTGATGAACACGGTCTCAAATGCCTTCCACCCACCATCCGCTCTTCCATCTACGCGGATGACCTTGCGATCTACTTCGCAGGGCGAGAACCGTCCGTCGTTCAACGGCAAATGCAGCTCGCCATCTACCGGGTGGAAAGGTGGGCGACGTCGGTGGGTTTCCGCCTCTCCACCCAAGTCCAAGTGTATGCTCTTCAGTAGAAGAAGACCCACAACCCTTCCTCTTCCCTCTGTCACATTATACGGCAGTCCTCTTGAGGTGGTACCCTCCACGCGTTTTCTGGGCATGACCCTAGACCGACGGCTCAATGGGTTCCCCATCTCAAGCACCTAAAGCAATCCCTTCGACGCCCCTCGCTCTCCTGGATCACCTCTCCCACACCACATGGGGTGCAGATCGACGCTCTCTTCTTCGCCTTTACACTTCCATGTACAGTCGAAGCTGGACTATGGTAGTGCAGTTTACGGTTCAGCCTCCAACGCCCGCCTCCGTATCTGGACCCGGTACTTAATAGAGGCCTCCGCCTCGCCACCGGTGCTTTCCGCTCCTCCCCAGCCTCCAGCCTCCACGTGGACTGCGATTATCTCCCTCTCGCCCTCCGACGGGGTCTACTCCTCATGAGGACATACCTCCGTGCACAGAGGCTACCTTCTTCGCTTCTGGGCACGGCGGTTTTGAACTACCACCCAGGGACGGAGCTGGCACTTCACTGAAGTGGTCCGCTCTTTCCTTGACTTTTCAACATGCCCGCCCCTCAGTTATCCCCATTTCATACAGCATCTAC
Source organism: Bathynomus jamesi (assembly GCA_023014485.1). Lineage (NCBI taxonomy): Eukaryota > Metazoa > Arthropoda > Malacostraca > Isopoda > Cirolanidae > Bathynomus > Bathynomus jamesi. The sequence goes on along the minus strand of JAJOZX010003467.1, from coordinate 152,089 downwards.
CCCCCCTGGCTCCTCACCCCTATCAAGTTTTGCAGGGATCTGTGTGCCCTACCGAAGAATACCACGAGCGCCACGGTATACAGGTCACTCTTCCGAACACGCAACCCAACACCCGGACGCAGTCGCCATTTATACAGATGGTTCCCGCTCGGAGCTGGTGCGGCCTCCTCAGCGGTGATTCTGTCCCAGCCGCTTTCCCGGGGCGTCAGCCTGCCCCGCGAGGCCTCCGTTTTTTCGGCGGAACTTTTCGCGATTACGGAGGCCCTCGACATTGTGCGCACCCACTCTGCTAGCTTCTTCGTCATTTATTCAGATTCCCAAAGCGCACTTCTCTCCCTAGAAAGATTTAACCCTCCTCACCCGCTCGTCTGTACCATCCAGCAAACCTTCCACTTCTTAAAGGCCTTCCAACACAAGACAGTCGCCTTCTGCTGGGTCCCGGATCATGTCGGCATCCAGGGCAACGAGGAGGCGGACCGCACGGCAAAGACGGCCTGCTCACTGCCGGCCTCCTCCCGACCCCTCCCCTTCTCCGACTTCTTCCCGACTCTCCGCTCCCACTTCCGCTCCATATGGCAGCGGGAATGGGACCAGGCCACACAAAATAAACTCCACATGATCAAGCCACAAATAAGATACTGGGCCTCCTCATTCCACCGGTCCCGCCATAAAGAAGTAATTCTAGCCCGTCTCCGCCTAGGCCAAGTAGTATAGCCCAAAAGGTTAGAGTGCAGGAATGTTGCAAGTGATTACGTAATGTTGCAAATGGGGATGGGGGTGTTGCAAAGGGGGATGGGGGGTGTTGCAAAAAAAAGAAAAAAAAAGAAAAAAATTACCCCAAAGGGCCCTTTGTTGCCAACCGGGGTTGCAAGGGGCATGCAACTTGGGGGCGGAGTTCTCCCCCAAGCTATTCCCCCCAAAAGGCCAGAAAGGAGAGAAAGGAGGAGAGAAAGGAGGAGAGGTGTCCACCTGGCAGGAGCCAAGTGCATATTAAGACTTCAGCCGAGTAGGCGTTGTTTTATAGGCTCCTAATCAGCCAGTTGGCTGAGCCAAGGGGGGGGAGGGGTACACCTGCAGGAGAGAGAGAGAGTAGTTGCCTTTGATTGCAAGGCATGCAACTTGGAGGCGGAGTTCTCCCCCAAGCTATTTTCGTTTACCTAACCTAAGAGGCCTCTAAGGGGTTTTCCCAAAGGGCCAGAAAGAGAAGGACCAGAGGTCCTTGCTCGGCTGGGAGCCGAGCTTGAATGATTCTTTCATCAGCTTCTCGGTCTTTTATAAACCTCTATTCTGGCTGAGTTGCCAGATAGCGCCATGTATTCAGTTGCAGATAGCGCCATGTATTCAGTTGCCAGATAGCGCCATGTATTCCAGATAGCAAAAACCATATATTAATCATCCATTTAAATAGTGTACCACAATATATGACGGTAGATGAATCCAATCAAATTCTGTTTATTAAATAAATAATTTTTACACACTTAATTTTTATATAAATATTTAAGTCACGAATAACGAAACGAAATGAAAATTTATGAAACACCGAGCCTCATCCCCTGCGAAGAAATTGAAAAAACGAAATTTAAAGAAATTAATCAATTGAAATTAGCCAAAACACAATCCGCTATAACGGGGTCGGTTTCGAAGAACACCTGCTGGTTGAGAGACCTTCCCCCCAATCCCTGATAAGCCTCCCTTCACTCCAAACGAAATGAAAATTTATGAAACACACAGAGCCTCATTCCCCTGCGAAGAAAATTGAAAAAACGAAATTTAAAGAAATTAATCAATTGAAATTAGCCAAAACACAATCCGCTTTAACGGGATCGGTTTCGAAGAACACCTGCTGGTTGAGAGACCTTCCCCCCAATCCCTGATAAGCCTCCCTTCACTCCAAACGAAATGAAAATTTATGAAACACACAGAGCCTCATTCCCCTGCGAAGAAAATTGAAAAAAAACGAAATTTAAAGAAATTAATCAATTGGAATTAGCCAAAACACAATCCGCTATAACGGGTCGGGTCTCATTTCCCCCAATCCCCTGCGAAGAAAATTGAAAAAGCCGAAATCTAAATTACTTCTACAATGAAACACATTCTCAATGCGCTTACGAAGAAACATATTAATCAAAATACCACAATATATTTATATAGTTAATCAATTGGAAGATTCAACCATATAAAATACCACAATATATTTACATAGTTAATCAATTGGAAGATTCATTTAAACACACGTTCCAATAAATCATTTATTTCCTATTTAAATACCGAAAAACAAGAAAGAACGAAGAAAATTGCAAAAAAAACGAATTCTAAAGAAATTAATCAATTGAAATTAACCAAACACACGATCGTATTCTCAAATCTATACACACACACACACACACGAGGAAAAGGAGACTGTGTCCATTCGATTCACCTATTGCCAGAGGCGATTTTTTTCTGACCATAATTTTTACCTTTCTCCCAGACAGCTTGAACAAATCCTCTCTTCACTCCATTTCTTAGATATACCCACAATTATATATATATATATATATATAATATATATATATATATATATATGTGTATATATTATATATATATATATATGTATATGTATATATATATGTGCATATATATATATATATATATATATACATATATATATATAGAGAGAGAGAGAGAGAGTTTTGTTCAAATAACGTTAAGTGTACTAATTTAAATTTACTTTCTTTTTTCCAGGTTAACTATACCCACAATTATAATAAATAATAATCGAATTACGGACGATTGTTCGAACACAATTGTTCGAACACAATTGTTCGAAAACCATAGTTCGAAAAACAGTTGTTCGAAGCAACAATTATTCGATGTTATAATTGTTCGAATGAACAACCAACTAAATAAAATCTTAGTTGCCAAGACGCAAATACGAAGACGTAAATAAGAAGGTTAGCCTCTTCATTTAAACTATAACATTTATAGTGCTGCAGTTAAACCACCCTTAAAATGGCAGTTTGTTTCTAGTGAGAAAGGAAAGCCAATGCTCTTAGTGAATGGGTTTTTATATGTAAGAGACGAGACCTAACCTAACCTAACCTAACCTAACTATAATTTGCAACTATAGTTTACCTTGACTTTCATATGCTTCTATCCTGCTTTATTAATAAAGATTTTTAACTTTGAATAACGTATGAATAAAGATTTTTAACTTTTAATGTTTTTAATACTTTTTGTTTTTCGAACTATGGTTTTCGAACAATCGTGTTCAAACAATTGTGTACAGGACCTGCATTGTCTATAAGGGGAAACTTTGAGTAAATGGAAATATTATTTTCTCGAAAACTATGGGTGATAGAAAAATTCTGAAACCGGAATCAGTATCAAAAGTTCTATAAGAAACACCAAATAATTTTCGTTGTCCCTAGTGTAATTTCTCGCCGAATTGGAAAGGTTTTCACTCCGCCTTAGACCCACAGTTTAACGTGGATTCAGAAATACATCTCGTCGATTGCTCACTATTTCATCGAGATAATTAAAGCTCAGGACCTGCATTGTCTATAAGAGCGGGAAACTCTGAGTAAATGGAAATATTATTTTCTCGAAAACTATGGGTGATAGAAAAATTCTGAAACCGGAATCAGTATCAAAAGTTCTATAAGAAACACCAAATAATTTTCGTTGTCCCCTAGTGTAATTTCTCGCCGAATTGGAAAGGTTTTCACTCCGCCTTAGACCCACAGTTTAACGTGGAAACCGAATGCTCTTTTAAAAATATAATTAGGATATATTTCTTTATTATAAAATAAGTTAACAATTGAAATTATGTTAACACAAGAATTTGTGAAAACATTACTAATAACTTGTAAGTAAAAATAAAAATATAATATAAGGGACTACCATAGAAATGTAAGTGTCTATAATTTATTCACAAGAAACACGATTTTATATATATGTTACTCGTCCGGACCCGTTATAGCGGATTGGTACACATCATAGCTCCACCCAGCTACATCGGCAGCCAATCACTACGAACATCTGGTCTTTTGGGGCGGAGCTTGGCGATTGTGCATATAAAAGGGGATATTTTTCAGTTGGGAGTAACAGTAGCTATTTTCGCGTCAGTGAATAATCATTCCCTCCACCATGGACCTGTACGTCTCCCCAGATTTGTATGAAGAAAGTGACACTGCAGCATTAACGGCAATTAGTCTTTTTAACGCGATTGACCGTGATGAATTATTTCCAACGCAAACCGTTGAAGATATTTGCAGTGACGCTCCTTACAATCCGACGCAAGGGACTACCATAGAAATGTAAGTGTCTATAATTCGATTTTATATATATGGATGGGTTGTAGTATCTCGTCAAATAGATACTCGCCAAAAATTTTTATGGCAATCAATGTTATTTGGTTTTATCCCCATTATGCTAAAATCGAAATTTTTTATGGCAATCAATGTTATTCCTCTTAAATGAACCAAAGATATCTTCACATAATGGGGATCTGTCTGTACTCTGTATATGTTTTAAAAGAATGAACATTATTCCTTTAAGGTCCGATGAGGATTTGACACGTGTTATACAATCTTTTGAAGAATCTCGTGTCATGAATACGGAGGATATACTGATCAGTCAGCAATGTCACACCGAAATAATGTAAGTGTTTTTCGATCTTTTTGGGTAAGAAGACAATATATTTTCATAAATTTATTAAATGAAAGAAATCAGTACAATAACCAACTACAGAATATACGTTACAAATATACGAACAAAAACATTATACTATACAACGAGTACGTACAATTGGAAAACGGATTTTTATCTGTCTGCATACCATTTCATCGTTTCGGCGAGTGTGACACGGGTCAAATAAATTTAAAAATTTATAAATTCTTTATCACATGACATATGCGTGAGAAATGAGACGCAGTACATTCCGCAAACATTACTAAAATATCCTTGTATACGAAATGGGTTCCATACAACTTCGGGAATATGTAACTGAGCGAGAAATTTTACAATAATAGGGTCACTCCAGGGTTGAGTACCGAGTGAATCAAAATAGTACAGGCGCTGTCTATTTTTAAAATAGACAGCGATCCAGTGAATCCCTTCATTACCGATGACATCTGTGTTCACAATAAGACTACCGCATTCTCGCGTACTTGGCAAACTCAATGTTTCATTCTTCGCAAACACGCCGATAAATTTGGAACGTGTGACTCGTTCCATTACTTTCTGAAGTGTATTAGCATCCATTTTAAAAGTCAGTGATAACGCTCCTAAATCTATCTACTTCTATTAGGGCTTGCGATTCGAGATATACTAGTACACTAATAGGAGCGTCTATAGGCTTGGCGAATTCCAGCCGCACTGAGATGTTTCCGCTCTGCTGTGGGGTTAAATGGGTATTTACGCTAGCAGATAAGTCAGGTGTAATGTCAAACGGATAAAGGTTAAATTGATCAATGAATTCTTCCTGCGTTACCCCATTACCAAGCTCATCACAATCACCTGCAATATGGGTCAGATTACTATAGGCTCTGGCACAAAGAGGTAACACAGCGTCTGATGAATAGTCCGTACCCATTGTTCCACCCAAAGCAGTGCCATTAACGTATAGAGTTATATTTTTAAGTCCGAAATTCTCGAATTTAAAGGCACTCTTTTTATATTTTCCATTCACCGAAGCATGGTCCTGCATGCCGATTAATATCCTTTTAGGAAGATTTCCCAGGGCAATGTTTTCTATCTGCTTCGATGCCAACCCTGCAGGAACCGTATATAGTTTGATTTGCACTCTGTTAATAGGATATTTCACTGTAGCGTTTAGTAAATTTTTCTCAATTTCTAGTTGTTTTGGTGAACTTAATTTCACTCGCCGTACGCGGAGGTATGTGTCCATAATGTGAACCACAACGGGCTTTGCACCCTCCTCTTGATCAGCATCCAGATTTAAGCAGATCTCAGGACTCGTGCGGGTGAGCTTTATTTTCATATCCACCCCGTTGACAAGCAACTTCTCCTGGAAAGTGAAATCTGTGTGCAACCGTCCAAAACACTCGTATATTTTCTTTTTAGAATTTTTAAATTTGTCCTTTATACTATTTCATCTTTAGTTTGATAATATCCCTCGGCACTTAAAAAGGTAGCCTTCGCTTCTTTGGAAAAGTTGAGGACATTTTCCAGATAGGCTCGTAGATGATAGTACCCCGTGCCTGCCGATATGTTGGTCTGATTTAAATATACGTCACACTGGTTGAATATGGAGTGCAGAAAGTTTGTTTCAGGGTATACAGCATATTTGTCATCGCAGACCGTTCCATCAGAATGGGCTATACGTAGCTTAGCGTACATGTGCACACAGCTTGGATCAAAAAAGTAAGGGCCTGAGCTGGGTATCACGAATTCTATAGGTGCACTCGGGGAACTAATTGTGTTTAAAGGGTTAATTGTAATAAAGTCACTGTGCTCAATAGAAACTTGGGTTGGAGGCAGCTCAAAAAGGGACAGCTCCGATTTACAGCATTGTGAACTACATGGGTGGATGAAGCGTGCCATGGCGAAATAGTGACTCCTCTCTCGACAAGTGGTAAACAAACTATGATTCATGAGATCAATGTCCTTAGCTTATATCAGTCAAAAAAGTGGTCAACCATAGGTTTCATTCGCTTACAGCACTTCTTTTTTGATAGCCTTTTACGTTTAATACCACGTGACCCCTTCTTCTTCCGGGCAGCCCGCTTCTTACCACGCATTTTTCTCTTTGCATCTTTGATGATTTCGTCCCGTGTACGCTTTAAATGTTTTTTTAGAGCCTCTTTAGGTTTAGCCCCGGCCAATATGTCTTCTGCAGTGTTAATACCTGATTGTAGCGCTTTCCTTCCAAGGTATCTGGCACCCCTCTTCAGCAAAGGAACAGCCGTACGTAGTATGGATGAAAAAATGGACCCAAGTCCACTACCGCGCTGGTATCGCACCCCTCGATAGACGGTGAAAGGCTTTCTATCCATTATAACTCAGTGCGTCGAAAGTGTAGCTTCACTGTTAAGCTCCCGTTACCGAATGGGAAGTTTTCACCCTCAATCGTTCTTATATATATTGAGATATTGGTTATTAAATTAGTTGCGACATTCACATAATGGGGTCTGTCATATGTAATACTCAAACTCCTTCCTCTATGGTTGGGGATGTGAGCAATGCGCAGCAGGCGTGCCTGGGTATCCCCAACAAACTGGTGCTCCACTATATTACTGTAAATATAGCACATGTCTGGGGACCTTTCAGCCAATTTCTCCATCTTCAATTGATACATTAATCTGGACAAGTCATGCTGTGTCTCGTGAAATGTGTCTCTTTGGAAGGCTGCGCTATATCGGCCATTGGCTAGAATTTGGAACTTTCTATGGTCTTTAATACGTCTGTTAGTCTTTGATTTTAGGATTAGTGTATGTGCAGGGTTGTTTACGATTTCGTATACTAAATCATTCGTAAGGTTTGAGTTTCTTAAACTTACGTTTAAGCCTCTCACAACATCCTCGGCCGAACCATATTGACCCGGTCCTAGTCTTACTTCTGTACTGTAATACCGTGCAACCTTAGTCCGAGCGATACGCATAGTTTCATCCATAGCTACCCCAGCTTTTTCACACTCGTCAATGTCTCTAAGAATCGTAAAAACGGTTTCTTTATGTTCAATATTTAAAAAGATGGTGTCCAGCTGAATTTCGCATATCCCCACCTCATACGAATCACGACCCAATTCAATGTGCTTGTGGAGTCTGTTACAAAGTTGGCTAGTGTGTTGTTAGGGTGTACAGACAGGGACGAGGAGGACGGGAGTGTGACGTAGAAATGGTTAGGAGCCATGTTGCATACTATTTAAGCTTCATTATTGCATCAGCTTTTATATAGGTGTTGAAGCTTTCTGGGTACCCTAGCCATTTCACCAGGTACATTTTTCTCTTTCCTGAACCTTTGCTTCCTAAAATTTTCTCAATTTTAAACACATTTTTTCCTAAATTAAACGCAACTTTCTGCAATTCCTCGCGGTAAAAGCCTCCTGAGATTTCTTCCCCATTCAAATCTTCAATGTAATACATCATTATCTCACCTTTAGGTCTCATAGCCCTAACTTTAAAAATCTCGCGTGTCCATCCTTGCTCAAAACCCTTTGCGAATTTGTTCCCCGAACGCGACAGCCTTACATAATCATTGATTTTGAAGCGCGCAGAGTGTGGTGGTGGTGGTGATCCATCTCTCCTCGGGAGCGTACCTCTTTCTAAAACTTCGTTAGGTGTTGTCCCAATCGTGCGATGGTGTGAGCGGTTGTAGGATGATGCCAATGATTCCAGAATGTCTAGAAATCTGTATGTGTTTTTATGTGTAAAATAACGGTGCATGCGTTCCTTTATGGTGCGCTGAACTCTTTCAGCTAAAGAAGCCTTATGTATAGAATTGGTTGTGTAATAGCTGATATTAAACTCTGTCAACATGTTCTGAAAAGCACGGCCTATAAATTCCTTCCCCATATCCGTACAAAAATAGCCAGGAACCCTGTTTTCTTTTAACATTAGCGTTTTGGTGGCTTTAGCAACTGTTTCAGGTGATTTATTTTTCAGAGGAACTAGCCACAGATATCTAGAGAATACGTCTATTATGAATAGAATGTAGCGGTAACCATCGTTATACACAGAATATCTTTGCATGTCTGTTAAATCTGCTTGCCAAATAGAATCAATCGAGGAAGCCGTTGTCTTGGCTGTTTTAAACCTTTTTCTCACAGGCTTATGAAGCGTATAAGCGTCCTGCTCCCTCAAAAATCTTTCAACATCTTTTTTTCCTACTCCGTAAACACTTCTGTACAGTCTATCTACGCCGCCGTAAGAGGATGGGGTAGAAATGTCATAATAGCGTTTAGTTAATACGTTAGCCATTTGCGTATTTTAGAGGCACGTGGGTAGGGTTGGTTTAACCTCTTCTTGCTCCTCTTCAAAGGTGTTACCGCCGGGGGTGACGGCGCCTTCAATTGTGTCACAGCGTTGCATGTTCCAAGTCTTTTAACCTGTTCAGATTTCCTATCAACGTTTTAGGGACATTTATTTGTTGTAGTCTTGCTTTAATATGCTTCCATCCTGATGGTGATGGCCTATCCCACTTTCTCACCAGATCATGGACAATGTCTACGATATTCGATCCCTGTACCTTTGATCCTTCCACAATGATCTCCCTGTATCGGTCCATTGTATGGCGGGATCCTCATTCAATAGATTATAAAGACTTAAGCCTTTACTCCTCAATGTATGTGGGAGGGTACTTTTTAATACATGTTCGATATGTTGTGTGGCTAATCTTTTTGGTTGGTCAGCTGTATCGTCGGGCTCAGATCCTATGTCGCCATGTCCATCGTCCCCCGTGCTGTGCCTAATAACCACAGGAATCTCTGTAGGGCTCTTATAATTTTCGTACTCGTGAAGAAATTTCTGCAGAGCTTCTTGGTATAAGATTCTTTTCTCATCAGGTGTTTTTTCACTGTTTAATAGGGCTAGCAATTCGCTTTCCATTCTTTTAAGTCTGCTTTTACGGGGATCTAGATCGTGTCTGGATTCCTTTGCAGTGAAGCGTACACCTCGTGGGGAATCACTACCACTTTCTTCATTATATTAATCTAGTCAGTAAAGGACCCAAAACTGAAAATAAGATGGGGAGAAATGACCCTCCTGTTTGTACAATAATTCGTTTTTTCTTCGCTACAGTTTGACTTTTACGAGCGAGTGCACGTATTATGTTCTTGTAGCGGCGTAGGCGAGCCTTCTGAGGGTTTTCATTGATACATTGCAATTTATAACGTTAAGACAGATTTCACAGATGCATTTTAAAAAGTCGGCGTCGATATTTTTAATAAACATCTGCTGCATTGCCCGGGGCAGTCGATGATAGATTTTTATTAATTCACGGTATTTCTTTAGTCTCTTTGTCATTCTGGAATATACACCGTTTCAGGCTCGTTTGGAAATATATTCGTTCGCAGAAGCACTCTAAACGTGTTTCGCGGATGAAGGTCGCAAAGCAAATATCCGTAACGCGTGCTTGTAGCTTCTTTATAAACTTCCAAAAACTCCTTACGCTGATTCGGGAACATTTGATTGGCTAATACCCCAATTTGTGATACATCTCTACGTTGCGCGAATAAGACTAGATATTGCGTATTTAACGACACATCGCGCATGTATCTATTTTTGAAAAATAGATTCTGATTGATGAAGAACACGCTTATGTTAAGATGGTGGGAGAATACTGTAAATGTCTCGGCAAACGTTTTATCCATCTCCAACATGAGATCGTCAATTACAATGATTGTATGTTCATTTCCCTTTAACGAATTAACGTCATATACGCCTTTGTGGAACAAAATATCATCTTGGTACTCGTTGAACACTGATTGATACGTCGAATAGCACCATATAACTTTATGCACAAATTTCGAGAACATCTCTCCCTTTTCTTTAATGATTTTAAGCATAAACACAGTTTTACCACATCCTGTAGGTCCAGATATAATACATGTGGATGGGCTCGTGAATCTGAATTTTTCTACAGAGTCCATTTCTAACACGTCACACTCCTAAGTGGGTCATTTACAAAATATTACAAATTTTGAGTGCTGTTCCTTATATTTTGCTTTCTTCTCCCACAGAACCGTGAATGACGATGAGGTAGAGCACCCATCATTGACATTACGGATGACCTCGACGACAGTGTAGTTGTGATCTCCTCCCCTGCCAACGAACCCTCACCAGCGATACCGGTAGCACGTCCAAAGCGGATGTGAGAACCCCACGTCAGGTATAAAGCGCCCGAAATACGCGCCTGTTGCAGCGGTAATAGATCCCCAACCCTCAACCTCTTACGCAACAAGCCCCCCAGCAGCACCTCCCGCTAATATATCCCCTTATTCATCCGCCGCCCCCCGTTCTGTTAAGTCTACAATAATAGATCCCCAACCATCAACCTCCTACGCAACAGGCCCCCCAGCAGCACCTTCCGCTAATATACCCCTAATTCATCTGCCGCCCCCGTTCTGTTGAGGATGCTATAACGCTCGAATTGGTGCGATCCGCAGCCCCCACCCCAGCCTTGACTAGAAATCGGTATAGAGTCAGGGTCGACCCTAGAGCCATGTATAGCAATGGAATTGAGCGCGGGCTACGCCGGGTTGTACAGCGTATTATAGAGTTTGCTCTTCAGAATCGCGAGAGCGTGAAGTCAGGACGAGTCTGTCCTTTGGATTCGGGTCAGATGACGGTGATGTAGACGATTATTGGGTGATAGTGCCATTTAGACGTTTGGCGGCTGAAGATGTAGAATATATATTAGGACGTATAATGCAAGCCGCCCAAAGTAGTATAGCCTTTAATATGGACAACTTCACGGTAAATATTGACCGTGTATTCCGTGTTGCGGGTCATAGTGCCATACCGTATACTCTTAACTTCAATTCTCCGATTATTTACCGAAAGCATATAAACGTCGATCGTGGTTGCGGCTTTATAGCAGTACTCTTAGCACGTATGTTTACTGTACAAAATACACAGGCCACAAAAATTTGGTTGCCTACGGTCGTGGAGCGTGCCCGTAAACTAGCTGTAGACTGTGAACTTGAATTTGACTGTAATATGGGTCCTGAAGAGTTGAGAAGGGTAGAACAGGAAATGAATGTCCGCATAGTTGTATTTGGGCTGGATGATCGTCGTAGGACTGTGTATGTTTTTAAAAGCTGTGTGAGAGATCGTACAAGACCCCTACTTATTTTAGGATTGTCAGGGACAACGTATCTCCCCATCCGTAATATAAGGTGGCTTTACGCGAGTTATGACAAAAGTCGAAAATATGGGAGACATCATGATTTGTGTAAGGGGTGCCTCGAGTTTGCGGATGATATAGTGAGACATTGTAAAGAATGTCACATGGTATGTGAGCAGTGTAAAAGCACCAAATGTGAAAGCCGTGTAGTTGAAGCTGAGAAGAGAGACTGTGATGTGTGTAGACGCACATTTTTCAATAATAGCTGTTTTGATTTCCATAAATCAATTGGCACGTGCAGGAAAATGAGAATCTGTGAATGTGGTATGTTTCACACAATGGATAATTGGGGAAAATTTAAGCACAAGTGTGACGTAATTCACTGTCCTACATGCCAGGAGGAATATAAGGCGGATGGAGTAAAGCATGTATGTTATATGAAAGATGCTAAGCCTAAAAATAACCCTTGTATAACTGTGTACTACGATATAGAAACATATACGAACGCTGAAACCAAAGAGGTAATTCCACATTTACTTGTGAGCCAGACCATCTGTGATGAGTGTATGGGTATCGAATGTGACGAGTGCCCCAAATGTGGTAAACGGACAAACGTTTTTAGAACGAATGTCCGCGATAGTCCTGTGAAACTATTTGTGTCCTATATTGTCAAGTTAGCCGACAAGTTCAAAAAAATGACTGTGTATATTCTCGCCCATAACGGGGCAAAGTTTGACACGCAGTTCCTTTATAAGGAGTTGCTTGAACACGAATCCTCTGAGATATTTACAGGTGATCCATTGAAAAGAGGCAACAAATTAATACAGATGCAGATAAGAGGCAATGTACAATTTAAAGATACTTTATTATTCACACCTTGTAAATTAGCAAAGCTACCCAAGGTGATGGGAGTAGCAGCTGAAGTTTCCAAAGGATACTTCCCTTACACTTTCCTCACCAGCGAGACTTTAAACTACGTAGGCCCACCACCGCCCAAACATTATTTTGACTGTATGGATGAACGTGAAGACTTTGATCGATACTACAACAGTTTTAATGAAAGTAACCCTTATAATATAGCTGATGAATGTGAGCGTGCTTAGAGTATGTTTCCAGGCCTTTAGAAGGATGTACATAGCCCGTTTCAAATGCGATCCGCTGCAAGTCGCAACCACCATCGCATCATTATGTTTTACGGTGTTCAAGAATAACTTCATGCCTAAAGACACCTTAGCCATTATTCACCGAAACAACCCCCGCAGTTACGGACACAAGGCTATTTACTGGCTCATACACCTACAGCAACAGACAGGTGTATACATAAAGCACGCCCGCAACACGGGTGAAGTACCCATTAAGATTAATGGACGTGTTTTTTGGGTTGATGGGTTAAGTGAAAACCGTGTCACTGGTGTGAAGACTGTGTACTCCTTTAACGGTTGCTGGTGGCATGGATGCCCCCGTCCTGAGTGCGGAATCGCCGGAGATATCCACGGTAGGTCTCCTGCCGACTGTCTTGCATCGACCCGCACCCGCGATCAACTTATAGGATCACAGTTCACTCACAAAGTCTTGTGGGAGCATGAATATGATGCACGGATGGAGACAGACGAGGTGTACCGTGAGGAAATAAACACGATCAAGCGTTCAATGGTGCTGGATCCTCTCAAATGTGGTGATAGCTTGTTTGGAGGACGTACAAATCCTTTCAGACTATACTTTCCACCTACGGAGGGCGTGAAGCTCCATTACTACGATTTCTGTTCTTTATACCCATACGTGATGAAGAGCAATCCGTACCCCGTGGGCGCTCCTGAGAAACTGGTGGGACCTAGCCTACCCTCCATCAATGAATTTTCAAAAAATTTGAATGATCGTTACTTTGGGCTCTCTTTCGTAGACGTACTCCCCCACGCAATTTATGGATGCCGATCTTACCTGTCGTTATCGACGACAAGCTCATGTTTCCCCTGTGCGTGAAGTGCGCGGAAGAGGATAACGGCGATTGTAACCATATACCCCACCAGCGTAAGATCAGAGGCGTATATACAAGTCCTGAGCTGGCCCTAGCCGTACGCCATGGTTATAGAATACTGAAGATACATGAGGTGTGGAGGTTTCAGAAGCTACCCAACCTTTTCACACCATATATAAACGCCTTTTTGAAGGATAAGGTTGAGGCATCAGGGTATCCGCGAGGAGTTGATACCGAAGATGAAAAGTCTGCCTATATTCAACGTTACCGCGACCGCGAAGGTATACAACTTGATCGTGTCCAAATTGTAAAGAATCCTGGCAAGCGCTTTAGTGCAAAGTTGTGTCTAAACAGTCTATGGGGAAAATTTGCGCAGAATACCGGCAGAGGGAGCATTCATTTGGCACAAAGTTATAGCGATGTCTGGGATTATGCCAATGCTCCCGATAAAGAGGTCATGGAGATCGTGAATGTAGGTAATACTTACATAATAAAGTACAACAACACTGAATTTGCCACAGATACCTCAAGGGTTACAAACATACCTGTGGCCAGCTTCACAACAGCCTACGCCCGTATAAAACTTTGGGGTCTATTGCATTCTCTTGGTCGGAGAGTATTGTACGCCGATACAGATAGCGTGATATTCACAGAGGGACGGTGAATACATGCCCGCTATTGGGGAGTTCCTCGGCGAGCTCACTGATGAGATCAAGGATGAGTATGGGGACAACGCATACGCCGACTCTTTTGTCTCAACAGGACCTAAGACTTATGGGGTACGGGTCAGGGTGGGGGAGGAAATGAAATATATCGTGAAGGCAAAGGGTATTACGCTCAACCATGCGAATCGGCGGGTTGTTAACTTTGAATCGTTGAAGGATCTAGTATGTTTGGACGATGATGAGGGCGAACAACCTCCCCAACTAATTGTAGGCACCCACAATTTTCGGGCGCAGAAGCTGGGGGGCGTGAAGGAACTTAGGGGTACGAAGGTGTGCCGTAACACCTATAGGAAACGTTACCAGTTACCTGGTACCTATGATACCGTACCCTTTGGATACCAAAACGTTGATGCTTCTATTGTTAACTACACGTATTTGTCTTGTATATAATCGTATCTATTGATTTATTACACGTATTTGTAAATATATATATATAACTTGAATATCTCGTTTATTAAATCGTATTTGTAAAGTATCTATTGATTTATTACACGTATTTGTAAATATATATATATAACTTGAATATCTCGTTTATTAAATCGTATTTGTAAATATATATAACTTGAATATCTCGTTTATTAAATAAATCATGTTTCAATTAGCGTTTCACTTTCTCCTTTGTGTGTGTGTGTGTGTGTGTGTGTGTGTGTGTGTGTGTGTGTGTGTGTGTGCACAGGTGAAAGTTCTAAGCTCCGCCCTGTAAGACCGTGAGTCATGCTACTATCTGGGAGTCCCTGCGTGGTCAGTCGACTGCAGTAAGCCCGAGAGATCAGACGTGTATTCAGATCAGACGTGTATTCAAATGGCTACCTTTAATATTGCTTGTACAACGTTTATGAAATGGTATTCAGCAAAGTGTCAGGATGTGGTGGATACCGAAAAACTTCCTATTCCTCCCTCCTATACCTCTTTTAAAAACACATTGGATTGTGCGAAGTTCCAAGATGTACAAATACTCTACGGATGTTCTGGTGAGACCGTTGAAGGCTTTCGTTGCACAGACGATGTGCTGAAGTATACTGCAGAGCTAAACTTTATAAAGTCTCACATACACCGTGAAGTAAAAGAAACAACGCGTGCAGAAGAGAAGCAGCAGGTATGGATAATGAGTCTTGCGGATGGGTGGTGACAAGCGGTATTACGTCATGCTACACCATGTCGATTACTCATACCCTACGACTGAAAATGTGAATCTCGTGATCATGGACAATCTTAAGTATTTTTATCACTATATTAACGTATATCATGATGAGGTTCGTAGTGAGGTTGTGGCTAGTGCCCTGCGTGAGTTTTTAACAGACTTTAGAGACGAGTATCGTTTGATGGGCAGAAAGGAAAAATATGAGCATATGTTCCTCTCAAATAGTGCGCCGGAGTGTGAAGATGTTTAGTAAAACATAAAATGTTCCTAGTTCTTATCCTGAGGTAAAATGTCTGGTGCGTAGGCTGGTAGTGATGAAATTAATTCTTGTACCGGAAAAACAAATATGTACAACAATTCGGTACGACTCGCGGATCATACGAACAAGCCCATTCACGTATCATCGAGTCAGCCGCCCGTCGAACCGTTCCTGCCTACCTGCGTGCCTCACACGGCTCATAGTTATCTCAGAGCTTGAACCGAGTGGACGTGCGCTCCTCGAATACGATGGAACTTCCTTTGAGCAGCATTCTCAACGCCTCGTACGATGTGTCCGTGACGAAATCGTTGCGCGTGTTCAGGCGTAATTCCGGTACCATTAGCTATGTACTGGAAACGGAATGTAGACAACAAACAAACTGGTTTATTTAAGTGTCGAGGAGATGAATAGAATCTTCGTGATAGTTGAGAAGTGGAGTGAAGATCGTTATAAAATACCTGCTAACGTAGGTACAAGAAGAGAGCAGATTAGTGACGCACCCTCATACGCCGTTGTATGTACGTTGTGTATAAATAACGATCGGCCGTGCATTGATATACGGTGATGTGGAAGAATGCTTCTGATAATAACGCTCTTATTCCTACGCGAAACCGTTTCATCCTCGACAGAATGTTTGAAATCGTCGGATTCCGTAAGCTGAAACCTATATTAGACGCGCGTGTTACGGACATGCTTTATTTTGATACAGTACTTGAATACGCCTACACCGCTCTGCTCGATGGGTTTACCGAGTGTAGGCTGGTGAGAATGGTCTAGTGCTGGACGTTTATTTAAAAAGTTTACTCTTTGAAATACCATGAACTTTGGTACAAAGCAATTGATCGGTACAAGGCTGAGCTCACCTACACCGTTCACCCTGAAGAACTATTTCTTTATATAACGCGCAGTTGTCGTAACGATTTAGAAGATTATTTCAATTGCCGCTATGTTGAGTGAGTTCACGATTGAAAAGCTCGAGTCGGTAGAAATAAACCCTCGATTGGAAAAGCGTGCTTATAAACTTGTGTTTAATAATGTAGCTAACGATGAACTCTTTGTGCGTGCTTCTGATTGTATTCTAGACGTATTTAAAGATGACTTACCAACCGGTTGTAAAGTGGGAACAAAAATAGTACTGAACGATATGAAAGCCCTTCATATCGAATACAGGTTTCCCTATACTTTAAGCGGTGAAATATTATTAAGCCGCATATACTGCGTAATGCAGAGCAATAATGATGTAATTGTAAACTCGATTAAGACCGAGTTTCGTATTTTGAAAAAAAGTGAAACGTATTTATATATTTTGCGTGATATTTCTCCTGTACTGTTATGATTATATGCATATTTCTATTATTATTGAAATGTATTTATATATTTTGCGTGATATTTCTCCTGTACTGTTATGATTATATGCATATTTCTATTATTATTGAAATGTATATTTATTTCTATTTGAAATGTATATTTATTTTATATATATCTCCATAATTGTGTGTATATATTTCCTGTACTGTTATGATTATATGCATATTCCTCAATTATTATTGAAATGTATATTTATTTTCTATATATTTATAATAAACAGAATGATGCAATGTGGTTTTACTTGATTATATCATGTTACGCCTTCTAAACCTACTACCGGTATTCTAAACCAACTTTTAAGAAATATAATAATGTATACAATGGTATCGTTAAAAAGCTGTATCTGGCAACTCAAGCCATTTACGCCTTCTAAGCCAACTGGCTGATTAGGAGTCTATAATAATGTATACAATGGTATTGCTAAAAAGTGGCATCTGGCAACTCAGTCTTCGATTAGAATTAAATATATAGCGAATACATGGCGCTATCTGGCAACTCAAGCCATTTACGCCTTCTAAGCCAACTGGCTGATTAGGAGCCTATAAAACAACGCCTACTCGGCTGAAGTCTTAATTTGCACTTGGCTCCTGCCAGGTGAACACCTCTCCTCCTTTCTCTCCTTTCTGGCCCTTTGGGGGGAATAGCTTGGGGGAGAACTCCGCCCCCAAGTTGCATGCCCCTTGCAACCCCGGTTTGCAAAAAGGGCCCTTTGGGGTAAAAAAAATTTTTATTTTTTTTTTTTATTTTTTTTTGGCAACACCCCCACCCCCTTTGCAACATTACGTAATCACTTGCAACATTCCTGCACTCTAACCTTTTGCGGCTATACTACTGGCCACACCCGCATCACCCACGGACACCTTATGGCGAAATCGCCAGCCCTGCTTTGCCCTACCTGCCATGCCCCTATCACTGTCATACACCTACTGGTGGAATGCCCAAACTTGTCCGCTCTTCGTCGCAGGTGTTTCCCTCTCTCGGCCGAAAATCCCATACCCGACCGTCTACAATTCATACTCGCCGAAGGGACCCACTTTTCAACAGAAGCGATTTTCTTCTTCCTCACTCACTCCCATCTGCTCCATCGCATCTACGACCATACCCCTCCTACCCACTATCCAGCAACTGACCCTTACTCACCCCCCTAGTCTACCACCCCCAACACAGTAACACCACCCACCCACTGCCTCGCCGAGATATGTACCGCTTTCTGTAGGTACGAATCGGCGATAAATTAGAGAAAGGAAAAAAAATATATATATATATATATATCAACCTTTCAAATATTTCGTGCGATGATTCCTCATTTCCCCAAAGTCAACTCCTCTCGAGTTGGCCTGGTGAAGTAGAGAATTGGTTTCGTGTACTCTCCACCTCACATAGACAACAAGTACGCCCGGCTCATCTGGAACTGTACTGAGCCAGGCGTCTAATCTTCTTTTGAAGATTATATATATATATATATATATATATAAATATATATATATATATATGATGAATAAAACCACGAAGCAAAGGAAACACAGAATGGTGCTCAAGCGCTTTCGTCTAATGACATCCTCAGGAACACTGAAGTACATAAAGGGTTACAGCCTATATATAGGTTACAGAAAAAAAAAACTATATATATATATATATATATATACAATAAACGGAGAGATAAAAAAAAATTAAAAAATTATTAAACATTAAAGGATTGTGGGAGGAGCATACAAATTTGTAAGGGAAAAACTACCGATTTTTAGCACAAGATTAGCACAAGATCAAATTAATTGTTTCCAACCAATGTTATAGAAAAAAAATATACAAATTTATACTGGAAATCTGCCCGGGTTTTAGCACTTTGCCCTTCTTGTTTAGGTTCGATGTATATAAAAATAAATTTTAAAAAATACAAGTTATTTGAGTAGCATACAAGTTTACCAAAGATTTAGCGTTCTACCCTTCTTATCTAAATCTGTTCTGAAGGAATTCAAAACAACAGGATCCAGTTGAAAAAGACCTTTGCTTATGTTGGTTATTTGTGAGTTGGATAATGGCAGACTCAAGAATATTTCTATTAACAATGTTGCTAGAGTGAAATAAAACAAGCATTATTCCAATCAATACAGTGGGATAACTCTGACAAATGGATAAAAAGGGCACTGGACGACTGTCCTGTTCTAACGGAATATTGATGCTGTTTTTATACGTGTGTGCAAATCCTTTCCCGTCTGACCTATGTAAAAGGAATCACATTGTTTACAACCAATTTTATAGATAATGCCTGAATTATTGGTAGGGCTATTTTTTACTATGATATTTTTCACAATATTGTTATATGAAAATACTACATTAATATCCAAAAGTTTAAGTACATTAGCAATGCCTAAAAAGCCCGGGAAAAATGGAAGTACTAAAATATTTTTTGACAAAGTATGCGTTATTATTCACACGATAGAAAGTTCGTTTTGCCTTGTTGAGACAAGATTCCATAAACGCAGATGGATAACACAGATCACTTCCAATACCGTTATTTTTTCCAATTCGGCATCGATGTATTCCGGACTGGCGATCCTAAGGGCGGAGAAACATTGAAGAAAAAATGGCTTCTTAGTGGGGGTGTCATGTCCCGAGTAAAAATGTACGTAGGACAAATTGTTTTTTTTTTCCGATAGATACTAAACTTAAAACCTGGGCTTTCCCTATGTACACGCACATCCAAAAATGGGATTGAGTTGTCTTGTTCCACTTCTAAAGTAAACTTAATGGAGGGGACTTGATCATTTAACTGAAGGAGGAAGTTATCCAGGTCACGATTCATGGGCCAGATACACAAAATATCGTCGACGTACCGCAACCAAGGGATGCCAACCCACAGGATTCTCGGAATGTAAGTAATCTCGAAAAACTCCATATAAATATTGGAGAGGAGGGGCGACAAGGGGTTGCCCATGGCCATCCCAAAAACTTGTTGATAATATTCGTTATTGAAAGTGAATTTACAGTCTTTGATGAAAAGCTTAATAAGTTCCAAAACAATGTGTGAAGGTAGTGGCAGGTCATACTTATGTAATTCTCGGGAAAGTCAAGCATATCGTCAATCGGCACTTTTGTAAACAATGAACAAACGTCAAAACTGATCAATCTATCGTTGGTTTCAGTACGTACATTATTCAATTTTTCAGTAAGATCCATGAAATTTTTTACATGTGAATCAGAGATTGTTCCGAGGATGGGGGACAGGACTTTGACAAGCCATTTGGAGAGTTTATAAGTAATAGAGCCCACCGAGCTAATTATAGGGCGCATAGGGTTGCCAGGTTTGTGGGTTTTAATAAGACCGTAAAGGTAGGGCAGAGAAGGTGAAGTGGACATGAAAAGCGGAATTAAGTCCTTGTGATCTTTGAGAATGCGTTTCAAGCCACTATTAAATGATTTGATGACGTTATCCTGCGGGTTCTTCCTAAGTTTGCTGTATGTAGCGGGGTCCTGGAGAAGCTCGTTCATCTTTCCGATGTAGTCCACTTTGTCCATAATAACTATGGTGTTAGCCTTGTCTGCTTTAGTAATATGGAGCTCCCCATCTTTTTTTAATTGTGAGAGGCTATTGCGGAAACGTTTAGGAAAGTTATCTTCGTAACTACTATTTGCCGCACTATAAACGAGGCCTTTAACTATGTTAAACAATTACTGAGGGGGATTACACTGTTTTTCAAAACAAGCGAGACTGTAACAAATTTGTAAAGCCGAAGGTTTTTTAACAATAAAAAAGGACATACCATATCCAAGGGCACTTTTTGCATCATCACTAATGTTTTTCGAAGAAAGGTTCAAAACACACTGAGCTTGCTTTTTTACTCCACTGACTATTTCGAATGAGACTTTTAATTTTTCGATCCAAAATGTTACGAAGTGAAGAAGTCCCGACGCAACTCGTTGTAAATTTCAACAAACAAAGGTTGGATCCACGGTTGGGGAATAACGGTCACAAAATTACGTTTGGCAATGCTTAAATTTTTGAAGGCGGACACTCATTTTGTCTGGTAACTTCAATATGTTTCTTTAAAATTAATCTGCCATGGGCAACCCCTTGTCGCCCCACCTCTCCAATATTTATATGGAGTTTTTCGAGATCACTTACATTCCGAGAATCCTGGGGGTTGGCATCCCTTGGTTGCGGTACGTCGACGATATTTTGTGTATCTGGCCCATGAATCGTGACCTGGATAACTTCCTCCTTCAGTTAAATGATCAAGTCCCCTCCATTAAGTTTACTTTAGAAGTGGAACAAGACAACTCAATCCCATTTTTGGATGTGCGTGTACATAGGGAAAGCCCAGGTTTTAAGTTTAGTATCTATCGGAAAAAAAAAAAAAAATTTGTCTACGGACATTTTTACTCGGGACATGACACCCACACTAAGAAGGCCATTTTTTCTTCAATGTTTCTCCGCGCCCTTAGGATCGCCAGTCCGGAATACATCGATGCCGAATTGGAAAAAATCAACGGTATTGGAAGTGATCTGTGTTATCCATCTGCGTTTATGGAATCTTGTCTCAACAAGGCAAAATGAACTTTCTAACGTGTGAATAATAACACGCATACTTTGTCAAAAAATGTTTTAGTAAAGGGTGATCCAGAGAAATGGGACCCAAAAGAAACCCCTGTAACTTTTAAAGTATAAGTCCTTTTATAAAATCATACGCATCATTCGAAAGAGGATAGTTACAAGTTTGTACAGGATTGTATAGGTTTTGACAATACAAGACAAGATAAGATACAAAACAAAATAAAAGTGTTAGTGCATGGACTGTGGAACAGCTGCGTTTCATAACTGAGCAATATTATGAGCATGGAAGAAGTGTAGTTTCAGCTCAAAGATCTTTCAAGACAAATTTTCAGATGTCAAAATCACCTTCTAAGAAAGTAATCCGTCGGTGTGTCAGAAATTTTTCCCTAACTGGCAGCATTGGAAAAAGAAAACCAACTGGAAGAGTGCGCACAGCAAGGATAGACGAGATCATTAACAGAACTCATGAAATTGTACGGGATAATCCTAACATAAGCATCAGACGTGCTTCTCAGCTGTTAGGAGTTGGATATGGAACAACACACCGTATATTCAAACAATATTTAATGCTCTTTCCATATAAAATTCAAACAGTGCAACAACTAAACGATGGAGATTTCGCACGAACACGACAATTCTGTCAATGGATCCAACAGAAGGTAAATGACACCACCAATTTTCTAGCAACTTTGATTATGTCAGACGAAGCCCATTTTCACTCGAATGGAACTGTAAACAAACAAAATTGTCGTTTCTGGGCAACAGAAAATCCATTGAATATTACCGAAGTCCCGTTGCATAGTCAGGTGTAACTGTTTGGTGTGGTCTTACTGCATCTCAGATCATAGGGCCGTACTTTTTCGAGGATTCCACCGGAAACACGGTCACTGTAAATGGTGATCGCTACGAAAAAATGTTGACCGATTTCCTTATTCCTAAATTAAGAGATCTTTGTCTAGAAAACCACTGGTTCCAACAAGACGGAGCTACCTGCCATACCACGAGGAACTGCATGGCAGTTTTGCGTCAAACGTTTCCAGGCGAGTTAATCTCAAGATTTGGAGACGTTGAATGGCCCGCAAGGTCTCCGGATTTTTCTCCCTTAGATTATTATCTCTGGGGATATTTAAAGAGTAGGGTCTACAGAAACAACCCAACGACCTTGCAAGAATTGAAGGCCGCCATCACAAATGAGATACAGGCCATACCACCGCACACTCTTGCAAAAGTGATGCAGAACTTACAAGCGAGAACACTGGAATGCTTGGCAACTAATGGAGCACATTTGAAAGGAGTCATTTTAAAAAAAATAAATATTTCATAATAAACTTGTAACTCTACTCTTTCGAATGATATGTAGTGTTTATGAAAGGAATTAAATATTAAGAATATTTGGCTTTTTTTTATGGGTCCCATTTATCTGGATCACCCAGTACTTCCATTTTTCCCGGGCTTTTTAGGCATTGCTAATGTACTTAAACTTTTGGATATTAATGTAGTATTTTCATATGACAATATTGTGAAAAATATCATAGTAAAAAATAGCCCTACCAATAATTCAGGCATTATCTATAAAATTGGTTGTAAACAATGTGATTCCTTTTACATAGGTCAGACGGGAAAGGATTTGCACACACGTATAAAACAGCATCAATATTCCGTTAGAACAGGACAGTCGTCCAGTGCCCTTTTCATCCATTTGTCAGAGTTATCCCACTGTATTGATTGGAATAATGCTTCAGTTTTATTTCACTCTACGACATTGTTAATAGAAATATTCTTGAGTCTGCCATTATCCAACTCACAAATAACTTCAACATAAGCAAAGGTCTTTTTCAACTCGATCCTGTTGTTTTGAATTCCTTCAGAACAGATATAGATAAGAAGGGTAGAACGCTAAATCTTTGGTAAACTTGTATGCTACTCAAATAACTTGTATTTTTTTAAATTTATTTTTATATACATCGAACCTAAACAAGAAGGGCAAAGTGCTAAAACCCGGGCAGATTTCCAGTATAAATTTGTGTTTTTTATTTTTTCTATAACATTGGTTGGAAACAATTAATTTGATCTTGTGCTAATCTTGTGCTGAAAATCGGTAGTTTTTCCCTTACAAATTTGTATGCTCCTCCCCACAATCCTTTAATGTTTAATAATTTTTTAATATTTTTTTTTATCTCTCCGTTTATTGTATATATATATATATATATATATATATATTATATATATATATATATATATATATATATATATCATTATCAGTGTGGCGTGCGGTCCAGGAAAGCAAGGGAAGCAATGCTTCCACTATTCAAAGAAAGAAGAAAATGCTGTATAATTATACTTTAAAGTTTAAACAGTTCAATATGTGTTAATAATTTGTACAAAATCATTTTATTATACTATTTATAGCATTGATTGGTAATCAGGTGGATACTTAGTATATACATTGGTTGCCGTTCGTGCAAGAACCTTTGAGAAAGCCGACGCAAAAAATCTCGAGTTGGACAACAATTGACGAAATGCATCCTTTTTCCCAATGACTTTCGCTTTTTTTTTACTGTTACAAATTGTTTTTTTTCCATTCTAAAAAACTCATTTAATGTTTAATAATGTAGTATTTATTGAATACAACAAGTTTCATATATAGTTTTCTACTAAAAAATTCCATGGCCATGTTAAGCGAAAAAGAATATATATTTATCGTTATTTTATCCTTCCCTATGTCAAAAGGAAGCAATTTAGATTTCGCTGTCCAGATCTTATAGTTAATTTTCTTGAAATATCTGGCAACTTATACGTGCTGTAAAAAGAAAGAAGAATATAATTAACCTATAAGTAAAGTAAGTAGATGATTATATGTGTTTTGTTTTTATTATATACGAGTATTTTAAAGTTTTATTTTTATTTTATATAATCTTTGTTGTTTTTGCTTGAATTGCTTCCCCTTGACGAAAAATCACCGCACGCCACTGACATATATATACAGTATATATATATATATATATAATAGTTTTTTTTTTTTTTCTGTAACCTATATATAGGCTGTAACCCTTTATGTACTTCAGTGTTCCTGAGGATGTCATTAGACGAAAGCGCTTGAGCACCATTCTGTGTTTCCTTTCCTTCGTGGTTTTATTCATCATAAATATTTTTCACGTGTTACTTTCGTGAAATAATTTTCATATATATATATATATATACACTTTTCAAATGGTCCCAAAGATGCTCTATTGGATTGAGATCAGGACTTTGTGGAGGAAACTTCATAATTTGTAGAACACCATCTTTTTTCTTGTTGAGATAGTTCATGCAAAGGTTAGAAGTGTGCTTTGATAACAATCTAAGATCGTTATCCTGCTGGAAAATGAATCCTTGACCACAAAGCCTCAATCCTGATGGTATTGCATGTCTCACTAGTATGGAGTGGTACTTTTATTTTGTGAGAGTATAAGCGATTCTTTGAAGATCTCCAACTCCAGAATAACTGAAACAACCCCAAACTTGAATTTCGCCTCCACCATGTTTTACTGAATGTTTTATGCAGGGAGCTATCACTTTTTCGTTGGTCCTTCGTCTAACATAAACTCTCCTGTGAGACCCAAAGAGTTCCACTTTTGATTCATCAGTGAAAGGAACTTTTTTCCAGCCGTCTTCAGTAAAATTTCGATATTCTCTTGCCCACTCCAATCTTTTAGCCTTATTTTGTTTCCTCAGTAGTGGTTTGGACACAGCAACTCTGCCATGGAGGCCAGCTTTTATGAGTCTTCTTCTTATACAGGGTGTTTATAAAGTCCCAAACTATTTCAGTGAAAACGTAGCAAAAAGGGTAAAATTCAACAGCAATATATTAGAAGGCATACATTTAATGAATACTTAAGCATATGATTCTATATGAACACCATCAGTATCTCTACAAAGTTCGAATCTGTCAGCAGCATTGCAGAACACATTTTGCAGCATGACAGGTTTTTTTTTTGTAACTGCTGTTACATATATATATATAATATATACCTTGGTTGAATGGTTTGTTCTTAGGGAAGCGTAGCTTAGCGAGGAATAGGAGGACGAAAAGATGGTACATGTTTATTAACACGTTTCGGAAAAATTCTATTTCCATCATCAGTGCTAAAAAGTTTAAAAACAAATAGAAATAAATAAGTATAATAAATAAAAACGAACAATAAATTAAAATGGCGCAACAATTAGCGAGAATTAATAGTAAGTTACAATATATATTAAATTAGAAGATTAAAAATTAAATGATATAAAGTATAAAAGTATGGACAATAAGTAAAATATAAAACGGTTAGGTGAAACAGAATTGAAGGGTTTCTTACCAAATTGTTTAACTTAATGAGAGACTAATTGTACAGAAGATTGGGAATGGTTGCCTGTTGAAAGAATTCCATATTAGAAAGATGGAGCCGGGCGGAGTGATGGTGGATTTCTTTTGAGTTTGAGAGTTTATTTGGCAATGTTTAAATTGAAAGCGGAACTGTAATCGTTGAGGGTTGGCTGGATACTGAGGATATAAAGGGACTCAAGTATGCGGAGGTCGATTAGTTGGTTGGCTGAATTAATGATTCTGAAATTGGAGGAAAGTAACGGGTGGTTGTGAAGGTGGCAGTGATCCCTTATTGCTGATTTGGAGAGTTTGTTCAAGGGCTGTGAAGTTCTTGTAGAAATCCCACGATGCTCGTCCACTCTTGTTTGATATTGGCGGATGGTACTGCCAATATAGTTCGCTTTGCAGCGAACACAATTAAAAGCGTAGATAGTGGACGAAGCAAGTGGCTGGGGTGTTTTTTCTTTATGGTTGAGGTAAGATTTGTTACTATTGTTGTTGGTGAAAGCGAAATGAAATTTAATTTGGGGGTAAAGTGGGGTGAGTAAGAGACGGAGTTCTGAAAGTATTTTGTGGCTAATGTGGTCGTAACAGGGGAATGAAAAATATTGTACGTCTTGGGAAAGAGTGCCACTTTAGCGAACATCTTCCTCAGCCATCACGAAAATAACTGGCTACTTCATTGCCCCACTCATAAACCACACCTATATAAAAAATACGTTGCTGACACCTTTCTCCTTTTTCACAATGCCAACCACGCCCCCCTTTTTCTTAACTACCTTAATTCCCAACATAAAAACATTAAGTTCACCAAAGAAGACGAATCCAATAACACCCTTCCCTTCCTAGATATTACAATAACTAAACAAAACAACAAATTTAGCACTTCCATATATCGAAAACCCACGTACACAGGCCTAGGTACTAATTTCCTAAGCCACATCCCTTCGCTTATAAAATAAACAGTATTAAAATTTTAATCCACCGTGCCTACCATCTTTGCTCCTCGTACTTATCCTTCCACCATGAAATAGAGTTAATTCTTAACTTCAGCATTAATAACTCTTTCCCAAAACATCTGTTACAACCATTAACCAGAAACTTTCTTAATAATATTTATCAACCCACCCCCTTAAAGTTCCCACTGTTAAAAAAGACGTACAATATTTTTCATTCCCCTATTACGACCACATGTACCATACAAAATTAAGCGTGAGAAAGTAAACAACAGGCCCTTGTGGCTTACTTCTAGAGTAGGAGACATCATAAAGAGTAGAGATCGGGCTTATAGGTTACATAAGTGCGAAAAGACAATTTGTGGTTACGAAACAACTACATATCTCTAAGGCGTGAAGCGAAAAGTGTAATAAAAAAGTCCAAGCGCGAATTTGAAATAGATCGTGACGGTAAAGAAAACCCCAAGCAATTCTTTCAATACGTCAACAATAGAAATCCAGTAAAAAGGGTCCTGGGGCCGTTGAAAAATGTTAACGGAGATCTAGTTTCTGTAAACAAGGAAATGGCTACCTTGCTAAACGAATTTTTTACGTCAGTTTTTACTATAGAAGATGTAACGAATATCCCTACGGTCATAGACATAATACCTTTTGATAATGGTAATATTTTGGATAATATCGTGGTTAGTGAAGGGGAGGTAATGCGCTATATTGATAAAATGAAAACGCGTAAATCAACAGGGCCGGATTCCATATATCCCATACAACTAAAAGAATTAAAAGATAGCATTGTTGTGCCGCTAACAAAGATTTTTAATGCGTCTATTTCTGAGGGGTGCGTACCAGATAATTTCAAGTTAGCAAACGTAACACCTATCTTTAAGAAAGGCGATAAAGGTGCGGCGGGAAATTATAGACCAATCAGTTTAACGTCTGTTGTAGGTAAGCTACTGGAATCAATAATTAGGGATCGCATAGTCGAACACTTAGAATTGCACAAACTAGTTAGAAATACGCAGCACGGTTTTAGGCGAAACAAATCTTGCTTAACTAATCTTTTAGAATTTTTTTCAAAGCGTGGTTGACGTTTACGATTGTCATCGGGCGGTTGATGTAGTGTATTTAGATTTTCAAAAAGCGTTTGACACCGTACCGCACAAAAGACTCATTGGAAAAACTAAGGCTCATGGAATCAGGGGTGTAGTAATAAATTGGATAGAAGAGTAGTTGCGAGGTAGGAAACAGAGGGTGGTCGTTGATGGAGCGGAGTCGTGTTGGGCTAATGTAGAGAGTGACGTTCCTCAGGGTTGTGTATTGGGCCCCTTGCTTTTTCTTATATATATTAACGATTTAGATGTCGGCTTAGTCAGTACATTTTCAAAGTTTGCGGATGATACGAAGCTGGGTGGTAGGGCGATTAATTATGAAGATAGAGGTAAAATCCAGGAAGATCTGAATAAAATCATTGATTGGTCAGTCACATGGCAAATGAGATTTAACGTCGATAAGTGCAAAATTTTTCATATAGGTTCGCGTAACGGTAATTTTGCGTATTGTATGTCAGGGAAAGAGTTAACAAGCATAGAGCAGGAAAAAGATTTAGGAGTTATAGTCACTGGTGATTTAAAAGTAGCGAAACGAAGTACAGCAGCGGTCAATAAGGCGACCAAAGTGTTAGGTTTTATAGCTCGGAATTTTGAGTACAAATCGCGCGATATTATAGTTCCTCTTTATAAATTATTAGTTAGACCCCATTTGGAGTACGCGGTACAATTTTCGAATCCGCATATGCGCAAAGATATAGACAAAATCGAAAGAGTTCAAAGACGAGCAACTAAGATGATTCCGACGCTTAGGTCAAAGTCGTACAAGGATAGGCTTAAGGAGTTAAAATTGACTACACTCGAGACTCGGAGGCTAAGGGGTGATCTAGTCTAGGTTTTCAAAATTATGAATGGGTTCGATAACGTAGATAGAGATAGCTATTTCAAAATATCTCAATATAGTAGGACGAGAAATAACGGGTGTAAGTTGACAAGTAGAAGGTTCGAGACAACAGTTGCCAAAAACTTTTTTACGCATAGAATAGTAAATAGCTGGAATAGTTTACCGGTAGAAGTAATTAGTAGCACGTCTATAAACATGTTTAAAAATCGATTAGACGCATATGTTGATAGATTGGGTATAGTTTAAGGTAGTAAAATTAAGGGTGGATAAGATAGATTTTGATTCTCTTTTCATTAAAGATCACAATAACCAGACTAGAGGTCATAGTATGAAATTATTTAAGCCAAGATGTAGAACAAATTTAAGAAAACATAGTTTTACAAGTGTTGTGGGAAATAGGGAGGCAGCATCTTGGGTTAAGAGATACTCTGTCCTTACACACTAGGGTGGATCGATTTTACATTTTTTCGATTTCCATATTCTAATAGAGACAAAAACTTGCGCATGCATGAGAAAATAGCCTCTGCAAAATCTTAGCTTAATAGGTAATCATCTTCTGCCCCCGGCAGAGCGATGAAAATCATATTTTAGTAGTCAAAAACGTATTTTTAAACCCTAGCCTAGAGTCATAAAATTTTGCGTGTGTGTTATTTCATGCCTAAGCAACGATATAGATGCTATGGGAAATATATAAATGCATTATTTAAGACAAAGAGCCGATCTGAAAATATGTATATTATACATATTTTCTGATCGGCTCTTTGTCTTAAATAATGCATTTATATATTTCCCATAGCATTTATATCGTTGCTTAGGCATGAAATAACACACGCAAAATTTTATGACTCTAGGCTAGGGTTTAAAAATACGTTTTTGACTACTAAAATATGATTTTCATCGCTCTGCCGGGGGCAGAAGATGATTACCTATTAAGCTAAGATTTTGCAGAGGCTATTTTCTCATGCATGCGCAAGTTTTTGTCTCTATTAGAATATGGAAATCGAAAAGAATGTAAAATCGATCCATCCTAATGTACAGGCAGTTTTTACATAGTGGAGCCGCCTCGATGGGCCGACGTGGCCCCTACTGTGCCCACTATAAAAATTTCTTATGTTCTTATGTTCCTTATGGTTCGGAACCCACGTAAAATTGTAGGTCCCCTCCGCCACCACAGGGGACATGCACAATACACAATTACGAACACAGTTAGATAGACCAGCCACGAGTGGATCCTAGGGTCTTTTTTGGTCTGAAACATTATACATTATATATATGTGTATATATATATAGTGAGTATATAGTGTATATATATATATATAGAGTATATATATATCTATATATGGTGTGTGTGTGTGTGTATTATATATATATATATATATATATATATATATATATATTATATGTGTGTGTGTGTAAAAATGAATAATTCCTGAATGATCTTTATATTCAATTGTTAATTTTTTTATGTTCAATTCATACGCACATGTACATACGTCCACATGCATTCTTTTTATTTTCTTTTCTTAAAATTAATTAATTTCTCGCAATCTCATAAATATTTATGCGAGTGTTCGAATTCTGCTAACCTCCGCGGAAGCGAGCGCTTCTGAAATGAAAATAAATTTCGTCTCGCTCTAATGCAAATTTATAAAACAATTATCACGTGTGTTACGTTTATATATATATATATATATATATATATATATATATATATATATATATATACACAGTAATTAATGATAATTTATAATGTAATTAATGTACTTTAATTAAACAATAATAATTTAATATAATGTAATTAATAACGTAGTGAATGCACTTTAATGGAATTATAATTAACGATAATAAGTGAATGTGAATTGATTGGTAATTATAATCATAATTATAATAAACCAAAATTACACCGTACTCAGTGATGTACTTAGATTGTACTAAATGTCCGACAGGACATTATGTCGCCATATTACTCAGCGATATTATTATTTTTTTATTATTATTTTTTTGTTCGTTGGAATAAATTTTGGGGTTGCTTCCTGTTTTGCCAAATAATTGGTGACATTCTTTTCAAAATTCTTAATCATTTTTTAGATTAGATGCATCCTCTCTTCGTTATAAAAGATGAAGTCATGTCTTACCGTAAACTTTTAATTTTTGCCCATATGCATATCTTAATATAAGAATGCATGATTCAATTTCCGTTCTAATTAACTCGGCAGCTCAGGAAAAACAGCAGATCTAAAAATATGCGGATTAATCTAAAAATATGACTTCCTCTTCCTGTATCCTGTTTATCTGTTTAACCATTGTCATAACAAAAAATTTACTTTATTTTCAAACATTGTGCAAAAATAATGTAGCCTCTTCAACATTTAATAATGATGATGTTAGTAGAATAGGGTATATAAACCCCAGTAAATTCTTCCATGTTCATTCAGAAGTCATTTCAGAGGCTGAGCACTACCTGTACATTTTAACAGTAAATTACAGTAAGAAATAGTCTTTATCTTCTCCTTCGAGCCTTGCTCTCTTCAGAGAACTTAGTCATTAAACTTCCCCGATACGTTATAAGAAGAATCCGGGAATCTTCAGAGAATTCAGTAAGCCTCCCAGAATCCTCCGAGCCACTATAGAACTCGGAGAGTAATATAGAAGAAAACTACTGCAAGTAACACATCCGTTGCTGCCACCTAACTAGAACCCCCGTTGACTTCGAACCAACCCAGGCCATAGACGGAGGGGTTAACAAACTGGTGACCCTATAGCCAGGATTTTAACAACTGGCAACCTCTGCATCCATGATTCTTGAAGTCTTCCAGACCCTGGAACTAGAACCAACATCCAGTTGACCGGCGTGTCACGACTTCTAGTTCGTCACATCCACCCTTGAACCGGTGTGTCACAACTCCAAGTTCTCCACGCCTAGTTTTTATCCAAGAACAAGTGGCCAGCAAGACACGTCTTCAGGACACGTCTCCAAGGATTTTGCCGTAGGGATCTTCTTAAGTACAGAACTCTTTTTTTAAAATAATCTCTA